>JAOSBK010000206.1:41344408-41360833 GCA_027568895.1 Erythroxylum shatona
AGAAAGATTAACGGAGGCATTAAATGCGAAACGTTAATTGTATCAGATATTAAATGATTAAATTCTCATTTGTAACGGTTACAGGATTTGGAACGTTTCATATACCACTGCAAACAATCTTTTATTTATCTCTGCTCGAACAAAAAAACAAAAGAAGAAATTACACAAACAACGAAATCCGTGGTTGTCTATCCCCTTCGTCCTTAGTATATACACATACTTAATAACCATCCCCTTCGTCCTTAGTACATACACATACTTAATAAAGAAAAACAGAAGAGGTTACCACAATACAGCAAACACAACGACAGTTGTACACCCCAACCGTTACCCAGCTGTACACATAATAAAAACTCGATCAATGTCGAAGCGAAAAATAGGAAATACAAAATGATGACTGAAGAAAAAGAAAAAGAAAAAGGAAAACTTACCGCATTTGTAAACCCCAACTGTTACCCAACTGTAGACATAATAAACGCAAACAGAAATAAAAAAAGAAAAGTGAAAGAATAAAGGAGCTTACAGCTGAAATAAAACTGCCGCCATTATCGACCTGTAGACATAATAAAAACTGGACGAAAGTCAAAGCAAAAAACGCAAAGAGAAAAAAAAGAACAAAAGAGCAAAAAACGCAAATAGAAGAAAGAAGAACGAAAGAAAGAAGGAGAGCCTACCACAGCTGTCGAAGAAGCAGAGGAAGTAACTGCCAACAAAAAAAATAGCAAATACAAAACCATACTGTTACCCAGCTGTAGACATAATAAACGCAAACAGGAAAAAAAGAAAAGTGGAAGAAAAATGGAGCGAAAGAAAGAAAAAAGGAGAGCCTACCACAGGCATCGAAGAAGCAGAGGAAGTAACTACCCAACTGTACACATAATAAATGCAAATAGGAAAAAAGAAAAGTGGAGCTTACTAAAACCATACCGTTACCCAACTGTAGATATAATAAACGCAAACAAGAAAAAAAGAACAGTGGAATAAAAAAAGCGGAAGAAAAAAGGAGTTTACCACTGAAACAAAACCACCGCCGTTACCCAGCTGTAGACATAGACATAATAAAAACTCAATGAAAGTCGTACCAAAAAATGCAAAGACAAAAAAGAAGAAAGAACGAAAGAAAGAAGGAGAGCCTACCACAGCTCTCAGATATGCAGAGAGAGAGAAACAGGAAAAAAGAAAAGTGGAGCTTACCAAAACCATACCATTACCTAGCTGTAGACATAATAAACGCAAATAGGAAAAAAAGAAGAGTGGAATAAAAAAAAGCGGAAGAAAAAAGGAAAGTTGTAGACATAATAAACACAAATAGAAAAAAAAGAGAAGAAGAGTGGAATAAAAAGAGCGGAAGAAAAAAGAAGCTTACCACTGAAACAAAACCGCCATACCGTTACCTAGCTGTAGATGTAATAAACGCAAACAGGAAAAAAATAAGAGTGGAATAAAAAAAAAGCGGAAGAAAAAAGGAGCTTACCACTGAAACAAAACCGTCGCTGTTATCTAGCTATAGATATAGACATAATAAAAACTCGATGAGAGTCGAACCAAAAAACGCAAAGACAAAAAAGAAGAAAGAACGAAAGAAAAAAGGAGCCTACCACAACTATCAGATATGCAGAGAAGAAAAGAGCTAAATAACAAGAGAGAAATGAGAAATGAGAGAGAAATGAAAATGAAAAAAAGAGGGAAAAAATAACCAAGACATATAAACCGGGCGGGGGGTGGGGGGGTAATAACCGTTAGATTAAATGGACGAAGGGGATCGATTCCGTGGTCGTCCATCCCCTTCGTCCTTAGTATATACATACTTAATGACGCTTGATGATGCTTTTTTCTTTAAAAAACATATAATTGGTAGCAACTTATCAAGTGAAATTTTATTTCGTAATTTAATAATAGTATAATGTATTTTATTGATCAATTTATTTTTAATGATAACATAAGTTTATTTTAACAAAATTAAACATGTGAAATATAAAATTTAATAGAAGGGTTAAAGTAAATAAAAAACTAATTAAATTAATTGAGCCCTTAAAAGAAAAGAAAACAAATAAAGTTAAGTATATGCGCAATTCAAGAGAGTTTAAGGAATCAAGCACTTCAAAAGATTTAAAAAATAATTAGTTATCTTATTTTCATCATTTTAATGAATTAAGTTTCATGATCATTTGCATGTAAGTCATAATCGAAAGCAAAATTGGCAACATTCTAAAGATAACACTTTTGATCGTCAAAACACTTTATGAAGAGCTTATAAAATATTTTTGAATCAAGTTTTATGAAAAATTAATGTTTTTAATCTTCAAAAAAATTTGGAGGGTTGAAAAATTAAATTTGGATAATTCATTTTGTGAATGTGTACCATTTAACCTATATATATATATAGGTAGACTGTTTTGAACATTGTACATCAATTGCACTATTTATCAAACGATTACCTGGAGTATTATGATTGACTAGTCGATCATCGATTGTGATTGACTAGTTGACAAGCCAAATGCAAGTAATTTGTTGGATGGATTTGCTTATAAACTAATCATTGTAACGGCTAATTTGTTTATCTAGTGACTATTTTAAGTTAGATTTAAATATAAATAGATTATATGAGTTGTTTGACATAATGGAGATTTGTTACAAATCTTGAGAGACTAGAGAGTGAGGTATAACATATAGTGATATTCATTCATTGTTGATTGAGGTGTATATTTGTATAATTATTGCAGTTAGGAAAATTATTTGAAGTACACTTCGTTAAGGCTTCTATTGATCTTAGAATAAGATTTGTAAATGATTATTCCTTACCTTTGTCAAATCAAAATGATTTTAAGGATTCATCTTGATTCATAATAAAGAAGATAGAAACGACAATTAAGGCCTGCTCTGAATTTTAGGTGAAGGCTCAAGTAGGCCCTTTTTATTTTTAAAAAAAAATAAATTAAAAAAGATTGTTAAAATTTTTTATAACATATTTTGCTAACTAAACCCAATTTTATAAAAAAAGTTAGTATTTGTTTCATTTAGTTAAATTAAATTGTGAGGTCCAATGTGTTGATTTTAACAAAAATAGTTAAAATCTATTTGTTTAATTTTAAAAAACTAATATCGATTTAAATTATTATCTCTTTTGTTACTCATCACTGTTCTCTTATTTAAGTCTAGCAATAAAATAGTGCTTGGTTCATTCAAAAGTCAAAATATGGAAAAGTAATATCAATTTATGAGGCTACTTATACAACAAATATCATAGTAATATTATGAAAATCATTTTACTATCAAAACTAAAGAGTATCATAGTGCTAATATTATCCAAATTGTTTAATGATACAATTTATAAAAAGCCAAAAAAAGAAAATATCAATTATAGTTGGAGAGTGGAGACTAAAGTTCAGTAAACGAGCATAGACAACAATTAAATAATTATATCTTCAATTTTAAAAAATCAAAGAAATCACATAAAAATAGTAATTTCAAAAGCAAAGATTAATGATACCAAACCTGTAGCAGAGAAAAGGGAATAACAAATTGTTATGATCATGATTGTTATAGTTTGCACCACTTCATCTACATATAGAAATATTATTACATAAATCATACATAATTATGCAACAATTGTATTAAATGGATGTTCAACATATGATAATTAACTATTAGATATCTATATCATCAAATATTTTTCAAAAAAAATTTAGTTAGAAGACAGGTCTCCATATTGGTACTTACGTTAATATAAAAAGATAAAATACTTTATGATTGTTAAAATTATTATGATAAAAAATTAATATATCATAAAGAATAGAGTATTACGATAAATTCGAGCATGATGAAGACTGATTATGCGATCACTAGTACTAAAAGTAGACTCTGAAGCAATAGTAGGTATAAGAATTGCTAAAAAATCTCACGCAATAGCTTACATGATTAGAAAACACTTCCATGTTTCTTCCACTACAGCAATACATCGAACTCCACATCTCAACTTTAGTCATAACAAATGGCTTCAAATATTTATCCAACTCCATGCTATTTTGGAAGTCCTGGACGTTTTTTTTTAATGAATTTTGCAAATATGGGTTTCATGTTGATCTTATATGACGCTGAAGCAGAAACTGAACTTGAAGTTGGAACTGACTATTATGATCTTAGTTTTTGTCCAATCTTAGTTGATAATATTTAAACAAATCATAATAGAATTTTTTATTAACATCAATATGCTCTTGAACCTAATCACCATCCAACAATTTATAATAAAAATAAACCCCTCCATTTTATATCTTAGGTCTAACACAAAAATAACTATCATAGTTTGTTTGACCATATACTAGTAAGAATTGAGTTTTTCTATCATGTACTATGCCGTAACCTAGATCATCTTACCAGAGTCAAATATCCAATTGATATATATCTCTCTTTCTCGCACATACTACTAAAGCAATTGTGCAAAATTGGATATTTTTTCTTGAAAATAACTTAGTAACATTATAAAATATTTCTAACTTCACACAAAGTACTTTACCCAACTCCTATTACTTTTATATTGATAGGAAAATATACTGAGAAATTTTTTGTCTCAGCCTGCTAAACACCTCAACATACTTATTGTTGACTCCAACATCTTGAATGCTGACTTCTATCTATTAGGAAAATCCAAAACCAAAATTTTTATGTATGGAATGGGTAGTTGTCGTACAGTTTCTTCAAAAGTTTTGACTTTTTTTGGTGTCATACTCCAATACACTACATTATCAGAAATAAACTCTATCACTTTCTTTATCACTTCTAAATCATCCTTCATAATCAAATTCACAACATACGTAAAAATGGCTTATGTAATAACCTTCCACAACCAATAAACTCTTAACTCATAACTTGTTCTTCAATTTTTCAGTTATTGCATCATTCTATAATTATCGAGTGTTATGGTTGACAACTTGATGTCGATATTCTAATTCATTAAACAACATACCAATACAATTAATGTTAACATTTTACTTGTATGTGGTGTCACATATATATAAACCTAAGATTAAAAATAATAAAAATATCAGTTATAACATAATAAATAAATAAATGATAAAAACATTAAATAATATAACTTTCCCAAAAACATTAAATAATATAATTTATCTCAATAGTTGACTCCACAAAGTCTAGTCATTGTCAATGTAGTGTATCATCACTATCATATAACGTTTCTTTTAGTTATCAACTATCCACATGTTTGATGTGATAGCTACCTATTTATCAATACTCAATAACGTCTGTAATATTTCTTTTTTTGATCCTCGTATATCTTGAAAATATCTTTCTTTAAGAGATTCCGAGTTGAGATCTTGAAGCTTGGTTGGATTGATGACAAACATTCTAAATTTTTTGCTATCAACTATAAAGAGTGGTTATTCATCACCAATGATTATCTTAACTATCAAAAACTTTGATTTATTATTTTTATAAGCTATGACAATCATTTCATTCTTCCCTCTTATTAGCTTAGGGTAAAAAATGTTTGACCTCTTGATACAAAATGTTTCTGGTTATATGACTCCATATGCCTATTCTAATAAGAGGTTCCACCTTTTGAACTCTTGGCTAACATCTTGTGGCAATATTCATATTTGGCCTTGTTTCTTCCATCGGTTAATCAAGTCTTGTTGAAGTGATTCCAAATGTCACTTCTTAATGAACCTACTCCTTCAACATGATTTTCTTTTGTTCACTTGGTACCAAATTAAAGTCTTTACTATTATACTTTATGGTACTGAATTAAAACTCTTCATTAAAGGACTATGCTTATCTGTTTGAGATAATCAACATATAAGATAATACTAGTTATTTATGGACATGTAGATGTATACATACACTTTAATGAAGATTTAACATAAAGTAAGATAATAATGTATAATTAATCATATTCATATGTAGGAGTATATGACAAGATATGAATTAAAATATATTTAATCTTAAAAAGAATAGTTCCATAAAGTAAGTAAGAGGTAAAAACTAATTTAACATAAAAGACACATAATTTGGACATTGTAATACCTAATAGTTTATCACTTATTTATAAGCTACAATTCCTATTAATTGGAAGACCATGAATTAAATTGATTGTTTGATCTGGCCTAAGCCTATATCAATCTTAATACTACAAGAGTAGTTATATACTCATATGAAATTTATACATTAAACTTTGGCTACTTAAGGTGCATTATGTATAGACTAATGATATACAAACAAGTATAAAGTCATTTTTGACATAAATCAAAAATTACCTAGGCAAGTGTAGGTGATGTTATGTGAAGCTTGGCCTCCATATGATAGGCATATGAAAATCATGTGTGCAAATATACCAATAAATGGCTATAGCTCAATTAGTATATTTACAACTATGACACAATAAGGCAGCTCCGAGTTTTATATAGCCAGGCAATAGTATATGAACAATTAAGAACAATTTTTGGTTAATGACAAGTTTCACATATTTTTAGTTGACTAGTATACTTTATGGTACTAAATTATAACTCTTCATTAAAGGAATATGCTCTTCCATTTGAGATAATCAACATATAAGAGTTTACTAGTTATTCATGGACATGTAGATGTATACATACACTTTAATGAAGATTTAAGATAAAGTAAGATAATAATGCATAATTAATCATATTCATATGTTTAAGTATATGACAAGAGATGAATTAAAATATATTTAATCTTAAAAAGAATAGTTCCATAAAGTGAGTAAAAGGTAAATTTCATTTAACATAAAAGATAGATAATTTGGACATTGTAATATCTAATAGTTTACAAGTTGTCACTTATTTATAAGCTACGGTTCGTATTAAATGAAAGACCAAAAACCAAATTGACAGTTTGATCTGGCCTAAGCCTATATCAATCTTAATACTACAAGAGTAGTTATATGAAATTTAACATTAAACGTTGGCTACTAAAGGTGCATTATGTAATGACTAATGATATATAAAGAAGTATAAAGTCATTTTTGACATAAATGAAAAATTACCTAAGTAGGTGTAGGTGATGTTATGTGAAGCTTAGCCTCAATATGATAGGCATATGACAATCATGTGTGCAAATATACCAATAAATGGTTATAGCTCAATTAGTATATTTACAACTATGACACAATAAGTCAGCTCCGAGTGTTATATAGCAAGGCAATAGTACACGAGCAATTAAGAACAATTTTTGGTTCATGACAAATTTCACATATTTTTAGTTGACTAGTATTAAATATCAAAACCGAATCTATAGTGCATATATGGAATGCGAAAATGTGATAAAGAAGAAGATAAGTGTATTATACTTAATCAGTCGATTAAGTGTTTTAATTAATTATCGAGTTATTTGGTTTTAAGGGTAAGGTCAGTTATCCTTATTAAGTTGGCAACTCACCCCTTGCTATTTTATTTATTTATTTTTAGGAGATCGAGTGATTATTGATAACTCCAGAGTACAGGACGAACCTAGTGGAGTTAAGGTGGGACCAACAGATTACTTGTGTAAAGCTTTTGGAATATGTATATATATTTTAATGTGATAGCTCTGGTAGTTGTATTATGTAAAATATTTTTGTATATGCCAAACAATCCTCTCCTTTGGAACTCTTGAGGAACTTGATTATTAATGATAAATTTTGGGAACTATTTGGTTAATTATGGTTTAAGAATTTTGGTAGTGTCACAAAAAATGACATTAAGAGAAGATGACAAAGATATTTCTATAGCCTTTTTAATGAAAGTGCATAGGAAAACATCTCTTTTGGTAATCTTAGCATATCAGAGAGGTATCGTCACTTTACTTGTTACTAATAGATCACAAACGAAAAAATTAAAAGAGCTTTGAGGGAGATACAGAGTGGAAGGACAATAAGGTCTAATGAGATACCCATAGAGGTGTAGAAGAGCTTAGGCGAAGAGGATTTTACTTAGCTATCCAAGCTTTCTATTATGATCCTAAAGTTTGATCAAAATGTCAGATGATTGGAGGCTTAGTAGGCTAATTCCTATATATAAGAAAAGAGGGGACATTCAAAGTTGTAACAACTATGGAGACTTCAAACTACTTAGTCAAAGCATAAAGTTACAGGAGAAGGTGATTGAGAAGAGAGTGAAAAAGCATGCACCGATCTCAAAGAAGCAGTCTATTTCATGCTAGAAAGGTCCATAATAGAAGTTTTACATCTCCTTAGAATATTGATGGAATATTATAGAAAGAGACTGCTAAACCTACACATGGTTTTTACTAACTTAGAGAAGGCTTATGACAGGATACCTATGAAAATCATATAAAGGTGTTTAAAAGTTAATGGAGTCTCTATGACCTATATGCAAGATATTAGAGATAAGTATGAAGTTGTAAAAACTAAAGTAAGGATGATAAGATGAAATACAAAGTATTTTCTATCGACATTGGCCTACACCAAGGTCCTTATTGAGCCCCTTTTTGTTTGCAGCATGGATGAGCTCACCAAGATATTTAAAGGGATGAGCTTTAGTAAATGTTGTTTGCTAATGGCATTATTTTAGTGGATGAGATAAAAAAGGGTGTTAATGTTAAGCTAGAACATTGGAGGGATAAAAAAGGGTGTAAATTTTTAGGCTATAAGATAGCTTCTAATATAGAGGTAAAGATTGGTTTATAAGTTATATTTTAGAAAGAGCGTTTTAAGCATCTAGAATCTATCATCTAAAGCAATAAAGAGATCTATGAAGACACTATTCATAATATCATATCAGGGTAGCTTAAATGGAGAAGTGCATTAGGAGTTTTATATAAAGAAAAGATACTAATCAAGCTCAAGGGTAAACTCTATCATTTAATAATTAGGTCGGCTATGCTCTATGATAAAAATTGTTGGCCCATCAAATAGGTACATAGTTATAAGCTAATGGTAGTGGGGATAAGGATGCTCCGTTAGATATGCAACCTTATTAGAAAAGATAAGGTTAGGAATGTAATGATAAGTTACAAATTAAAGATGACTAATATTAATTGAAAAGACAAGGCTTAGGTGGTTTAGACATATTAAAAGAAGACATCATGATGTTTCGATGAGAAAATTCGAAGAATATTGTACTTAAGAACTATAAGAAAAGAAAAGGAAGGACTAAGTACAACTAGGTAGAGTTTATCAAGGTTGATAGGGATATGCTAGAATTTACCAAGGATGTAGTCCTCAATAGAAAACTTTGGCATATTAGGGTATGGATAAAGGAGCTCATATGGAGAAGTCTTTCTCTTTCTCATCGGTCTTTTAAACATTTTCCTTCAAGTTTTATATCTTGTATTTAGCCTACATATTTAATATGTAGTACTTCCCTCTTAGTATTTAGCCTAAATATTTTCTTACTTAGCTTAAACATTTTCTTGTAATGACATTTGTTTTTATTTATTTACTTATCTTCTTTCTTGTTTGTGTATTTATTACCCACTTTATTTTTTATTCTTTATTTTTATTCTTTATCTTGTTCAATATTTATTGTATTAATTATTTATTACTTATTTCAATACTTTTTATTTGTACATATTTATTTATTTATATTTATATTTATATTTATATCATTATCTTTTATGCCTATTCTTCTTTTTAATTTTAATTTTACTTTATTATTTTAATATGTATCTTTTAATAATTTTTATTTTTATTTTTTTATATTTGTATATTAGTTATTTATTTATTTAGTATTTTTCTTTTTCTTCATGTAGGTTTAACAAAAATAGCCTCTTTACTAGTTAGAAGTAAAGCTACGTACTTTTAGACCTCCTAGGACACCATGTATTAGTTGGACTTCTACTGGGTTGTTGTTGTTGTTTCTAAATTAAAAAACTAAAACAACCACAAATCTATTTTCAATTGTTAATATTATAGCACATTCAATTTTATTAAAAAATAGAGAAAATATGACTAATTAATTTAGAATTTAAAATTGATAAGCAACAAATGGGATTAATCATCGCATCATAGATTTAACTAATGATTAAAGAGGATTTTGAACCTAATAGGTGTGGTAAGTAAATTACTTGTGAATATTTATATTTTTTAACAACACAACAAATCAAGTAATTATGAATTGTATCATTTTATGTATCGCACCTTACCATTTATAATTACGATTTGTATTAAAAATCAAAACCATTTCTTTTGTGTAAGGACCTTTAGGTGCTCAAATATATCGTAAAATGTCCCTTCCTATCAAAAAAATTCTTGAGTCAATTTAACTAAATTTCACAATAATTATACTAAATGTCGTCAAATTATCAAAGTTGATATCAATAAGAACATGGCTTATTTAACTGAAAATAAAATATATTCAAAAACAAAAATTTGATAAAACTTTCTAATAAATGAAACTAAATTTGCATGATTATATCATGTGCCACTAGTAACTCTTTGACGCAATTAACAGTTTTGTTCCCTAGGATTTTATTTTTCAGCTCTATTTCTCCATATAAATGATTGTTTATATCCCTCTATATTGTGTATATACCAGTGTTTTGAAAATCAGACCGAACCGGTCGGTCGGACCGGAGAACCGGAGCATGAAACGGTCCAGTTTAGCCGGTATTTTTTGTGAGTGATTGACCCGTTCATTTTGCTGTCAGACCGGTAAAAACCGTTGAACCGGTAAAAGAAAGAATTGGCTGGTCCATTTAAAATGCCTTGATTTTGATATTTTCAACTTGAATGACTATTATGATTAGTGAACTTTTTTTAATTTTTTTGATGAAATATGACTAGTAAGTTTTGTTATCTTATTTTGTGTTGTATTTAGCGAACTTTTTTTAAAAATTGCATATTTTGAAGTTTGAAGGTTTAAGTTAAGTTTACAATTAGATAAATAAATAATTAAATAGTATGTTTAAAAATTATCTTATATATATAATAAATAAAATAAAATTTTATATATTTATTAATCACCGGTTCGACTACGGTTGAATTCCGGTTGAACCATTGATCCTTGAATCAGTTGTTTCTTCGGTTCAATCACCAGTCTGATTTTTAAAATATTGGTATATACTACAAATGATTGCAGTTATGAAAATAATTATATCCTTCTTAAAGGCGTTGACAATTCTTATAGCCCTCTATTATGTCAATGGATAGTAGACCTTCATTATGTTTTATACCCGATTCCAAATTGATCAGGATACTTTACACCGGAAAAGGACGTGTGGTAGAGTTTCTAGATTATGTTTACATAGCAAGCATATAGGGTCAAAGTTTCTTAAGCTTCCAAACCATCTGTTCTCTTTCCTTAATCTATTTTTGATGGCCAACCAGTTGATAATTGAAGCTTTAGTAGAGAGAGTATTCTTCCAAATAAGTTCATACCAAGGAACTTTGGGATTGCAGGATCAAAAGATCTTGTAGCATGAGGAATTGCTAAATTCAGGACAGTTATTACTCAACCATATATGCATGTCTTCTTGAACTGAGGGTAGACTGTAACGCAGACAATTCAATAAACCGGTAGCTCCTCTAAAATTATAACTCCAGGCTCCTCCTTGGATAATGCGAGCTACTTTACCTCTTAATGGAATTCTAGTAGTCAAGTGTAGCGTCTCATTTATACTGTATAAAGGGCTTAAGTCATTCCAATTATCAAATCAAAACCATGTTAGCTCACTATTGCCAATTTGTTGCTTTATCCAAGGGTAAAGTTGATCTCTCATACTGAGTAGCTATTTGAAGCTCCATGAATATTCCCTATTGTTATCCAATTGCCATAAATTTAATTTGATTCCATCATGTAGTACTCATTTATCAACTTGACCTTGAATAATCTCCAAATTCTCTTGGATAAAAGTACTTTTTGTATAGTCATCAGCGATACGAAGCCTACTCCACCCTGCCCTTTAGTGAGACATAGCTCTCACCACTTGACTTTTTCTCTTTCGAGTTGCCTATCGTCCTACACCAAAGGAATTATTTAATACATCTTTCTCTCTCCTTTATGATCTTTTGAAGCGGCACCAAATGAGCACTCTATTATGTGTCAAGATTGATAAGATCAAATATAGTCTGCCAGCTATGGATAAACATTTGTTTTGCCCGACATTATTCTTGGACCTGGATAAATAAAACGTTTTTAGGGGAAGGATTTGCGTCAGAATCAAGAGTTTTAAAAAACCATCCCTATTGTGCAGTCCAAAATTGGTAATAAATTTAGAAAATTAGTTTGTAACTTAAATTAATCCTATAGAAGATATATCAGAAAGCAAAATTATTCCAATACAAGATACATCAGAAAGCAAACTCATGCTCTTTTATTTTCCCTCGGGTGCAAAGCGCGTACAATGTCACCAATTACATCAGTGAATGTCTAGGCATGTTTAAATCAAAGATATGATCATACGACTAGTGACAGGCGACGAGAGACCATCTGGGATAGTGGATCATGAATTAAGGCTTATGACTTGTTAAGTTCTTGTGGTAAATCGATGAAGACAAATTTCCTATGCTATTTACTATAAATAGATAGCCTCTGATTAAGGCTCTGTTTGCGGCTTCTTGTCTTGTGGAATTTCATGATCTGCATCTGATACACTTTCCACCAATTGACGGCCTTTGGTTTCATATGGAAACAAGAAGACACTAAATCCTGCTAAAAATATCGCACCAGCGAAAAGACCAACTGCAGCATTTTCATGGCAACCTTGAACCAAGCTCACTGCCACCAAAGGACAGATCATTCCACCTATTCTTCCCATAGCACTTGACATGCCAAGTCCTGTTGTTCTCACCGATGTTGGATATATCTCAGGAGCATACACGAAGATGGCATTAAATGTCCCGTTGATGCACATTCGAGCTACGAAGAGAAGAGCTGTGGTTACAGCTGGGGAACGATGGACAACTAACGGCAGAAGGAACCACCCAGCCACGAAAAACATGCCCGCCATTGTGAGTTTGCGACCAATTCTATCAAGGGATAAAGCTGCAATGACAAGCCCCGGGAATTCTGCGAATGTAGCGATGAATACGTTCACGTAATCGACACCATCGGAGCTACTAGACTTCTTAGCTGGCTGACTATGAGTTGAATGGCATCTGTTGTTGCTATTATTCAGCTCAGTTGTCAGCAGTACAAGCCCATAGTACGAAAAAGAATTTACGAAGAACACAAACCATAATAGCAAGGTAGATCTTAGAAATTTTGGTGATAGTAGCAATAAGAATATTTTTACGAACCCCATAGCTGAGTCCTGAGCAGTAGGAGGTGAATTAACGTGCTTATTATCTTTAATATGGCGAGGTGATTCTGAATCTTTTGATGGAATGTTGTCTGCTTTTATCTGATTACGTTCATAGTCAGCAACAAGACAACCGGGAGGCAATTCTTTACCATTCAATCTGGCAATTTTCTGCATAATTTTAAGGGCATCGTCTTTCCTACCTTTCAAGCATAAATATCTGGGTGACTCGGGCGTCGTAAAGTAGAACAAGAGGAGAAGAAATGAAGGCACAGAAGATAACCCAAGTAGCCATCTCCAACCCAATCTTGGCATAACAGTCCATGCAATTACAGCCTCCAGGATTGTGCCAACTGTCCAAAAAGAAGAGAAAACCATCATCCAAGCTCCTCTGTTTGACATAGGCACAAACTCCAAGAAATATGATAGGAGTACGGGAACTCCTCCAAGACCAATACCGACAAAGAAGCGAGAAACAATCAAACAAGTATAATTAGGTGAGAAAGAGCTCAAAAGGCCAGCAACAGAAGTGACAAATGCTGTAACCAAATACCCTCTTCTTCTTCCAAATCTGTCAGAAACTTGTCCCCATGAAAATGATCCAACCAGCAGACCAGCAAACACCACAGTGGTTATCAGGCTCTCTTTGTTGGAATTCAGATTCCATTTGGCCTTCACTGCTGGACCTATAAATGATAGAATCATCATCTCCATAGCATCAGACACCCAACCCATGCCAGCATAAACAAGCACAAGAACCTGAAATTTTCCGAACCCCAAAGAAGCAAGCGCTTCATCGACAGTGTACGTCTGACCTTTTTCATCTGCCATGTTGTCAACTCCTTTTCGTATTCTCCCTTCTGGGTTGGATTAATTTTTGTAAATTTAGAAAATGGTTGGAAAAGAACAAGGAAGCGTATGTAAACAAACGAGAAGTGTTGGACAAAGAAGTTGATGCCTTTTTATGTTTTGTTTTTAGTTCAGGTAGAGTTCTTATACATCTAGGAGATCACTGCTGGCAACTTTTCATCCATGTTTAACAATGGTAACCACGTAAACTGGAGAGATGAATAAGGATAGGAGTACACTTATGGAAATGTTACGTAACAATGTTTTCTGACTGAACCAACAAGATAAGTAGGCGCCAGCAATCAACTAGTTTCCGTGTCCTACGATGTTTAAGGAATTACTTTCTCTGCCTCTCGAACGGACTCTTATTGGCACAATTATTCTCTGCCACTTGAATGCCTTGCTTGACTTCTTCTTCACTTCTCTTGGTGGTGTTTAATCTACCATACCATTTGCCACCATCACCTTTCAACTCGCGCGCCATAGTTGCCACCAACTGAGGGAGATTGGAAAAGCGTGACATAATGTGCCAATCCTTCTCCTACGTAGTAGTAGCAATTAGAAAACCTTAAATTGTTAAATTTGCAATGGAGTTACCGGCTAACACGAAGAGGAAAGTTAGATTATAAATAAGCTAGATAAGATTTTATCCTAAAACCAATTAGTTATAGATGGAGTAGTTTACCAGGCTTATATGTTATTCTTTTTTTCTCTTATTTCCTTAGATGTGAGACACTCACATTTGATTATTTTTAGCACTCCTCCTCACATGTAAATCTCTTTTTACTTGGACAATTTGGAGAGGTACATAAACATTCTCACCAGGATGAACTTTTGATTGAGGTCAAGTAGGCCCCCTCTTGAAGCAAACAATACTATTGAGCTACTTACTCTATGCGGACTTCAAATTCTTCTTCAGTTGCTTATATGATAGCCCCCCTTTTGGGACAAATGTAGGCCAAGATTTTCATTGACTCTGATACCAAAATTATTGATGAAATTGAAAGTTCTATTTCGCTGACTGAATTAAATAATGAATAATAAAACAAAAGTTGTTGGCCCCCTAAATTTTTCTCTTAAGGAACAAGTATGATTTGAATAAATTATGAGGTCCTTAAGGGATTATTTTGTGGAGTTAATTATTATGGCAATGTTGGTAAGATTTTATGACATAGATTAATTGAATTGAAGTATTAATGTTATAAGAATGTATGAAGGGCATTATTGGAAGTTCACTTAGGGGTATAAGACATAAGACTTAAAGGAAGGGGCAAAATGGACATTTAACCCTCATTAAGGGTTTAAAGAGAAGAAGAAGAAGTTGTCTTGTATTTTTAAGAAGAAGAAATCATGGGTGAAGGGAAGAAGAGAAGAAAAGAAGGGAAAAAGAAGAGAAAAGCTAGGGTTTGGAGATTTTTGAAAAGCTTGAAGATTTTGAAGCTAAATCAAGTAAATATAAGCATCATTCTTCTTGATTAGATGAATAACACATGTTTTGATGTTAGTTAAGAGATGAAAATGTGTGGGAAGTTATTGAGAATGGGTAAATGCATATGTTTAGTTTTTAGGGTTAATGATCAAAGGTAGATTTTGATGTTTTTGTAAATGATATGGGGATGAAAATGAAGTAGAAAATATGGGTTTGTGTTTATATGGGTTGTATATGAAATGGGGGAAGTGAAAGGATGGAAAATGTAGCAAAATAGGTCTTTGGTGTTGGTTTCTGGAGACTTTTGCCGCGGTGAAGCTCATTTTGCCAGCTTTCGCCGCGGCGAACTTTCCTATACCGAGTATACTTTGGTATTTTAGGCATAGCTTTTTGTGTAGAAGTCCAAATGAGATTATTTTTGATTTGGTGTAAACTAAAGACATAGGGATACAAATTTTGTAAAGGAGTTGAGTTCTAATTCAGTCTTTAAGGATCTTAATATTTGGATGGAAGTTGAGCATAGAATGTTGTGTTAGTATTAGAGCAAACCAAAGATGATTGAGGCATAACTTTTAGAGTACTGAACCAAATTGAATGATTTTAGAGCCATTAGAAACTTAAGACAATGAGGAACATTGTTCTAGAAGAAAGTATTATCAAATTTCTTCATTTACTTGATCATAAATTAAAATTCCTATTGAATGGAATTTTTGGCTATTGTTAAAGGAAATCAAGGAAGGCAAGAGGAGTAAAGTATGAGGCACTTTTGAGTAAGTTTACAAGCAAGGAAAATCAAGGTGGGTTACATGTTTATAATAAAGTAAATAATCCACTAATGTTTTCTTTGAATCAAAGGAGTTTAATGTTTTCAAATTGCTTCATAATTGTTGCATTATTGCTTTGAATGATTTAAGAAATTGCTATATGTTTGATAT
>JAOSBK010000206.1:41373721-41405542 GCA_027568895.1 Erythroxylum shatona
GCCAAGATGACAATTTACCACCAGTCAATACACATGCCAACATATCATTACTTACTTCAATTCCATCTTCATAAGACTGATCAAATTCATAAACTCAAGCAAATAAAGATGAGTGTTGCCAGTATAGTGAGAGAGAGAGATACCTGACAGAGACCCACATTAATGAGAGAGCTGAAAAGTCTTCGGTAGAGCCAAATAGAAGGCACAATGCAAACTACTAAAAAGATAAGACGACAATGGCAATATAAAAACTAAAAAAATAAAGAAGAATATTTTTTAAATGTTTCATCTTTTTTAAAATAACACAAAAAATACTTCAAAAATATAAAGTACGCAATCCCTGTGCCTTTTGAAGAAATTCAAACCTAGTCTTTTTCTTCATCATATTATCTTTGTCAAACTTGATTTATCCTTTGTTTAAACAATTTCTTCACAAGCAGTAACCAACTGCGAATTTAGACAATTTCTTATTTTTCCTTCACAATGTCTTTATGCCTGTAATTGACCTTTTCTAATCCAAGTGTGCTTTGGTATCATGAGCTGCTACTGGAAATTAAATGGAGTGTCTAGATTTTCAGTTTTGACCCCTTTGAAACATCATTTATAACATCTTGTAGCATTTCGACCTTATGTGCCCGATAACTCCGCAAAAATGACATGTGGGTACAAATTTTTTATTCTTTCTTGATGTTTCTTCTTCTCAGAAAGATCTGGACATATCATTTTGCTCCTCATTTACTTTAAAGCACTCACCCCTATAGTCAATGCCTTGAAAATCCCCTTCAACCTTACCAATTTTCGTTAACTTTTCTAGTTTTTCTGTACCTCCATTCAACATTCTCAATCCGTTTTCGACACTTACTAATTTCATTCTAGCTTCACCAAACTCATCTAATGTAGACAACAATTTCTTCTCCAAATCTTAAATAATATTCTTCATAAAACAGTTTTATTCCTTTAACCTTTCAGCCTTCCTACATGTTTTCACCCATTTTTCGTACATTAACTCAAATGCTTCATAAATACCTTCCTTTTTATCTCTAAAGTACTGTCATCACTGTCATAATCTAAGTTTGAGCTTTGAGCTGAATCATTTGCGTGTTTCTCAAAATTTCCCGATTTACTCACTTTTTCATCTTCAATTACTTCCTTCTCGATTACTGTTAAATAAGTAACTAGACTTTTACTGTACAAAGTAACTAATGCATCACTATTCACAACTTCTTCTTCACTTTTGAATTTGTTATCACTCTAAGTGCTCGTATAGGATTTTCCTTTTCTCTTCTTCAAAATGTTAGCACACTCCACTTGAACATGTCTAAGGCCTTCACACTCATGGCATTGAATTCTCTTTACCTTTCGTTCTCCCTTTTGAATTTTGGCTTGTTGTTTGAAATTTTTGTTCGATGAGCTCCCACCTTTTTTTACCTAAACTCGGGTCTGTCTTTTTTCACTCTCTTTAATCATTTATGGAACTCTCGTGTTAATAGCTCTATATCCTCATTATCGTAGAATACATCTTCTAAGTTATTCACGACTTTATCAATCTTGGCTTACAATGCTAATCCTTTCTTCTTCTCTCAATTGTCTCTCAACAAATTCATTTTGAAATTTGTAAGAATTCCAATTACTTTCTCTACTGACAAGTCATTAATATCATAAGCCTCCTCGATTGCCGCAATTTTTAAAATAAATCCTGGAGGTAGAGATCTCAACATCTTCTTGACTAGTTTCATATTGGAATATTTCTTCCCGAGTTGATGTGCCTTATTCGCTATATCGCGCAATCTTTCATGAAAGTCCCCGATAGTCTCATTTTTATCCATCTTCAGTTCTTCATACCTTACAACTAACATCTACAGTTTTGACACTATCATAGATTTGGACCCTTCATGAATAGTCTGCAACGTATCCCACGCTTCTTTAGCTGATTCATAGGCTGATATCATTAAGAAATGTCCTTCATCAACAGTATTGAAAATTGTGTGGAATGCTTGTGAGTTTCTAAGTACTCTTTCTTCTTCGGCTCTTGTGCATTCAGATGGATCTTTTAGAGCTTTCTCTCCCTTATTGTCAATAATCATCGGATGTATCCAACCATGTAACACCAAGTTCCATGCTCTTGTTCCCAGTGCCTAAATAAAGACTCTTATCCATGATTTCCATGTAGGATAATTGGAACCGTCCAACAGCGGTGGCGCCTGATAATTGATGTTCCTTCTCTTATGGTCATGATTGCAAAACCCGGATCTGCACCAACTTGATGTATCAAGTTCTGAATCCATGACTTTGCTCTGATACTAATTGAAAAACCAAAGGGGATAGTAGTTTCACAAACTTTCCAATTTTATCGTTGACGTCTTTAGCACAAACAAAAATAAAAACAATCAAAAACTAAATAATAAGAAAAAAAAATGCACGCAACTCGACACACCTTGCTTATGTCTGCGAGACCCTCACCTAGCTTAATACTTTCACAAAAGTGGAACAAATTTACTCAAGGCTTTTACTGAGCCGATACCACTCAACCCTTTATACTATCTCTCAATCTCACTTTCTGTGAAAGATTTTCACACCCACTAATACGACCAACTCGTGTTACCCTTGTCAGATGATTTTTCTAAACTACTTTTAATTAAATGACAATTAATAAAAATAACTTAAGTGCTCAATTAACTAAGAACAGAACAACGATATACTTTAGATAAAAGAAAAACTTCCCTATAGTTTCAGATTCTCGAAATGCATCTGAAAATCTGTCCACCAACTGAATTGATTTATCTGAGCTTCAACAACTCTAATTAAACCATACAGGATACTTCACACACTATGTATATCACATGTACAAAGCCATAAAAACAAATCTGAAAAATAGAAGATAACTCACGGTGATTGTAACTCAGAACACACACACCACATCTAAGCAGGTCTATAAAATAACAAGCTAATGCCCACTGCTTCGTTTCTTGTCCAACTTCACAGAAGCTGCTTCTCTAGGTTGACATGAATATGATGCAAGCAATAAGAACTCATTTATTGCTTGATTGAATAATCATGATGCAGGCAACAAGAACTCATTTATTGCTTCATTGAATTTTGCGTAAAAGAATGATGTCGATGAATCTTTTGCTTTGCCAAAGAAGATTTTCACTTAAACATAAATATTCACCTTATGTTTATCTTGTATCCTCAAAAACAATAAAACCAACCACCACACCACAACCTTCCAAAAAAAATTTCTTCAATCAAAATCAACATGATTTTTTATACACACCTAATCAAAATAGACTTCTATTTCACTTTAAGTTCTATCTTAGAATCCAATTCAAATAAAAAGTGTTACTTATTTACGCCATATCTTGATTTCAATTTTTAAACATTATCTTGAAAACTCAGTAATTAAAAATGTCAAAATTAAATAATTGAAGGTATAATAAATATCTTAACAGCTATTAATTCTATCATCTTTTTTTTTCACTTTTTCTGTTCTAATTTGAATCTCCTAAAACATCCTCTCATTCCAATCTTGTGACTCCAAAAACATCCTTTTTTTTACACTCTTCAAGCTTTCTTCCACTCTTCATAACTCAGTACCTCTGGCGCTTTCAACCATGTTATAGACTGAAAATAGAAAACGAAATCCGCATATGTTGTTACAATTTTGTTAGAAGAGGTGAGAAGAAAAACATCAAAAGAAAGAAAAACTTAAAATCCACTGGTATAGAAAGAGAAACAGAGATCATGCGCACAAATTTTACATGTCATTGTAGCCGTTAGTATTCGGCTTTAATACACACATATTATAGTCTGTTCTCTCGTCTAGCTTAATAACATTGAACTTTATTAAGCCCCTTTATTTAAAGGTTGCGCTTTATCTTCCTTAGCTATTTCTGTCTTTTTTTATTATTACTATCGTATTGCTATCGTCTTCTCTACTTTTCTCTGTAACAGAAAATTGCTATTCACAAGACAACTTAGCAGTTTGCCACCGAAAGAAGACTTATCACTGTTTTTAGTCCACACATTAGCACAGAAATCACGAAGTAATTTTTCCCAGTAGATCCCCTTTAACCATCAACTAATCCTGGCAAATGGACAACATATATGGGTTGAAATCTTCTGTGCCATTTTTCCAAGACCAACTCTGTGCAGTGGTTGTGATTGAATGACACTCTTGCGTAAATAGCACATAAGATTTGGTTCCTAACATATATTGCCCAAGCCCATAATTGCAAAATCATAGGCACCAGCCATGCACACATTTTAGAAGCGCCGTGCTAATTGGCGTACAGCCAATTTTGCAATCGGCTCATGACAATGATGAATCAGAAAATACAGTATAGAGCGGGCAGATAGGATGAGACAAGAACACCGAGAAATCGTGGTGTCGATGAACGACAATCTTGTTGGGATTTAAAACTCCATGATCACACCACTGCTGAGTCCTCTTAAAACACACACGAATACTTGATGCTAAAAAAATAGTTATCTCGCGCGGATTGATCAAATGCAACGTTTTAAAAAATTCATGATACGAATGGAAAACAAGGAAAGAAACCGTGACAAAAAAAAAAAAAACCCAAAATCGTCCTTTTCATTTCAGGTCAATGAAATGACAAACGGTAATCTAATGAAGGCCAGCTCAAAGTTTCAATGCTCCACAGGTATGATTGTGCCATGAATACTTCAAGGGTTGGTTCAAGTCTCAAATTTTTACAGTTGATATTTGCTACTCTTGACGAACCTGAAACATAAAGAAAAAGATCAATGGGACTCCAAAGAGTGTAAACAAATCAAACGAGAATAACATGGATTTGTTTTGCAATTCTAAGGAATCAACAACATTGGACTACGTTCTACGTTCATATTAAACTTTGGTTATTATTGTAACACTGTCCTAAAAAGTTTTATCAACGCGAGGAGGTTAATGTTATTACCTAAAAATCCTCTTCGCAAACTACAGAACTTGCAGTAGAGTAAACCTGAACCACAAGAGTCAAAACAAATATGAAATAGTCCTTTATATCTCAAGTTTTGCTTACTGGAGGTATTAACATCCTGCACATAAAAAACCATATCAGTTAGCACTACTCACAATCAAGGGGAATTATGCAAAAGGAAATAACATACCAGTTGTCAGTGCTATTGGAACATCTTCTGAAATTGCTTCCTTTCTTGATTTCTTCGATCAGTAATCTGTATA
This sequence comes from Erythroxylum shatona, assembly GCA_027568895.1. Lineage (NCBI taxonomy): Eukaryota > Viridiplantae > Streptophyta > Magnoliopsida > Malpighiales > Erythroxylaceae > Erythroxylum > Erythroxylum shatona. The sequence goes on from JAOSBK010000206.1 coordinate 41,378,925, forward strand.
TTATAATCCATGGAATATAACAAGTTCACTACAAATACATAGATTCACAGATTCAGGTTAATACACCAACCTTCTTCCTTGCAGCATTGAACTCCCTTTTTATTCCAGCTGGAAGCAACAGATAGCATGCAAGTAATCAGCAAAGTTTCGTGCCACTCATAAGAAGTTCAACTACCTATTACTTCTAAGTTTACTTTTGACTGCACATTTTATTATCCAATGATGTATGCATATTGAAACTGAATCACAGCAACATGATCAGGAGATAAACATCAATTACAAATTTTGGAGCTTCATCACACCCCTCAATATGATTGGCAGGCTTCATTTTTACTAACCATCATTAGGTTCTAACTGCAATGCCTTCTTAAAGCTCTCAACTGCAGCATCCACATCATTAAGAGCCATGTATGCCTAACATGGACAAAAGCTCAGGCATCGGTGACAGTATAAGCCATTGATAAACAATTAGTTTAAACAAATTCTCATTTGGATAGGAACAATAGTGCACCAAGACCAAGTACAGGGACCACGAAATATTCAGAGCGCATTGGATTTCTCAAGGTTTTGGAATAACTGGCTTAGACCATCAATGCCAGTTAAAACACCAACCTGACCCTGGCGAAACAAAGCTTTAACATTGTTGTCTCCATCTCGCATTGCAAATTCTGTGTCTAATAATGCTCCTTTCAGATCTCCCAATTTTAACTTGCAGGCCTACACACAAAGTGACAATTCCTTCAGAAAAGCACATTTGATTGAGAATGATCCGGGTGAAATTTTAGGACGATCATACAGGTAATGCAATCGAATGACCAATCACCCATTGTAATGTTTACCCAAGAATGAATCAAATAAGCTCTATCAAGTAAATAAGCATTCGTTGTTGCTATTTTTCTTTATTAAATTTGTGTCAATCAAATTAACACTACAGAGAATAGAATACAAGGCAACACAACACAGAACAATCTGACAAGTACTCACAGAGCTGTTTGTGAATATGTGCGACTTTGTTTTCCTCAGAGATGAACTCCTCTCTGTTAATACAAAAGAAATAAAAAGAAATCAGACCAAACTGAGGTATGGTAAGGAATTGATATAGTGGAAAAGTCACTCTCTCATTAATGTTATAAGAATCATATGCAAAAGAAAGACCATTTACCTTCATCGATCCCTTCTTTCTCCCAGCAGATATCCAGATATCGCAATGCCTTCCGATATTTCCTAAGAGCCATCTTGTAGTCATGCTTCTGCAATCATCAGTTTTAAATTAGAAAAACAACACAAGTTTTTGGTCCTGCTGAAATTCCACCTTTTGGAAAGTGGAAGAGAGAACAAGAATAGATGGGAGGGGCAGCGAGTTTTTTAATAATAAGAAAACACAGACTCTATTAATGAATGCTCCTACTCAAAACCTTAAAGGAACAACTAATTGCTAATGCTTATGAAAATAAACTTTTCTTGGTTCTCAAAAGTTTAACTAGAAATTTGTACACATAGTCAGGGGAACTTAACCCCTAATGCTTACTTTGTAATGCTCATTTCCAAAACCCTTGATAGATTCTACAGCTTCCATCCACCAAGAAAGTTCATTAGGACTCTCGTTGAGATCAGCAGGCCAATCTGGATAAATATCGCCGTCCTTGAAGAAATTAGATATCCCATCATCTGCGGCCTCAGGGATCTCGCCACAATCTTCAATTATCACGCCAGCAGTAGGGCGATCCCCATCATCAGTAGTCACGTGCTCAATTGAACGGACAACTCCCATTCCTTTAATAACCTTTCCAAATACAACATGCTTTCCATCCAAATGAGATGTCCGAGTTGTTGTTATGAAGAATTGTGATCCATTTGTGTTGGGACCGGCATTGGCCATAGACAGCATTCCCTTCCTTTCATGCTTCATTTCAAAATTCTCATCCTCAAATTTCAGACCATGAATAGATTCTCCCCCAGTACCATCTCCTGCAGATATATCTCCACCTTGCACCATAAAACCTTTGATAGCACGATGAAAACAACATCCCTGAAATCAAGATCATGCATTAATATACTCAACTGAAAATAGATTATAGTCCATTCCCAAAGGCCCATAAACCACTTCAATGCAAAGAAAGTAACAGGGACAGACAAAGCTCGTACAGTAAAATCAAAAGATAGTGCAATATTGAGCCCCTTACGTCAGCTACCATATGTTGCATTTGCATAGGCCATCGTAACTAATCATTTGTAGAATAGCAATCAAAAGGAAATGCAGTCTCCAGATTCTTTAGACATTTTATAAGTAAATAATGAGAAATTTAACAGTTAGAAAATGTTTCCGGTGTGGAATCAGTAATGAGAAACATCTAACAATAGTCAAGTTACTTCTTAGAAGAAAGTCACTCTTCTTTTTTTAAAGAGAGAACAAAAAGAAGAAGGGTATCAATGCGGCTTCAAGATAGAGAAATAAAGAAAACAGTAAATAATGCACAAAGATCGAAAAACAAATTCACAATCAGAAGTAGTGAATATGAGAAAAAACTCTTCCATTACTCTTCCTCCAACAATCAAGGGCGACAAAATAGAATGAAGATTTCCATCAACCAAAGTCTTCCGTGAAATAGAAGATCAAAAGCAGCACTAAGAATGCAAAACTGAAAGCCTGCAATGCCTTTGACCAAACTACAAACACAGGCTTATAACTGTAAACAAATCTCAAATAACAGAAGAAAAAATGTACAAAAAAGAAGAAAATTAAGAAATAACAAAAAAGCACACACTTTAAAGGAGGTTACGGATTAACATCAAGAAATCAGGGAAACAAACTCGAGCGCAGAAAGAAAACCCATCGCGGAAGAGATAAAAAGATACAACAACAACAACAACATGGTAATGCAGAAATGGCAGACAGATTCGATCTTTATATATGCATGGAGGAGCACAACAGTGTCGGGTCTAACAAATAACCAAAGAAAACATCAATAAATAAAAGAATAACAAAAGTTACCCATTTTGAAGGCCTTCATGAACTTACCATCAACAAATCAAAGAAACAAACTTGAACACAGAAACACTCACAAACGCCATTACCAAATGGATAAAACACACCAAAGAGATTGCAGAGCAATGCAGAAATGACAAAAAGAGTCAAATCACTAAAGCTGCATTCGACCTTAAAATGGAGAGGCACGCCAGTATTGGGCCCAATGCCTTTCTCTCCGGTGCAGAGAGACCTGAAATTCTCAGCAGTCTTGGGAACGATATCGTTGAAGAGCTCCACCACTATCCTACCTTCAAGTTCCCCTCCAATACTAATGTCCAAGAAACACTTTGGTCTTCCCATCTTTGTCTCTCTCACTCTCTTGCTCTGTCTGTCTTTGCAGTATAGAAGAGCTTATTTAAATTGTAAAGAGTTTCTAGAGATTTCTGGGATTAAAGCTTAAAAACCCTAGTGCCACCAAATTGTTATTTGTACCTTACTAAACCAAAAACCCAAAAAAGATTGGAGCTTTGGAGACGGGAGAGAGAGATAGTTTGGTATCTCCTCTCTCACCGGTTTCTCTCTTATAGGGGACAACATTTGGCGTTTTCAGCTAACGAGTTTGGTACGGTTTTCTTTCTTTGCCTCGATGCCCGTGTTGACTTTATGTTTTTGTTTTAAGCCTTGTAATCGTCAGTTGATTTCTGATCCCTATAAGGATATTACATCAAGTTTCAATTCAACAGAGTAATTACTTTACACAATACTACATTACTACCTTCTAATCCAAATTTCATTAACTTTAGTTTCAACCTCTAGCCACATCATTAACTAATACACGCATCCTGTTCATGCATGTAATCACAAATTGTAATTAACATTCCAATCGTCACAGGCTGGAGTAAAGCTTGTTTTCCAAGCTTTCGTTTTGTCCCTAGCACAAGGTACCAAGTAACGTATGTATGGCTAACCGGTTTTCTAGCGTTGGAAAAGACAGAACGTATATTTGCGCCAATAATAACTTCCTTCTCCCTTCTAATTAATAAGGGCGACCCATATGTTATCATCGCCTTTTCACACTGTAAGATGGGTCACACACACCTGACATTACTTCACAACCGATTCAAATACCTGCATTCAATTTTTAATCAATTTATTTTAATTTAACAAACATTTTAAATAATAACTCTAAATCATATAAAAGTCAATTTGTTAGAAAATGTATCATTTTATTTGCCCATCTAAAATGTTAGAGTTATTATTATTCTTCCCTCTAAAAGCTACTTTGATATTTTAAATTGAAGTTATTGTTTTTCTAATAATTGAATTTATTTTTGTAAGAAAATTTTAAGGTAACGAAATAAGCTTTTTAAGATTAAGACCATCAGTTTTCTTTGACAAGTAAAAATTGTTGGCTTCTCCTCTTTCTATTAATCATAATTATTTCCTTTTAGACTATAATGCATATTCAGTTTACTAGTATTTAGGTCTTTGTTAACATTTAATAATATATTTTAATTTTGTATATTTTTGAATGATTCAAGATTTAATACACTTTATTCCTTTGTGTTTCCTCGTATTGATCTTTTAATAACATGTACTACAAGTTTGTAATAGAATTAATTGACCAATGTGCTTGTATAATTACTACAATGTTTGTAGGTTGTAGTTGTTTGTTTTATGATTTTGCAACTTCCTATTTATATGTCTAACCTCTCTTTTTTTAATATAGGGAATTGAAGTATTTCCTGAATCATGCCGATATTAACAATTCTACCTTAGGTGAGATACTCTTATTATACATTGTTATTAAGTTGAATTATAGAGATCGGATAACACTTTAAGCTAAGCATGTATGCCTATTGATGAATAAAACAACTATGGAATTTGCCAATGTTGTGTGTTAGAATTGTGGTATAAGGAATGGTATCCTGGATCATTTGTTATAGTAGGTTCATATTTATATGTTATATGCACCATCTATACCTATCTTTCATAATAGTAGATTCGAAAGCACTTATGTAATTGTGTGATGTTAAGTGAATTTAATTACTTGCACCATCTATGTCGTATCTTTTATAACCAAAATTCAAATAAAATCACTTATATAATCATGTGATGTTAAGTGAATTTAATTACTTGCACCATATATGTTTATCTTTTATTACCAAAATTTAGATAATGTCACGTACTATAATGCTTGTTTAAATTCAAACTTTAGAAATGAACTTGTAAATGATGAATTCAAACATGAATACTAGAACTTCATTGTGATTAATTCAAACTTAGTATTAACATAAGAAATTAATAGGTTTAACAGGCATGACAATTCTTTGCATAATAAACCCCTAGGATGGTATATAAGTTAGAAACTCGTCATGCAGCTTCCATGAGGTTTATGGGTGAAAAATTCTACGAGCCTAGGAGTCACAGTGAGAACTTGTTTTCGCAATTCATATGGTATAACAATATCAAGTACCTTAGTGTTTCTTTTAATTCAAACTTAGTGTACAAACTTGAATTAAAAAATTAAAGTAGTAAGTTGTATAGTTACAGAAAATTCACAACGATTTGAGACATAATAAAACCCCAGGATGATATAGGTTGGAAACCAGTGATGCAGCTTCCATGAGGCTTATCGGTGAAAAATTCCACGAGCCTAGCAGTGACAACGAGAAATTGCTTTCTTGATTCACAGGTGTAAACAATGTCACATACCATACTGCTTATTTAAAATCAAACTTTGGAAAATAACTTGTAAGTGATTAATTCAAACATGATTACTTGAACTTCAATATGAGTAATTCTAACTTTTTAAAATAACAATTTTGCATAAATGAGTAATGTTGATAGATCTTGGATGTATATACGATTAACACCTTATGGTTTCATTAATCCTGAGTTTGTTGAGGGAGTTGAAGCATTTATTCACTATGCATATTCTCAACCGCCATATATGGATGGCCCAAAATTTTATATGTTTATGTAAAAAGTGCAAACATATTCATTTTCTTCCTATTGATGAAGTGAATCTTCATTTGTTAAGAAAAGGGTTTGTTCCAAATTATTTTAAGCGGACACGACATAAGAAGCCATTGATTTATAGCACTTTAAGGGGTAATGAAGTAAAGTCGTCAATAAATGTGGATGAGTTTAAAAGGGGGACTAAATTTATAACAAATAATGTGGGTGTAACTGAAAATCTTTGCATCCAAATGATTTATGATGCAGTTGGTTATACCTTTCAGGAAAATATAGAAAATCTTCAGGAAGAACCAAACTCGCATGCAAAACAGTTTTTTGACTTATTACAATCAGCTGACCGAGAATTATAGCCAAATTGTGAGACAATCACTCAATTGTCTTCAATTACTTGAATATTGAACATAAAGTCTAAACGGTATATCTCTTATTGAAGTTTTGATAAAATTCTTGGTTGGTATAATGAATCATTATCTCCTAATCATACAATGGTTAATAATTTTTACAATATAAAGAAACTTATTATAGGCCTTAGTTTGTCAGTTGAAAAAAATGATTGTTACAAATTGGGATGTCTGTTGTTTTGAAAAGATGATGTGTAATTATAAGAGTGCAAATTTTTTGGTCAATCTAAGTTTAAGCCTAGAATGCATACTATGAAACAGAAATTAGTACCTTGGAAGCAAATGTATTACCTCCCGCTAATATATGGTTGTGTTGTTGAGATACTTTCTGTGTTCAACAAGGGATAAATATCATAAAAATGTAGGAAGCTCTGCTGAAATTTTTTAAAATTGTGTTCACTTATAATATTTTATTATAATGTAGGAAAAGTCTATGGGTAGGAAGCCTAAACCCCTTCAGTTCTTTTTACACACCCACACTAAGAAGCATGATGGTGTGACCTTCGTCAACACCCGATGTAGAAAACTTAATGTATGTGAAATTTATACTTTAATATTAATTCTTAATAATTATCACTTATTAACATAAACATTGCTTCTTGATAGGACCAAATACAAGAAAGCATTCAATGACAGTCTCAGCACTCTGAAACTGTTGATGAGAGTCGAGCATATCTTCATGCAGTGGGTAGTAAGGACTTTTATGGAAGAATCTTCGGCTTAGGTTCATTTGAGAATACATGCTATTCACAATCCTTCACATTCAATATAGTTGCATCTAGTAGGCAGTCGACATCCAATGAAGAGTTGTTTAGCTTGAGAGCACAGTATAGATGCTGGCACCTCAGTTGCAACATTCGATGGAGTACATAGCTTAGCTCTGTAATAAGATGGATGAGTTGAAGGAGAGGGCAGCACCTCACTGCAACAATCAGACCATCCACCTTCACCAACTGCATAGCTTAGTTTTGCTACTCTCAAGTCATTTTGTATTAATTACATATTCATTATTGTAGATAATAATTTTTTATTATCAATTAAGACAATTTTTACTTTATATTATCATTCAACTTACTATTGAGATAAATTAAATGTAGAAAAATTCAATAAATTATCACTAGATAACTATAGAAATTAGATATCAATCATAAGATTACCAATTAAAATTAAATTTACAACTTAAATGTATGAAAAAAAACAACATCGGTGCATTTACCGATAGAATTATCATATCTGTTAGTAAATTTAGTATTAAATACTAAATTTACTGACAGAATAAGGACATTTAGTCGGTAAATAATTTACTGACGTCAAAACTTACCGTCACTAAATTTTTCGATGGAAGTTCAACAACTTGATCATCACTAAATTTATCGATGCAGATACAATGTATGTTGCTAAATTTACCAACTGGACACAACTTACGTCACTAAATGTTCCAACAAATTTTCAATACTTTGTCTGTCGATAATATTTACTAAGGGAATAGAAATATTTCAATGGTAAAGTTACCGACGGACTTGAAAATTCCATCGTTATATTTAGCGACGAAAAAAATTGTTCATTGTTAAATTACTGACGAAATATTTCTATTATGTCGCTAAAGATTATAGATGACTATTTCTCCGACGATTTATACAGTCGGTAATTTTCGTCGATAAATTCGCTTATCAATGAAAAAATACATTTCGTCAATAATTTCCATCCATAAACACCCATTTTCTTGTAGTGTTCAAGGATCTGATGATAATAAGATAATTACTTAATGTCTACAATCCAATTAAGAACTCATTCAATACTAAAATCTCTATTGAAGACAGGAATATCTACCCAAAACTTGAAACTGCCATTAAGAACTCGTTGATTATGTGGTTTATCAAATTAAGACTCCTCATTTACCTCTGATTCACTGTTGTAAGTAGGCTACCTCTAATATCAAGTAAGAATGAGTCTCTAAATAGAGTGCCTTATTACTCGTTCTTTCTTAACATGATCTCCATCATCGTCCCCATCTTTATTGGAAAAGGGGTCAAAGGCACCTAGCCACTGTAGGATTTCTCAAAAACGAGCCTCCAAACTATTCTCTAATTACTAGATAATTTAATGCTCTATCTCCCTTAATGCCTCCCCTTGGTCCTCCGAACTAGGGTATCTATAGTGGATATATGTTTTTGTTACCATCACTAGCCATAGATAGGGTGATTCAACCAACTCTGATACCAACTGACGCAATAAGAAATGAAGAAAAAACTAAGCAACACACGTAATTTGAAGAAACATGAGAATCCACTTGTGAAGAAAGCTTAAAGATAACTGAATATGAGAGTATTATCGATAGAAAGTCTAATATAATATTTAAGAGGTCTATTTATAGGCTTGACAAAGTAATACTAATCATAGAGAAAATAAAGACTGAAAACAAGTAAGAAACTTATAGAAATAGGAAACCAAATGAAAACAGGATGTTTATGAAAATAAGAAACTTATGTAAAAAGGAAACTTATGGAAATAGGAAATTCATAGAAGTTCAATTTCCCTATTAGAGAAAAAGATAATGTTAATTCTAATGATGAATAAAGAGTCATAAAAAGAATAAATAAGTCTACAAAACATCTATGAAGTAATTTGCATGTTCTTAATAACTACAATTTTTTTAAGAAACAACTAACATACCAAAATGAGAAGAAGCAATGAAAGAAGAGAATAAGATGATTCAATAAGAGGAGTTATTGGTGTTAAATGGGTATTCAAGTTAAATTTTAATTAGGATTATGCTAAACTTAAATTCAAATTCAAGCAAGTTATTAAAAGTATTTTAAATAATAATGATTGAATATTAATGAAACATTTGCTCCAATTATAAGATTTAAAACAATCAAGTTATTGATTAGAAACAATGCTCAAATGAGATGGAATATGTATCCATTGGATAGTATATCAACTTTTTTAAATGGTCACTTATTAAAGAAATTTTTTATTCAATATATAAAAAGTTTCATCTAAAAGAATAAAGTAAACAGAGTTTAGTTGACCAAAAAAAGATCTTACATATATTGAAGCAAATTCAAAACCTTAGTATATTAGATTATAGGCATACTTATGGAAGTTAAGATTTGTAAAATATGCATAATTATGGAAGTTAAGATTTGTAAAAAGGTTTAACGAAGTTACCCTTTATATATTGAAAAATTTAACAATAATATGATGTTTGTTTTAGTGTATATCAATGATCTTTTAATCACAAGAAGTAGCTTTGATCTTGTAGCTAAAATTAAGTAGGAAATAACTTTTAAAAAGTTTTTGAAGTGATAAATTAGGAAATTTAACATATTTTCTTAATTTGGAAATTAATCACAAGATCAACCCGTGGTTTTTTTTATTTGTCAAAAAAGATATACAGGTAAATTGTTAAATAAATTAAACATAAACATTGCAACTCTTTATCAACTCTTTCTATGCATAATGAGAAGCTTAGGATAAAAGATAATATAATAAAAGTGGATGCAATGGTACACTAGAATCTAATTGGAAGCCCTTTGTATTTGTGTGCAACCAGATCTAAAATTATGCATGTTACCAATATTTTGCCAAAGCATATGTAATTCCTAAGTGAAGGATTGCAAAGAGAGAGTTGAGATATGTAAAACAGACAAGAGATTATTATGTTTTCTATAGGAGAAGTTATGAGATTAATTTACTAAGATTTAGTGGCAATGATTGCAGAGACTTACAAGCTGATATGGTGTTGTGAGTTGAAACTAAAGAAAATTGGGGCATTGTAACATATTCTACTATTAAAGTAAATTATATAACTACTACATCAATTGTTAATTAAGCCATTTAGCTTAAGAAAGTACTAATAGATTTAAAACTTCAGAAAAACATGTACAAATAATGTCTTTTATGGCAACAAAAAATATTATTGCTATTGTTAAAATTCTTTTGTTTTATGGAAACACAAAGTATATTAAAATTAATTATTATTTGTAAAAAATTTTGTAAAATTTGCAATATTAACATAAACTTAAAAAACTGGCGCTAAAATGTTTCAACTATATGTTCACATCAATGAAGTGGTGTCTCACGTGAAGTTAATGTTTTTACCATGTGGCTACTATATAGGATAATAATGCCACTATGAAATTTATTATTTAATAAAATGAAATAATGTAAATTAGGATAATAGTGTCACATAAAATAAAATAATGTAAATTAAATGACAAATTTCATATAAGTAGCATTCACATAGTAAAACATTAATTTGATGCCGGGCACCGCATCATTGACATGATTATTTAATATCAAGGTATTTTTATAAAAAATAAAAATTGAAACATTTTAATGTTACTTTTTAAATTTAAATTAATATTACAAATTTGAATAAAATTTAGGATTTTTTTTTACAAATAACCTAAAATTAAATACATTTTATCATAGAATTGAAAGGGAAGGAGAAATTCAGATTTTTAACAAGTATGAGGATCGACTAGCATACATTCTTACTAAGTTATTTTAGAAGTTAAGGTTTGAAGGATTGAGAAGAAAACTTGGAGTGTACTGCAACTATAGTGTTACGTTAGTTTCAGCTGGAAGTTTCTTGTATTGATAAATATATATATACTACATACATTGTAAATATCCTCTCTTTAACCAATTTTTAACTTTATTCTCTACAAAATTCCAATAGTTGTTCTGAGAACTTCCTTTTGGTTGTTTAAAGTAAATGAATAAGGAAACTTTTCGAAGTAATTTTAAATTGTGGAATCAAAATTTCGACATTTATTCTATATTTTTCTGCCAATTCATTCTTTTTCCCTTAAAAAAAATCACATTGTACCAGTCCAGTTCCTGTAGCAGGCACATTCCGGAACATGCACAGAGGCAGGAAAACGCACAAGAGTAAAAGGTCATTGTCCAGAGTTGAACTCGGCAATAATGGTTATACAACAGGACATCCCTGTAGCTTTGATATGTAAGTCATCCTTTTCACTTCTGGTTCTTACGTCAAGATCAATGAAATACATTGGTGCCTATAGCTATTATTGTCCAGCAGGAGCAACCCAACTAAGACAAGAGAACAAGGAAATACATAGAAGAGAACAACTCAAGAAACGAAAACCCACCAAAAAACAAGTCAAGTGGCCCCCAAGTTGATAAATGCCCAGATAATATTTTATCAAATTAGGGTGCTTGCAACTTGCAACCAATTAGAGAAGCTTTATATTGAGGCATGACTCATGCATAGTCACTAATTTTCTTCTTTGTAAATGGAGCTATCATCTGGTTGCCCACCAATATAAGCTTCCAAAATTTATGGTCTTGTGTCTTGTTTGTATGCTACAAACTTTGCGGATGATTTGGGATTGACGAGGTAATTGAAAGCGCCAAGCTTTTAATTAAAAACTTTTTTGGTTATGTAGTAAGTATGGCATTTGAAAACTAACATACGGCTTATTTTTTAGCATGCTTTCCCACGTCAACTTGTGATGAAAATGATCGATTGCTGATTTTCCACTCGCTGATCAATGTTTTAATCCCATTTTGGTTGAATATGTTTCAACATGTCTCCATCTATCTGACATGGGATTACGATCCTACTATTCAAATGTAGAAAGACGAGGTTGCAGCTATAATGCATTACGTTCCCCTGGGACTTTTGAAACCCACAGGCTGTAATGGTTTTATCTGAATTGAAAGCCTCTTTCACTACAGTCTAACGTAAGCCCATACCTGCTCTTTGATAAGCATGTAATGGTTATGATGAATGGGCTTGGCCTAGGCCTTCTTATCAGTTAAGATTTTTAGAGTACAAATGATTCGACTAGGCCATCTTCCAAAAGATTTGACTGTCGCAAAAAGGTTGATTAGACAAGGGAGTTACAGCGCCGTAGGCAACATTATCATCGTCCCTTTGATGCTGGATTCATGCAAAAGCTGAAGCTGCCCGTCCCACATGTCCTACCCAAGATATAACCGTAATTTGCTTGAACCCTACCCACCCTGGTCTAAATAAATTGGTTTTGACGTTTTATGGGCACCAGAAGATAACATTATACTTATAACGTTATACTTGACTTTAAGTGTCATTTCAATTTAGTTTGCATTTTTATTAATATACATGGCTCATTTGATGAAATCCTAAACTATTTTTATAATATTTAATTTTTTAAAAATGTTGAACTATAAAGAAATTTGATGTATTTAATCCTTTAAATTTATTTTGTAAATTTTCTTTTACTCACTATAAACTCTTGGGTTAATACATAGCTCGTTAGGTTAGTAGTTTTTTTTCAAAAAAACAAATGGAATATAATGCAACAGGAAAAAGCCTTATAGTCAAACTTGAATGGCTCAAGTTCAAATTCCCGCAAAATTAAAAACCAAATCTCAAAGACTACCTTCTATCTTGGTACAGTCATCACTTATGTCATAGTTTCAACTTTCTGTATCCTTAATTTAAAATTAATTTGCATTAAATTTATTATTGTTTAAAATTGTAATGAGAGATAATTATATATAATATAACCTTATTAGAGCTTACCGAAGACTTGACTCTTAATAAAAAACTTTGTCCAACTAAGATACGAATAGATGGTCTTATACAAAGGGATCATTTCTATTCATAAAGAGGTCGTTTTCTTTTCATATACCTTTTAAACTTTTTCTTCCTTTTTTCTCATTTCTTATATCTTGTAATTACCTTGAATATCTTTGTTAATAGTATTTGACCTTTAGTTTAGTTTTATATATTTTTTAAATTGCATATTTGTTTTTATTTACTTATTTTCTCTATTTTTTATATACTAAATTTAATATTTATTTTAGTTTTAAAATTTAAATTATTTTTATTTTTATTTTTATTTATTTACTTATTTGTTTATTGTTTTTTCTCCTCCTTAAATCGTTTTCAATATTTTTCTTTCTTTGTTGTAGATCTATCAAAAATAATCTCTCTAATAGTTGGAGGTAAGGCTACGTACTACTAGGCATTTCCAGACCCTGCATCTTAGTAAGATTTATACTAAAACGTTGTTGCTATTATTGTTGTTAAAAGTGTATTATTGAGATTGGTCCAATAAACGTTATTTGTTACAATAAGAAAATAAAGGAAGATTTGGAATGCGAGAGCTATGTTGTCAAATATTTTTGACACTTATGATTAATGTTTATTGTATATGGTGAATAAAAGGAAAAGAGAAAAATAGGTATTAACTTGGCCCCATTTATTGACAAAAAATGGTAAATTCAAATGTTAAAGATCGAACACAATATTACAAAAAGAAAAGAAATCCTTTTATCTTAAAAATGAAATAAAGAAACGAAAAAAGATATCTACGAGCGACTACAGTTAATAGTTGGTAATTGTAAATAATATAAAATGATAAAAATATTACATAATAAGATAATATAATAATAGGTTAGAACTACTAGCTTGAATAATTTAAAGTGTTAGGGTTTATCAATCTTATGATAGCATGAGGTCCTAATCTATAAGTCTCTTTTTAAATGTAATTTATAACTTAAAACTGTTAGAAATAGTTGCTTAATTTTTAAATTGTCAGTGTCAGTAGAATTTTGATACTTAATGGTTTCAATTTTACCTGGTCTGAAGGAGGTAGTGATTACAAACCTCCTAATTTTGGGGGTAGTGGTTGCATTTCTTAAACTTAAGAGTTAGCAGCTTCAGTTTTTGATTTCAATCATTTATCCATTCGCCTTGACTTTATAAATATAACCTTTTCTTGTGAAAATTATGTCAGATTTTCTTACTAATAAAAAAGATCAGTTATCTCTGTCTTTTTTGTTCTTTCTTATCTTTATTAATAATGGTATCAAAGTCGGTTAGAAGAATGATGTAGTAGTACCTTAATTTCTTTTTCTTTTGTAATAACAAAATAATGGAAACAGAGAATTTTGTTCAACCAACTATTCCTCGGTCAGTATGATCATTAGAGCATATCGATGAAGAACTTCTTAAGGTTCAAAAAGTACTAACGGGTTATTAGATTTGGAATATTAAAGCTAGTAGTTGGTGTGACACTATTAGAGATGCAAAAAATGGAGGTAGAAGCATTAAATGCGAAGGACATTAAGGCTAAGAATTATCTCTTTCAAGCCATTTATTAAGAAACCCTATAGACAATCTATTGATTAGAAACCGTATAAACAATTCTTAGTATGGGATTCCATAAAGAAAAAGTATCAAAGGAATGCAAAAGCAAAGCGGGTACAATTTCAAGGTCTGAGAACTGAGTTTGAGACTTTGCAGATGAAATAAGGTGAATCAGTTATAGAGTTTTTTGCAAGAATAATGATGATTGCCAACAAGATGAGGATCCATGGAGAGAAAATGGAGGACGACACCATCATTGAGAAGATTCTCAAATAAATGACATTAAAATTTAATTTTTTTTATATATTCTATAGTGGAATCAAAAGATATTAAAACTCTATAGTGGAATCAAAATATATTAAAACTTTTCAATCGATGAGTTTCAAAGCTCTTTGATGATTCGTGAACAAAAGATTAACCAATAAGAGAAAAAGGAGCAAGCATTGAAATCCTCAAGCCTTAATAGAAAATCAATCAACACCAAAAGGAGATAAAGGAGGAGGCAAAGGTAGAGATAAAGGAAAAAGAAGTAGTGATCATTAGAACTAGTCACATTACCACATGCACTAAGAAAATTATCTCAAGGAAGAGGAAAAGGATAAGAAGTCCATCATAAAATAATTTATAAACCAAAGTTAATAGATAAGTCAAATGTTAAATGCGATTGATGTTATTGGTATAACTATTAGTGATCAGACTATCAAGGTATTTTGAATAGGTAAAACAGAGAAAGAACAAACTGTGTAGAAAAAGAAGAAGAAGAAGTATGTCTTTTATGGTGTCTTATAAGAATGAAGAAACTCAACTAAATATTTGTTATTTAGATTATGGCTGCAACAATCATATTTGTAGATATAAGAAAACACATCTGAATTAAATGAATCTTTTTGTAACACTGTCAAGTTTGACAACAACTCCATAGTATCGGTCATGGGAAAAGGAAGAGCACTATCCATACCATAGAAAATTCCACTTACACTATTTCTAATGTCCTTTCTTGTTCCATAATTGCCGAATAATTTAGTAAGCATGAGACAACTACAAGAGAATGGGTATGAGATTTCTATCAAAAATGTAATACGACGAATTTAGGATGTAAAGATAGAGTTAATTTCTCAATTTAACATGACTGTGAATCATATGTTCTCGCTTTTTCTCTACAACGCCATTCATTCATGCTTCTTAACAAAAATAAGTATATGACATGGCTATGGTATTTTCATTATAACCACCTAAATTTTGGTAGATTAAAAACTCTGCAGCAGAAAAATATGGTGACTGTCCTTCTTTAAATTACTACTCTGTCTCAAATTTGTGAAGAATATGTTGATAACAAACAACATTAAAATCAAATCTCATAAGGAAAATTATGGACAGAAAAAAAAGTCTTTGCAATTGGTTCACTCAAACATTTTTGGGCCAATAAATCAATCTTCTAATGGAGATAAAAGATATAAAATAACATTCATTGATGATTTTAGTTAAAAAAACTTGGATGTAATTTTTTGTAGGAAAATTTCATAAGTTTTCAAAAGTTATAAATTGTTTGTTGAAAAACATATATGAAGCTCAATTAATATTCTTTGAGCAGATTATGATGGAGTATATAACTCTTAAGGGTTCTTAAAATTTTGTGAATCATAGGATCAAGAAGTAACTTACAATAACCTACATGCTTTAACTTGTTATAGATCATTTCAAAATTTTTATGTGTGTAGCTTACGCCTATATTCCAAATCAAAAGAGGACAAAGTTAGATGATAAAGTGTAAAAGTGCATATTTCTTGGTGTTAGTGATTAGTCAAAAACCTATAAGCAGTATAACCCTAACACTAAGAAAATCATTATTAGTCAAGATGTTTTCTTTAATGAAGAACAATTTTTGAAGTGGAGCAATGATATTGTTGGATAATAAATTCTTGTCAACTTTGATGGAGATAATGAAGATGAAAATCAATGATAAAAAAGAATAAACAACAAACAATTCTAGTAGCCACATAAGAAGAGGAGTGACCTTAACATGTTAAAAGGATGAATGATTATAAGGTACTTGGAATTGACCAATTTGAGGATCCACTTACATATTTTGCTTTATTTTCATATTGTGATCCTATGACTTTTGAAGCGGCTATCAAAGAAGTAAAATGGTAGAAGATAGTAGATGAGGAAATTTCAACAATTGAAAGAAACAACCTATGAGAGTTGACTAATCTTCTGGAAGGGCATAAAAAATTGGTGTTAAGTGGGTGTACAAGGAAAAATTAAAAGAAAATGGAGAAGTTGATGAATATAAGGCATGCTTAGTAGCCAAAGGTTATAAACATTAGTTTAGGGGTATATTATAGAGAGGACTTTGCTCCAGTTGTAAGATAAGTTATCATCAAATTAGTGATTGCATTAACAATGCAACATTTATGGTTGATCTTCCAATTAGACGTGAAATCGGCATACTTGCATGGTTGACCTTTAAGAACATATATTTGTTTATCAACCTCCTAGTAAAGCTTGAAAGTGAAAGCAAGGTGCATAAACTCCAAAGGGCATTCTATAGATTAAAACAAGCTCCATGCACTTGGTATAGTTATATTGAAGCCTATTTTTGAAAGATGGTTTTAAAAAATATCCATATGAATACACAATTTTTGTTAAGATAGGAAAAGGAGGACAGATGCTTATTGTTTGCTTGTTGATGATTTAATATAAACTAGAAATGATAATGTTATGATTGAAAAATTAAAGCAATTTATGATCTTGACTTTGAAATTCTAATCTTGGAATTATGAATTATTTTCTTAATGATAAAGTGGTACAATTTTCATTTGGAATCTTTATTTTCCAAAAGAAGTATGTTTAAGATATTTTGGACAAGTTCCAAATGAAGAATCGTAATTTGGTTAGCACACTAGTTAAGGTTGGCGTAAAGCTTATTAAGGATCCTAAAGCAATAAGGGTTTATAACACCCTTTATAAACAAATTGAGGATGTATTTAATAGGCATAAAGCTTGATATTAGGCATACAATAAATTTTACCAGCATATTCATGGAAAGTCCAAGGGAGATGCATCTTTTTACTACAAAAAGACTTTTTCACAGTTGCAAAGGATTGTGACTCGTGGTTTATTTTACAAGTGAAAATTCATATTTAGTTAGTTTTATAGACAACGATTATACTGAATATTTTGATGATTGAAAGAGCACATCTAGTTATGTTTTCTTGTTTGGTTTAGGAGCTATTTATGGTCTTTGAAAAATAAACGATTGTTACTTTATCAACAACTGAAGCAAATTTTGTAGCTACAATAGCTTGTGCTTGTCAACAAATTTGGTTAAAGAAAATATTTGAATAATTACATTTCAAGCAAGGGCTATTGTAATTTATTATGACTACAGTTATGCTATCAAACTCTCTAAAAATCATGTTTTACACGAAAGGATAAGTTTCACTTTGTAGGAGACCTCATGAAGTATATGATGAATGATCTTTTTTATTGAAAAAGTAAAGATTAGATTGTAGACATAATGACCAAGCCATTGGAATTATCAATGTTTTAGAAACTAAGAAATTTGCTTAGTGCTTGTGCACTTAATGAGTCTTAATTAGATTGAATATTTGAAAATTTTTAATTTAAGGGAGGAATTGTTAGAAATAGTTGGTTATTTTTTAGTTTTTCATTTCAATAGGAATTTGGTACTTAATGGTTTTATTTTTACCTAGTTTGTAGGAGGTAGTGGTTACAGTTCTTAATTTTAGGAAGTAGTCATTATAATTTCATGCAGTTATCCATTGGTCTTGGGTTTATAAATGGAGCACTTTCTTGGAAAAATTATGTTAAATTTCCTTAGCATTAAAAAGTTCAATTCTCTTTATCATTTATTTTTTTGCTTTCTTTCCTTTATTAACAAAAACACAAATTATAACATGTGAATTTAATGCAAATAAACAAGGTGTAGAATTTAGACAAAACTAGATAAAATGGTTAGATTAAGTTAATTCATAACTGTCGGATTAGGTCAATTCATAATTGTCCCTCAACTTAGTTTGGATATAAAGTGAAAAGAGGGAGTCAATTTGAGGTTTTTTTTATTGAATTGTAAATTGGCGAACTGGACAAGTTAAATTAGAATATAGAAGAGAAGGAATAAACAAAACCATTATAATTAAAAGAGTACAAGATAAGTAGAATATGAAATTTTAAGAACTCTAAAATCAAAGTCTACCAATCTTTTTTATCTCCAAAAGTGTGAGAATTAAGAAGTTAAAAAGAATAAGTGGTTTTTAAATTGTTAGAGTACTTGTCAAAATTTCTTCACTAAAAAACGTTCCATAAGATGTTTAAATTAAAAATACAATAGCATTTTAGTGACATTAGTCCAAAGAGAAAAGGAAATAAAGATATTGATGATATATTTATCACTGATGGTCCTTTGATGGATGAACATTAACAAATATAAATTAAAAGAGAAAAGAAAATAATAGATAAGAGCAAAGAAAAAAATTGGATCCATATGTTGCTTTATTGACAATTCCATATTCTTATTGGAAATTAAAAAGTTGCAAATTGCATTTTGCTCATTAAACAACATTTATGACCTAGTTACATAGATTTACCATGCAAAAAACTAGTGATAAACATAAGCTAAAAATTAAAGAAAGTGGGTAACATATACTACTAACATCTTAAAAAGTTTTCCAAGAACTAAGTAAAATGAATAATCCACTAACTCAAATACAACTTAACAAAAAAATTCAATAATAAACATATGCTTAAATAACAAAACACTATAACCACTACCTATGAAAAATAGGAAATAATTAAATAGTAGTTTGAAGCACTTTAATTAACACTCCCCTTTGCTTCAAACTTCATAGAGCACTTCTTTCCACACCTTTTGAAGCACTTCTCTTCAATGTAATGCACTTCACATCACCATTACCAAATTTGTATCACATTTCTTTATGGTGCAGTTTTCCCAGCTACTTTCAAAAAGAAGTTCTTCTTTTCTCACTTGCACCATATTTGTTTATTCTTCGTTTTCAAATTTTCAATTCTTTTGTAAATTCCTAAATCTCTTACCCTTTTAATATTAAGGTTTTCTTTATGCTAACAATCGTTTTCTTTATGACCAACTTCTTACAACTACTACATTGAGAAATATTGGCCTTTCCCTTTAAGGATGAAGTCTTGGGTAAATAAACTTCATCAATTTTTTCTTCAATTTTGTTATCCCTCGTTGATATTCTTTGGTCCATAGCTTGAAAAGCATTAAGTAACTTTTCAAAGGTCTTTTTTTAATAGATCTTTAGAATCTTCAAGTGAGAAAATTTTTGACTTATACCTTTTGGGCAGAGTCACGAGAAGCTTGTCTACTACTTGTTAGCAAATAAATTTTCCACCAAGGAATTTGATTTGAATGACAATGGACATGAGCTTACTTCCATATTCCTTGACACCTTCGTATTTATCATCTTTAGCTTCTCAAATTATCCTTTGAGATTTAAATTTTGCATCAACCTTTTTTAATTGTTGCTTTTGAACTCTTCCTTAAGCTTCCCTTATACTTGTTTAGGTGATTCACAAGGCATTATTCTTATAAATATTCCCTTTGACATAGCCAAATGTAGACAAGAGAGTGCTTTTTATTTCCTTGCCACTTCTTCTTCATGTTTTTTGATATGATTTAGTGTGAAATTTTCCAGAAAAGGGGTATGATTAAAATTGCTTTCTACAACCTCTTGTAAACTCAATGGTTTCAAATAGGATTCATTTTGATAGCCCATGAATGATATTTTTCACCATTAAAAATATGGATAGCAAGAGAAAAGTTATTTGATGCCTTTTTACCAAAGTTTGAGTGCTCACAAAGAATTTTACTCTATCTTTACAAGCCTTTAAACCTTGTGATAAAGCAAACACACATAAGAAGAAGGTGAATCATATAAAAAAGAATGCAAGATACTTTTAGAAAGATAATATCTTTCTAAACAAAAATAAATATATAAATGGGAAGGTCTTATCAAAATTTGAAAAGATCCTATTACTGTTAAAAACAAAAGGAACATGTTAAGTGAAAGGAGCCTGCTAATTGATAGGAGCCTACTAATGATCAAAAATGAAAAGAGCCTGTTAATCAATAGGATCTTGTTAATGCTCAAAAACGAAAGGATCCTTTTAATCAATAAGAATTTGTTAATGGTGAAAAAATAAAAGAACCTCTTGCAATGGAAAAACAAAAAGAGCCTACTATAAAACTGAAGGAGTCTCTTGAAAACACAAACTTATAATGCGAGAATTTAAAATTAGGAAAATATAAAAATGACATAATCATTTTATACTGATTCGACTTATAACGAAGCCTACATCTAGTCCCCCAATATTCAAATTGAATATTTCACTATAAAATCCAAGTAGTAAATTTTCATTAGCCTCTCTAAGCTCACAAGTAGATATTTTTCAAGGTTCTTCATCCTTTAACACTGGTAGTGTTTGACCAAATTCTACAAGCTCTCAATAAGAAGTATATAAAGGATTTAACATTCTCTCTCAATAGAGTGATTTCACTTTCTAAGGCATAAAGAATTTGATAAGGCTTTCAAGAATATTGATGCTGTTAGGATATTTTACAAGTCTTATGTTTATCATAAATGCAGTGGCTCTTCCTTAAGTAGACATTTTCTCAACTAGTTGTTACTTAATCTAAGATATCTTTCCTGTTGAAATCTTTGATATTTAGATGTTAAGAAGAACGTTCTATCAAGGCTTCCAGAGCTGATTGTAAAACTTCTAAATGTTATAGAACCATTTCTGAATAGGCAAGTTCATAAAGAAGGTTCCTGCAAGAAAGGAAGCAATTATCCTATGATTTTATTTCATTTTAAGAATTATACCATTTCCTATGCAAGGAAACAATTCCAGTTTGAATTTTGAAATAATATAAAGTTATCATCAAAATCATTAAACATAACCCTTGAGCTAACAATCTCCCCCTTTTTGATGATAACAAACAATAATAGATATATTTTTAAAATTTAAATAATAATAAGAGACTTAGAAAGATACCTGTAAACTTTATGTGTTCTTAGTTATAGTAATAAGAATAAGGAGCCTTACTTCTAAAGGAAGGAGCCTATACTTCATAATTTCAACAACATTTTAACAACAATTAGTAGAAAATATCATCGGTAACGAATATGTCATCAAGGCAAACTTGAAAATATATCACAAATGTAATGTAAATTAGACCATTAGCTATTCTCCTCCTTTGTCATTATAAAAAAATATAGGGAGGAAGGAACTTAAACATCCATAAGACTATCATATGTAAGAATAAGAAAGGTGGAAAAATAGCAACGGAGTTTTTAGTATATTAAATGAATCTTAAGTGTTGATTTTGTGTGAGAAAGGGCAGTCGTATATGCCAAAAGAGGAAGTATGATACGTATGGAGTGCTGTCAGAGCAGTGTGCAAATTTTTAAAAACTAAAGTGATGCCATGAAAGCCTTCATTTTTAGGACACATGTATCCTATTTTGTCAGACTGAGAGGATCCTTCTAAAAAATATGAAGGGGCCTTCTAAACTAGAAGGATCCTACCAAATTAAGAGGAGGTCTCAAAATTGAGAGGAGCCTTCTAAACTAGAAAGAGCTTGTCAAAAAGAAGTAGCATAAAAGAATGATATAGAAATAACATTACACAGTCTGCAGATACCAAGTTCTTTTTCTTAACACGTAAAATCTATTTTCAGAGAGTGGCTTAGTAAAAATATAAGCTACTTGATTTTTAGTGTTAACATGAACAAGATCAATGGTTTCTTTTAAAATATGATCTCTAAGAAAATGATGCTTGATTTATATATGCTTAGTCTTAGAATGATGCACAGATTTTTGAAGATTTATTACACTAGTATTATCACATAATATAGGAATATGATTAAATTTTAGACTAGAGTTAATGCTTCATCCATAATATTTGAGAAAAACAGCTGGCAACTAATATATATTCCACTTCAGTTGTTGAAAGAGTTGTGCAATTTTATTTCTTGCAAGACCAAGAAACTAGACATCCTCCAAGAAATTGATAATGACCACTTGTGCTTTTTCAGTCGACTTTATCACCTATATAATCTACATAACAATAGCCAACTATGTTAAAAGAATCAGTTTTTGGATATCATAGTCCAAAAGTCCATATTTTTGTGAAGATATTGAAAGATCCTTTTGACTACTTGAAGGTGGCTTTCTTTTGGATATGCTTAAAAATGTGTGCAAAGATAAACACAAAGCATAATATCTGGTCTTAAGCTTGTAAGATATAGTAGAGACCCGATCGTTCCTCTATACTTTGTCTCATCTATAGGCTTGCCTTCTTCATCCTTATCGAATTTAGTTCTTATTGATGAGTTCCTTTGTGTATTTGTCTTGGATAATAAAGATCCTTCTTTCTATTTGTCTGAATTGTAATCCTAGGAAGAAAGATAATTCTCCCATCATGCTCATTTCAAATCCCCATGCATTAATGTTGAGAATTCTTCACAAAAATATTGATTAGTAGCACCAAATATTATGTCATTAACATATATTTGCACTATGAGTAAATCATTCTCCTTTTTCTTAATAAATAAGGATTTATCTACCTTTCTCTTTTGAAGTTATTTTCAAGTAAAAAATTACTTAACCTCTTATATTATGCTCGAGAGGCTTATTTTAGACCATACAGGGCTTTAGTCAACTTCATCACATAGTCAGGATGTTTTTCATCTTAAAATCCTAGAGGTTGCTTAACAAATACCTCTTTATTAATATGTCCATTTAAGAAGGCATTTTTGACATCCATTTGGAACAATTTGAAGTTTCTATAATATACAAAGGCAAGTAAAATTCTAATTGATTCCAGTTTAGCAACAGGTACATGAGTTTCATCAAAATCAATACCTTCCTATTGATTATAACCTTGAGCTATTAGTCTAGCTTTGTTTCTTACCACCTTACCATTTTCGTCAAGTTTGTTTTGAAAAACCCAACGAGTTTTAGTGATTAACTTGTTTTACAGATGAAGTAATAGATTCTAAACTTTGTTTTGTCAAACTGATTCAGTTCGTCTTTTATGGTTGAAACTTAATTTTCATCAGTAAGAGCCTCTTCATTGATCTTTGATTCTAATTGTGAGATGAGGGCAACAAAGTTATTCTTGGAGGTCGATCTA
Organism: Erythroxylum shatona; assembly: GCA_027568895.1. Taxonomy (NCBI): domain Eukaryota; kingdom Viridiplantae; phylum Streptophyta; class Magnoliopsida; order Malpighiales; family Erythroxylaceae; genus Erythroxylum; species Erythroxylum shatona. The sequence goes on from JAOSBK010000206.1 coordinate 41,402,590, forward strand.
GTTCTTAGACTTTCAAAGGGGTCTCTTAGAATGTACTGATGTGTATCAAGGCATCTGTATTATCTTGGTGTTCTTTATTGTATAGGCTCCTGTTGAAAGGAAGGAGCCTTCTTGATCCTGGCTTCAGAGGGACCTTCTTGATATTGTAATTTTGAAGGTACTATAGATGTTGTTTGAGTCTGCGATGTATTTTTAGGAGTTAAGGGATGCTTTTCATCATCTGAATCAACTAGTGTTGTTGAGGGTAGTGTTTCATCAAATACTACATGTATTGATTCTTCTATGTTTTTTGTTCTTTTAATGTAAACTCTAAATCCTTTACTGACAGCATTATAGTTTGGAAAGATCGCTTCATCTGATCTCAAATTGAACTTTCCAAGATTGTCTTTTCCATTATTTAGAATGAAGCACTTGTAACCAAATGCTCGAAAGTAAGTGACATTCAGTTTTCTCCCTTTCCATAACTCATACGAGGTTTTTTTTAGAATGGTTCTTATAAGGCACCTATTAAGAATGTAACAAGTAGTTAACACGACTTTTTCCCAGTAACCATGAGGTAAACTACTTTCATAGAGCATTGTTCTAGCCATATCAATGAGTCTTATTATTTTCCTCAATAACTCCATTATGTTGAGGAGTTTTTGGGCATGAAAATTGTGAGATATCCCATTTTCATTATAGAAATCTTTGAATTTTTTGTTATCAAATTCTTCTCCATGATCACTCTAAATAGATGTAATGTAGTATCCTTTTTAATTTGAATTTTTCTGTAACACTTCTCAAAGATTTCAAAAGTATCATCCTTATTTGATAGAAAATAAAGTAAATCTAGAATAATTATCGTCAAAAACAAAACCATAATGTCTACCACCAAAACTTTGAGTCCTAATGAGACCAAATAAATTTATGTGCACAAATTTAAGTTGTTAGTTAGTAGTCACAATAATTTTTGGGAAGAAAACTGCTTCTAAATTGTTTACCTTTTAAATAAGCCTCACAGACCTGATTGCTTTTAAACTTCAAAGTTGGTAGTCCTCTTACTAACTCATTTTTGGACAAATTTGATAGAATACTTATGTTAGCATATCCAAATCTTCTATGCCAGATAAAAGAATCCTTTTCTATAGAAACAAAACATTTGACATTTTGTGAAGACATACGTTCCAATTGAGCACAATATATGTTCTGGTTTTTAGGACCAACAAATAAAATATTTTCATTAAGATTATCAATAATTTCATAAGGTAATGTGATGTGAGCAAGGCTACACATGATAGCTATTTCGACAGACACTGAGATCAGCGTGACGTTAATTGAGATTTGATGTTGCCTCCTAGCCCCGCAAGTCGAACTAGGTTTAAAAGATTCAAGGCCACGTTAAATTCATTCGTGGCTCGCGTGATTGATGATGGACTCTAGAAGAATCAAGATTCTCGCTAGCAGCTTCAGTTTATTAGTTTGAGCCAAGTTCTGGGCCTGATCGGCCCTTGATGGGTGCACATGCTAGGCGTGTATGCTAGCACCCAGCAGGCCCAGATGTGCACGCTAGTGTCCAGCAGGTCAGATGCCAAGCATGTTAGACCAAGCGTACCGCCTGTCCTCTTTTACTTTGGGTTGTTTTCCAACTGTTTTTTTAGGATGATTTGGATGGTATTATTTTACTTATTTAGGCCAAGGATGTTGGCCCAATTTCAAGTTATTTTGGTAACTATAAATAGTTGCCTTGATGTTATTTTGGGAAGACTTTTGATAGCTTGAAATTTTTGTGAGGAATTTTCTTCATGTTCTTGTTGTTCCATGAACCCTAACTCTACCTATCAATTAATCTCAATTATGGCATATTGTTTTGGTTAAATTTTCTTGGTTTAATGCTAGGTCTAGGTTTCTTGGACAATAATGATCCTTGAGGTCTAGAAAAGTATCAAAAATCTTGCGTATCTAGTAAAGGCTGCCAAATTATATCAAGATTAATCTCCTTCTGTGCGTGCATCATCTTTGGTATCAGAGCATTAGGTTTCTAGGGGAGATTTCATTCTAACAGACGAACGAGCCAACCGCTTTCATCATCAATTCATCAGCCCCCAACCCTAAAAAAACAAGGTGCGAAGTTTCTGATTAGGGTTTATCCTTGATTGCTTGAATTGCGTCTTGAATTATGAGAAGAAAGAGAAGAAAAACGAAAAAATAAAAAATGAAAAAAAATGAAAAAATAAAAAAATTACAGAACCGAAATTGTTACTGCCGAGTTCAAGAATTACACTATTTTGGAAAGTCTTACGTGAAGGATTGCCAATTGAATTGGACAAAATTTTAAACCTATCTTGCATGACATTACTTTGAAAAGAGTTCCAAAACTTGGCATCATTTCTTGATAGAAGAAGTTAGGTTTTAAGAAGCACAACTTGAACGTTGAGGATTCGAGAGGAAAAAGCCAAGAGAGTGAGATCTTTAAAGCAACCAAGACGCACGAGTGGAGTATTCTAAACTTGAGAGAAACACGTGAGGGAGTGCTTTTGTAAGGTTATTTTGCTACCAACTTTTCTTAGCTGGAACAATTTTCATTGGAGATATATCTAATGATAACATGAGAGGCCAACAAGCGGGCGAGGTGCACGCCACCACCTTGGAGGAGATCCACCAGCTAAGTGAGAACCTAAACAATGATCTTGCTGGAATTAGAGGTGAAATGGAGAGGCAAGCCCGAGAGATTGCTGACTTGAGACATGACACTCGTGAGGAACAATAAATGGGACGCAACGGTCCTAAAAACTAGTACGCTCTGATTGTGTTAAAGGACTATGGATCTAATGATGAGGAAGATTATGTTAGACCACGGGGATGAGGTCAACAAGCTAATTTTGGGGATAGATGAGACAGTGACATTAGGTCTATTAAGATGCAAATTCCACCATTCAAAGGAAAGAATGATCCAGAGCTCTACCTTGAATGGGAA
>JAOSBK010000206.1:41410328-41422384 GCA_027568895.1 Erythroxylum shatona
AAATTTTCATTCATTTGTTCTTTACTTGTGACTATCTCCAAAATTTCTCATTCAAATAGTTCTAACTTCTATGAAACGTTCGGGGTCCAACAGTTGATGCTTTATCACGTAGGTATTCTTTAATCTCGACTTTTACTTCAAAACTTTTAGGGTTTGAGCATTTTAAAGAGTTGTATGCCAATGACATGGACTTTGCTAATGCCTTTACCGCTTGTGAACATGGTGCTTTTGAGAAATAGTTTTGGAATGATGGTTATTTGTATCGTAAGAATTGTTTAAGTGTTCCTAATTGTTCATTGCGTGAATTATTTGTGCTTGAAGCCCATGGTGGAGGACTTATGGGACACTTTGGTGTCACTAAGACCTTGGACATATTACATAAGCACTTTTACTGGTTGGGAATGCAAAAGGATGTAAAATGCATTTGTACTTGTTGCATTGCTTATAAGCAAGCTAAATCGACTACCAAACCTCATGGCCTATGCACGCCCTTACTCGTACCTAGTCACCCTTGGATGGACATTTCTATGGACCTTGTTGTAGGGTTGTCGAAGACAAAAGGGGATGCAGATAACATTTTCATTGTTGTGGAAAGATTTAGTAAGATGACTCACTTTATTACTTGCAAAAAAACTAATGATGTCGAACATGTTGATTTGTTCTTTAAAGATGTTGTGAGATTGTATGGTATTCCTAGGTCATTCAAATAGGGACACTAAGTTTTTGGGTCATTTTTAGCGTGCTTTGTGGGAGAAATTGGGAACAAAGTTGTTATTTTCTACAAATTATCACCCACAAACCGATGGGCAAGCGGAAGTTGTGAATCGAATGTTAGGGACTTTGTTGCATGCTGTGATAGGGAAAATTTTGAAAACATTGTCTGATTGTTTGTCATTTATTAAGTTTGCTTATAATCGTAGTGTGCTTCTACTACGGGTTATTCTCCTTTTGAAATTGATTATGGCTTTAACCCTTTAATTGTATTGGATATGGTGCCTTTACCTTTTCCTAAGTTAACTAGCCTAGATGGAGAGAGGAAAGCCAAGTTGGCTCAAGAGTTGCATGAGAAGGCTAAGCAACATATGAAGCGCAAGAATGAGGTTTATACACGCCAAACCGATAGAGGACGTAAGAAGATGATCTTTGAACTCGGTGATTGGGTTTGGCTTCATCTTACCAAGGAGAGGTTTCTTAACCATAGGCAGTCCAAGCTTGATCCACAAGGAGATGGTTCTTTTCAAGTCTTGGAAAGGATTAACAATAGCACCTATAAAATTGATTTGCCCGGTGAGTATAATGTGTATGCTACTTTTAAAATTGTTGACTTGTCTCCATTTGATGTAGAAGCAGATTCAAGGACAAATCTTTCCGACAAAGAAGGGGTTAATATGAGCAAAGCTACACATGATGGATATATCAACAGACATCAAGATCAACACGGCACTAATCAAGACTTGATGTTGCCTCCTAGCCCCACAAGTCAGACTAGGATTAAAAGATTCAAGGCCGCGTTAAATTCATTCCTAGCTCGTATGGTTGATGATGGACTCTGGAAGAATCAAGATTCTCGCTCACAACTTCAATTTGTCAATTTGAGCTAAGTTTTAGGTCCGATCAACCCTTGAGTATGCACGCTAAGCGTGTATGCCAACGTCCAGTATGTTAGATGCCAGGTGTGCATGCTAGGCGCATCGCCTAGCCTCTTTTGCTTTAGGTTGTTTTCCTACTATTTTTTAGGATGATTCAGACAGTATTATTTTACCTATTTAGGACAAGGATGTTAGCCCAATTTCAAGTTATTTTGGCAACTATAAATAGTTGCCTTGATATTATTTTAGGAAGGCTTTTGATAGTTTGAGAGCTTTGTGAGGAATTTTCTTCAAGTTCTTGTTGTTCCATGAACCCTAACTCTACTTATCAATTAATCTCAATTGTTGTGTATTGTTTTGGTTCAATTTTATTGGTTTAGTGCTATGCCTAAGTTGCTTGGGCAATAACGATCTTTGAGGTCTAGAAAAGTATTGAAAACCTTGCGTATTTACTCTATTTAAAGGCTGCCAAATTATATCAAGATTAATGTCCTTCTATGCACGCATCATCTTTGGTAACTTTATAACCCTTATCACATAATTGACTTACGCTCAACAAGTTATGTTTCAATCCATCAATATAAAGAACATTATCAATATAAATAACGTTAAAGTCACCAATTTTACCAATTCCAATGACTTTTGCCTTGTTTTTATTGAAAAATACAACATTACATCTATCTTTTCTTTCAATGTAGTTGAAATGTGATATTTCACCTGTCATGTACCTCGAGTAGCCACTATCAACTATCCATTGATTTTCTCTTGTCTCCATTTTGAAGCAAATCTGTAAAAAGTATTATCTCATTTTAGGTACCCACATTTTTCTGGGTCCTTTTTAGTTAGTAGCTTGACCTTTCAGTCTTCGAACATATATTTGAGATAATTTCTCCATTTTATGAAATTTACAAGAATGAGTAATGTAACAATGTCTACCACAGAAGAAGCGTAAAACAGATAAATAAGAATTGCTATAATATCTACCATGTATCAGGTTCTTGCTGTTTTGACTATAGCTACTACTAGATTTAACAAAGAACTTCTTGTATAGCCTAACATTATTATTTTAAGTGTAACCTATTCCAACTTTATCAAAAACACATTTATCACTACCAAGTAGTGCATCAAGGTCGTTCCTTCCATCAACAAACTTTACAAGATCTTTTTCTAGAGATAAGATATTTCCTGCACATTTCTCTTTCTCAAGTTCTAGCTAATCTTTCTTCCAGAACTTCCTTTTTAGAAACCTTTTTTTTATAATCATCCTCAAGAGACATATTATTGGTTGTCAGATTTTCATTCATGGATTCTAATGATTTAATCTTACTCTTCAAGGATGCTTCATTGTTCATGGACTTCTCAACTTCTTTGAAATACTTCACTGTCAACTTTTTGTACTAATCATATAATTCATGATATGCATTTCTCATTTCATCAACTTCAATATTAGACTCAGAATAATATACCTCATCGTCTCCTAATTTAGGCATGAAGCAAACATTGCTGACTTCTTCTGGCTTTTTTTCTTCGAAGTTTTCAAAATCTTTATCTGACCAAACTGTAGTCATCGTTTGCTTCCTAGGTTTTCTGTTATCTATTTTGTCCTTTTGAAGAAGGGGACATTTTGGTATTGTGTGTCCAGGCTTCGTTCAGTGATAACATATGATTTGATTATTTTATGTATTACTATTACAGCTACTACTGTTTGGTAGGGACCTGTTGTTTCTGGTTTTCCTGTTCCCTTCTCTTTTCTTCATCAGCTTCATTTTGTAGAAATGGGCATATTTCCTTACCATGAAATTGAATTCTTCATCTCCATCTATTTTTAACTTAGTGTCACTTTCATCACTGATTGATTCATCAGTTGCTTTTAGTGTCATTCCTCATCTGTATGAGGATCCTTCATCTCGCCTAAGCTCGGCTTCATAGATCATCAACTTTCGTCTTAGCCAATGAGATGGTATCGAGATCCTTTACAATTTCTAGAGCTATCACTTTTGGTCTCCATTCCTTTAGTAGTGATCTTAGAATCTTTGTTACAAGTTCATCATTGGGATGTATCTTTCCCAAGTTGTTTAAGGCCATAATGATGTTATTGAACTATCCAAAGAATTCATCTATGGTTTCTCCCTGTTTCATGCCAACAGTTTATATTGATGCACTAAAAGGCTTATTCTATGTTTCTTTATCTCATTCATTCCTTCAAAGGTGACTTGTAGTTTATCCCACATTTGCTTTGTTGTAGAGCAGTAGGATATCTTCTTATATTCTTCTGGAGATAGTGCATAGATCAAATGATGTTTAGCGTTCAATTGTGTATTTCTTCTATTAGCATCAGGCCATACTTCTACATTTTCTGTAGCAAGAAGTGTATCTCTAACTCTGATGGCTTACTAGACTTGAATATCCATAAATTGGAGATAGATTGTCATTTTCCCTTTCCAGTATGAGTAGTTGTTTCCATTAAAGTAAGGAGGTTTTGAGATGGATTTTCCTTTGAGGCTTCTCAAATTGTTTGCCATGATCTATCATGTGTATTAAAACACAATAAATGTGAAACCTTGTTATGATACTAAATGATAAAGCAAACACATACAAGAGGGGGGAAGTGAATTATGTAAAAAATGCATGATACTTTTAAAAAGATAATATCCTTATAAACAAAAATAAATCTATAAATAGGAAGGTTTTATCAACTTCGAAAAGATCCTGTCAATGTTAACCTGCTAGTGCTCAAAAGAAAAGGAGTCTGCTAGCAATCAAAAATGAAAAAAGCCTGTTAATCGATAGGTCCTATTAATGCATACAAACGAAAGGAGCCTTTTAATTGATATAAATATGTTAACTCTCAAAAACGAAAGGAACCTCTTGCATTTGAAAAACAGAAGGAGCCTATTATAAAACCTAAGGTGCCTCTTGAAAACACAAACTTATAGTGTGAAAATTCAAAAGTTAGGAAGAGAGAAAAAAATGGCACAATCAGTTTATACTAGTTTAGCTTATAACGAAACCTACATCTAGTCCCTAAGTATTCAACTTGAGTATTTCACTATAAAATCCAAGCAATAAATTTTTACAAGTCTCTCTAAACTCATAAGTACATATTTTTCAAGGTTCTTTAACCTTCCACACTCGTAGTGTTTAACCAAATTCTCCAAGCTCTCAACAAGAAGTATATAGGGGATTTAACATTCTCTCTCAATAGAGTGATTTCACTTTCTAAGGCATAGAGAATTTGATAAGACTTTCAAGAATATTGATGTTGCTAGGATATTTTGCAAGTCTCATGTATATCACAAATACAGTGGCTCTTCCTTAAGTAGACATTTTCCTCAACTAGTCATTGCTTAATCTATGATATCTTTCCTACTGAAATCTTCGATATTCAGACGTTAAGAAGAACATTTTGTCAAGGCTTCCGAAGATGAATATTCAAATTCGTAAAAACTTCCAAATGTTATGGAACCATTTCTGAATAGGCAAGTTCAAAAGAAGGTTCTTGCAAGAAAGGAAGCAATTGTCCTATGATTTTATTTCCTTTTACGAATTATACCGTTGCCTATATAAGGAAATAAATCCAGTTTGAATTTTCAAATATTATAAAGTTATCATCAAAATCATTAAACATAACCCTTGTGCACGTTGGAGCTCTGATACCAAAATTGATGACAATAAAAAAAAACTATAGATTGCATTTTTCTCATGAAACAACATTCATAGGCTAATTATATAGGCTTACAATTCAACAAACTAAAGATAAACATAAGCTAAAACAAAGAAAAAGTGGATAATATGTCATCTCAAAAAGTTTTCCAATAACTAAGTAAAATAAACAACCCACTAACTCAAATACAAATTAAAATAAAAATTCAATAATAAACAAAACATTACAGCCACAACTTTTAAAAAAATAGGAAATAACTAAATAATGGTTTGAAGGACTTTATTTAATAATTCCTAAGTTGAAATAAAATTTATCTTAAAAAGTGAAAGTGATATGTGGAGAGCATATAAAGCATGTGCTATATATCTTATGATACATACATTTCATTTAATATTAATTTACCATATATTTAGCAAACATTATATGTCGCAATAACAGTTGGTCTAGGATATAAGACGTGATCATGTAATGACTTAATTTATTGAGAAATTGTAAAAATTAATGTTCGTCAATCATTGAAAGTTATAAAAAAATTGGTTGGTTAAAGGTATATTATTATGGTTGATAGTTTGACAAAACATAGTTTAAAAAAACTTCGATTAATTTTTAGTATATTGTCTCTTTGGATTGATTTTTACAAATTCACTAAATGCATTTGATATTATGAAGCATGCCTCTATTTTATGCAATTTATTTGCAAAGGTAGTTTAATAGAAAGGTTCATATAATGTTATATGTATAGTAAGTAGCAATAGTAATGTAAAAGTTAATCATATGTTGCATGATAAAGTTGCTTACTATTTGAATATCACCTTAAAGGATATTAATAATGTACCAAAAGTGGTTGATAGAAATTGTATGACCTATAATAACTCGTGTTGCTACTGCCTCCATTACATTTAAAGTATATTTTGAACATAAAGGTGTTTTAAATATATATGTCATAGATACATACTTCACAACTCATAACCTATCAAAAGGTGCAATTATGAGAGTTATTAGTTCCACTATATTGGATAACAAGGTTTTAAATAAATATCTTGTATAAATAAAATTGCTTCCTTATTGTAAGGTTGTTAAATATTGTGGATTCGTATAAAGGACCTTTCCTTAGTTATGTATATGATGATATGTTTAAGGTAAGAAAAGCAATTATGGTTTTACTCAAGAATAAGAATAGTTTATATTAACCATTACATTTATATAATTAATCAAAAATAGGACAAATATATGAAATAAAATTTTCATTTAATAAGATATTTCTTAAGTCATGTTTTTTTAAATTAGGATATTTTTAAGGATCAGTATAAACCTTTAAGTGGCCTTTTTTAATTTGATTAAAAATAGAAATATTTTTATGATAATGCTATAACATTAAATGAGATCATGTTTTTCCAAAATGATTTAGAAAATTTGTTTTATTCCATCAACTTGTACTATAGTTTAGCTTCTTTCTTTTTTAAACTTTATAACTAAAATTTAAAATCATTACGTTATTATAAGTGACATATTGTATACGTAGTCAGCTAATTTTATCCTTTATGTTTTATAATTCTTTTTTATTTGTTTCTTTGTAAAGAAAATAATAAAATGCATGTTTAATTGATGTCTTAATGTTCTTTTTGGATTTTTCCTTTGTTTTTAACACAAAAAGGGAAAGGGATAACCCATCCAAAACTGCTCAATCTTTTGATTTTTTTCAATTTAAATCCTAAGTTCTCAATTGAGTGACAAACTTTTTATATCCATAATAATGTAATTCAAAACACTAGTTTTTGTTGATGGGACTAATAGATGGAAATCTACATGACATTTAGTAGACATATTATATTTTCAAAAATATCCTTTTGAACTAAATTGTTAAGGTTTTAAAAGATTGGTTACTCAATTAAAAAATTTCAAAGCTTGAGCATTGAATTAAAAAACAGCTTAAAAGATTAGATACTTTTGAATATGTTATCCTAAAAGGGAAATATCAAAAATAAAAGAAGCAAAGAAGAAAGTAATTCAGTTGAATGGCTAAATAAAATGACAAGAGATTACACATTGGTCCAAAATATCAAATAGAAAAAGATCTGAAAAACTAAATAGTAGAAAAAGAAGTGAAATAAAATGATGTCACTATATTATTAAAAAGGGACAAAAAAGACAAATATTATGTTGGAATGGCCAACACAATTTCTAAAACATCATGTATAATGATTAATGAAAGATAAGATAAAATACCACATGGAGGAATTACTTTTGGAGATGAAAAAAATATGATATAGTTGTACGTGTAAGAACAAGTTAAAATGCCAAAAAAGGGAGCAAAACATCTTAAGTTCTTCTTTATTTTAATTTACTTTGATTTATACTAATTTTTCTACATTTAATTCTTATATCAAAGTCTTTTGCTAAAGGTTAATTCTTAAAGAGTTTGATGATGAGCATCAATCGAAACAATTTCTATCAGATGTTTAGGACAATATCCTTCCCTCTTAAGTCGACTAAATTCTTTGTGAACTCTCTATTTATTAGTTTTCGCATTTTCTTTGGAAGTTTTTTTTTCATTGGAAAAATTTTGATTTAGTTTTCTCAAAATACATTCATGGTACTTATCATTATTAGTTTCTATGGTACCAATTCATGTTGAGTTTGCAATGGTATATTTTGTTGGCATTTACTTAGTATGTTTCTTTACGATTTCATCTTTTTGAATAGGTAGATTTTTAGAATACTGTGAATTGTGTTTACTACTATAGTGTAGTTACTAGTAGCATAAATTAATTATTTTTAAGGATTTTTAGATATAATTAGAAAAATATCAATTAGTTTTAGAGAACTACAACCTAACTTATAGTTTTATAATTAATTGAACAATGGGCTTGGTGTCAAAGTATCACATAAATTTTAACATCAACTTTAATAAAGGAAAAGCAAAGAAATATCACATATATTTCTATATATTTTATGATATATGTGAATGCTTGATCTGAAAGAGCAGGAGAAAAAGGGATCACTTTTAATAAAAATATCCTCAATAAATGATTGGTGAAAAAATAACTCTAAATACAAAATCAGAGCTCATAACTTAAGTCATGGCTTTTAATAATAAGTCCAATTTTAAGTCAAAGATATCTACATTTGATAAACATGTCAAAAAGGGTCCTCATGCAACCCAAATCCCATTCAAAGCCTATTCATATCAAGTACTTTGAACCTTATTTCTTTTAGTTAGTTGCCTTTAACTATCCAATTAAAGTCCATCACAATTATTTTTCTTTCAATCTCCTCTTAAAATTTAAGAGAGTTTTGAAAAAAATTAACCTTTTATTCACCTTTAATGCTTTATATATTTAAAGTCATTACTTTTCTACAATATAAACTTTATTTATTTAATCAAACTTTTGGCCAAAATAAACTTTATTTATTTCATCAAGCTTATGAAAAGAGTTGCTTCATTCAAAGAAAATTTGCTTCATGTCGTTTAAATTAAAAATTTTATATATACATTACTATTTATAAATACCTTTTGAATATATTTTTCATTTAAACATCAATTTTTTATAGCTTATTTTAACAATTCCTAAAGTTCTTCATTTTCTCTAGACTCTTAAGAAAATTATCCACATTCAATTAAAAGAGTGATGTTTGGGGGTTCTGTTCTTGCATTGTCTTTTTATGACATTTCACATCTAAAGTTTTATATACTTTCATTTTTATAAAATTATTTTAAGATTGAAATAATTTTTAAATGAGTAAAATATGGTGTTTACCATCTTTTGATTTTATAAATTGGCTTTCACATTTATTCTCTTAATTATAACTTTTTTCTTAATTTTTTGTATATTTTCTTTAGTTAGATAAGTGGAGATTCTATTAATTGAAAATAAATTGTCAATCATTCTTTTCCGTTAAAGGCATGCATAGCATGTTTGTTTATGAATTTAAGTAAAATGAAATGTATAAGAATGATGGAAATATTTTTAGAAAGAGTACCCCAAATTGGTGAAAGATAACAATGAAGATTCTTAGTAAGACAACTTATGCATGAAGGGAAAAGCAAAATTAACATATTTTTGTTTTTATTCTTTATAATTTTAAACTAAATTGTAGATATTTTAATGTATTTATTTTATACTTTTAAAATATTATTATTTTATCATGTATTTTTAATATAATTTTTTAAATATTACATTTAAAAAAGCGGATACATGATCCAATTTATTATAATTGTCTTAAGATGATTAATTTTTTAATCAAAAAAAGAATCACCAATATATTTAAAAAAGGAAAAAAAAAACACTTTGTTAAAAGACTATGGAAGCTCCTCACTGATAAGCAGGCACTATGGTGTAGATGGATCACATTTATTTCATTAAAAATAGGAATCTGTGGAGTTTTAACTCGAATAATATGTCCTCTACTACCTTGAAAGCTATTCTTAAGCTGAGGGAAAAAATGAGACCTCGTTGGAAATGGGAAAACCACCTACTTCTAGCTCGATAATTGGTTATCAGTAGGTCCTTTGGAAGGATTTGATGAAGTTGTTGTCTTAAGACCTCTTAAATAATAACAAGATGCCGTGGCTCAAGCTCTTAAAAGAAAGGATCTAATCAATTTTGATCCAATTCCAACTCCTCTAAAAACTGAAGTCATGCGGACTTGTATTAACTTGGATAATGATATCATCATCTGGAAACACAACACCAATGGAGTTTTTACTAATCTGGCTTACATACAAGTGATTGCTAGCAACTTACCAATCCTTCACTGGAGAAACATAGTCTGGTCTAGTCACTAGCAACCTTTTAAACAAGCTACTAGTTGTTGTCAAGATTGTAAGATTTGCACATCCTACAAATTGGTGTGCTCTTTGTAGAAAAGTTGAGGAGACTTTAGATCATCTCTTTTTTAAGTGCAACCATGTCATTGATACTTGGAAAGAATTTATGCAGAAGTGCTTGATTGGTGAATTTCCAGAGGACTTAAACGAAATTAAGCTTTAGTGTATTAATCTAAGATTCCAAAATAAAACCATCAAATGATGTTTTTTCATTTCTCTGTCTTTCCTTGTTACAATTGTATGGAATCAAAGGAACAACAATATCTTTCATGACAAATGCCTTTCCATTGAGCATTTCAATACATCTCTAATGCAGCTGATAAGATCTCACATTAACATCCATTTGCACATGGATTTGGACCTACATTTTCTCAATACTACTTGGAGACTGTAAATCCATTCTTATAACTATATCTCTTTTTTTTATTTTAATAAGTATGTTTCACTTGTAAGCTTCTTGTTGTTCTATTTCTCTTGTAATTTGCAAGTTGTTTGTATTGGTATTGATTCTCCTTGATTTCTTTTTATAGCTTAATCTAATTCAAATTTCCTAAAAAAAAAGAAAATGCATTTATAACTAACGTTTCAAATATTTCTTCTCTACATACATACATACATACATAGGTATGTATGTGCATACGTGTTGATCATTTTTATTAGATGGGTCATAAAAAGACATTAAAATTAAAAAATGTCCTTCAAATTTTAGGTAATTTCATTATAGGACATAACAATCATGAAACTCAATATTAAATTATTTTTCGATTTATCAACATGATATGTAGTTTTAGTTATTATTTATTCATTGGTTTAGATTTTATATTTATTACTTTAATAAGTTAATAATGCATAAAGTTCATAATTTATATAATTTAAATTTAATTATTATATTAAATCTAATTTCACCTATTGAATCTTATTCACTTGGGATTCTAATTTAATATCTATATCTAATTTTTGAACGAATTAAATGAAGGCAACTGATAGTATATATAAAAGTATTTTATTTTTATGTGTGTATCTCTTGTGTATACATATATCTCTTATACACTATATATATTAAAATACACAATAATATAAGTCAAGGGTTTTCTTATTCTATCAAATATGCTATCATAGCTTTTAAACATAACACTATCCTTTTGTCTTTCGCCCTTTCACCTACTGTCGTGACCAACCATAGTCGTCAACATCATCAAATCCTGGTTTCTTCTCTCTTTTTTTTGGGTAATCAAATCCTTCTTCTTTTGTGCTGGTTTCTTTATTTTTTTATCCTTTTGTGTTGTCTTCATTCTTCATGTAACCCTTGCTCTTATTATTTCTTATGGCCTTTTACTATTTGCTATTATTCAGATAACCCTACATCTAATCATGTCTACTTGTCAAACCCCCACTCCTCCTCCTCTTGTTGGGAAATCAGGTCCGGATTTGATCCGACCGCAGTGGAATAATCACGAAACTTTTTCGTAACTTTTGATTTCTCGAAAACCAAGATCTATTTAATTCTATAAAATGATTAACACAAATCAAAATAAAGAGAAAATTTAATTCGTACCTTATTCCGAAACTCAATCTTTGTCTTGATGCATCCCTCGAACCATTTCCAAAACAGATCCGCCTCAACCACCTAGCCGAACAAGTGTCTGGCCTCTAACGGTATCCACAAAACAAGATGAGAGAACTCTGTAACTTTTTCAGAGAGAATTAAGCATGAAGTGCTAGCTACATAGAGCTTAAGCCTATTTATAATAAACTTCGGACATTTTAATAATTTAATTAAAATTAAATACTAATTTCAGTTAAACTTTAATTAGAATTACGAATAATTCTAATTAAATACCAATTATGCCCAAATAAGAGTCAATATCTTATATTGATCCTTATTTATTAAATATCTAATATTTAATCATAAAGTTTCTCAAACTTTACAATCAAGTCCAACTTGATTAAATTAATTTTGCTCTCTTCAACCCAT
>JAOSBK010000206.1:41424231-41443112 GCA_027568895.1 Erythroxylum shatona
TTTGTAATAACTGAAAATGCTTCCTTTTACATTGGACTCAAAATTGTATACTGTGCACATGAGGGTACTGAAAAAAAAAAACATATTGAGACTGAGTTTCGACTGACTGATGTAGCACGCCACCCTCGAGGGGCACGGACTCGGATATCACCAACGATGTCAGGTTCGGGTCACGCGGGAGTGGGTTGTTACATCTATTCTGTTTTTAATTCGAGTATTATTTCACCTAAGCATGTAGTTGTTGGTAATGGATCCTCCATCCTTGTTACACATGTTGGGTTTACCATTCTTCCTTATTCCTCTTCCCTTTTAGTTTAAACAATGTCTTAGTCACTCTTTACATTGTCAAAAATCTCATTTTTGTAAGTAAATTCACCACTGATAATCATTGCTATTTAGAATTTGATCTGTTTGGTTTTTTTATGGACTTACAAACCCAAACTGATATTCTCAGGTGTAATAGCTATGAAGATTTGTACCCGATCAGATTACCAACGGCATTACCCTCCTCATATAATCATATTACTTTCATGTCTTTTGCAACATCCTCTTCTTCGTTATGGCATTGTAGACTAGGTCATCTATGAAATTTTGCTTTCAATTATCTTCTTAAAAATAACTTTATAGAATGTAATAAGGAGAAATCTTCTCCAATTTGTCATGCTTGTCAATTGAGAAAGCAAGCATGTTAATCTTCCTTTTTTCTTTTCTCTTACTTGTACTTCTAGTCCTTTTGAAATAGTACATTCAGATCTATGGACATCTCTCATAACTAGTATCTCTAGGTTTAAGCATTTCTTATTGCTTCTAGATAATTTCAGTCATTATTTATGGTTATTTCCTCTTCATGCTAAATCAGAATTTTACTCTAAGTTTCTTAATTTCCATGCTTATGTTCGTACTCAATTTGATTGTGAGATAAAGGCCTTCCAATGTGATAATGACACTGAATTTGCTAATAAATCATTCTTACAATTCTTTGAAACACATGGCATTATATTTCGCTTTTCTTGCCTCTACACCTCACAACAAAATGGAAAGGTTGAGCGTATGATCCACACGTTACATGCCACATACCACCACAATATTGGGTGGAAGCACTTAATATGGCAAGCCATCTTAATCTCCTTACCACAAAAACCTTACACAACACAACCTCGCATGAAAATCTTTTTCACAAACCTCCCACCTACACCTATCTTTGTGACTTTAGGTCATTATGCTACCCCAACCTCTCATACACTGCCCCTTACAAACTCACCCAATGCTTCACACCATATGTTTTTCTTAGGTACCCCTTCAAATCTTCGTGGGTATCACTACTTATATCTCTCTACATAGAAGGTCATTTTTTCACGCTATGTAGTCTTTGATGAAAATTCTTTTCCTTTCTCTACATTCCATACTTTTTTTTCGAACTCTTACAATTTTCTCATGCATGACATAAAAATCTCTCCCCTCTTCCTTCCATACTTTAATGTACCAACCCTCCCTCCCTCAAGTCCCACACTTATAACCTCTAAGACACACCCTGACACACCACATACTACCACTACTAATCTTTTCCCATCCACCTCTCCTACTCTAAACACAACTCACTCACCCTCCCCTCCACCCATTACTCTACCTCCTTCTTCCTTTACAACCACAATTCCTCCATCTATTTCTACTCCTCAACATCCAATGATGACAAGGAGTAAACATGGCATTCATAAGCCCAAGTCAACATTTTCTCTTCATACGCAGATGTCCTCCTCTCTATCTCCCACTCCCAAGACTTATTGCTCTGACCTTAAGGATCCTAACTGGTATATTGCTATGCTTGATGAATATAATGCTTTCATTACAAATAGGACTTGGACTATTGTTCCAAGCCCTCCGGATACTAACGTTGTAAGTGGCAAAAGGATTTTTAGACATAAGTTTTGCTTAGATGGGTCTTCAAAGTGCTACAAAGGGGGTTGGGTAGTTCTTGGCTTTACCAGCAGTCGAGTATTGACTGTGGTGAAACTTTCAGTCTTGTTGTCAAACTTACTATAGTTTGGAGTGTACTTAGCCTGGCTCTCTCCCGTTCTTAGCATGTTCATCAACTAGATGTCAATAAAACCTTTTTGTATGACCACCTTGAGAAGATTGTTTATTGTGAGCAACCCCCTATGTTTGTTGATCCAGCTCACCCTCATTATGTCGATCACCTCAACAAAGCTCTATATGGTCTTAAACAAGTTCCTCGGACCTAGTATAGGCATTATGCGGGCTTCATCTCTATTGTTGGCTTCCAGGGCTCCAAATTCAACACCTCTCTGTTTGTATATCGCTAAGGTCCTCATATGGCCATATTTCTCCTGTATGTAGATGACATTGTTCTCACCGCATCTTCCACTTCACTTACCCAACAAATTATCAGATCTCTCAGCACTAAGTTCGCCACGACTGATTTAGGGCCACTCCTTTTTTTTTTTTGGGCATTTCTGTCACTCACTACAAGGGTGGCTTATTTCTTTCACAACAGAAATATGCCTAAGAGATCCTTAACAGAGCATATGTCTTGTAATGCTTCTTCTACTCCTATTGACAACAAGGCAAAATTATTTGATAACTCTAGGCCTCCTATTGTAGATCCATCTCTATATTGTAATTTAACAGTGGCATTGCAATATTTAACTATTACTAGGCCTAATCTTAATTATACAGTTCAACAAGTTTGTTTATTTATGCATGACCTCCATGAACCACATCTCCATGCCTTAAAGTGCATGCTACACTACCTCAAAGGCACCTTGGATCATGGATTATAATTGTACTCCTTTACTACTGATGGTTTGATTGCCTGCTCTGATGCTGGTTGGGGTAGCTACCCCGACTCAAGCAAATCTACTTCGGGCTACTGTGTTTTTCTTAGAGACAATTTTATATCTTGGTCTTCTAAACGATAGAGCACCACTTCTAGTTCTAGTGCTGAGTTCAAGTACTCAGTTATTGCAAATGTTATTGCTGAAACCTGTTTGCTTCGACATCTTTAAGGAGCTTCATTGCCCTATCCCCAAAGCTACTCTTGTATACCGCGACAATGTTAGTATTATTTATTTATCCTACAATCATGTCCACCATCAACGTACTCAATACATCAAGATTGATGTTTACTTTGTCCGATATAAAATGACAAAATGGCTTTAGGACTTGTTGATATTTTTCATATGCCCTCCGCACATCAATATATAGACATTTTCACCAAGGGCCTACCATCTCCACTTTTTTCCCCGATCACCTCCCGCTTTGTCTGCAGGGTGTGATAGTATATACATAAAAGTATTTTATATTTTATATTTTATATTTATATGTGTGTATCTCTTGTGTATACGTATGTTCCCTTGTACGCTATATATATTGAAAGACACAATAATCCAAGCCAAGGGTTTTCTTATTCTATTCAATAGCAACATCTAATTCCCAAATAAGGAAACCAAATCGTATAATTACCTTAAATGGCAAACTCTTAATCTATCATCTCCAATTCTTTCTACATATTATTAAACATATTTCACAATGTAAAGTGAACAAAATTGTAACTTTGCTCTTTTAAGACATTTATCCTTTATCTCCTTATTGATCTATCCACATTCTTCGACGCTTCAAAGATTAGCTTTGTTCTTGAACCCAAAATGTTTTGGTGTTACTGGGTGTACATTGTGTGATGCTGCAAGTTTGTGATAGAATTAAAACTAGAGGAAAAAGGATATAAAATTAAAATGGGCATAGAATAGAATAATGATAGACCAACATTTTCTCTTTAAAGACATTGGGTGATTAACCCAAGAAAACAAATGTACCATCAAAAGTATCAAGAATGGCTTGTACTAGCTTGAGATTTGTGTTGGCTTGTCTCTTGCTGTTCATTTTTCATCTCTTGTGAAGCATCTTCTTCCACCGGTCCCGCTACCGGAGTGTCCGGGGATGGTGGCGGAGGCGGGTCGACGTGACCGTCAATGCAAGAAGAGCATTTTCTCTCTACCCAACCTTCCAGATCATATTCACCGAAACCCAAGATTCTACGACCTGAACAGAGCCTACCAATCATGCCTGCTATTACCCCAAGAATTGTGATTACTGCAAGCACTGCTACGACGGGTCCGACTGACCCATGACCGCCCGGCTCAGTGTAAGCTTGAACCACGGCCACTGGCGGGGCTTGTTGCTGTTGGTCTAGTGGTGTTGACATTGAGAAATGGTGTATATGCAGCTTCAAGCAAGTGCTGTCAACTTTTTGGAGGGTTTTTGAGGGGTTTTAGGAGTTGTGTTTGTTTTTGGCCATATTTAGTTTTTAAAAATGGGAGCTTTGAAGTGGGTTTGTCGTTGACAGGCGTGGTTTCAGTGAAGTTGGGTAGTAAAGTGTAAAACTTTTTCAGGATTTGTGGCTTGGAAAGGGAATGTGTATGCTGGTTTTGGATGTTTGAAGAAAAGGGGAGAGGAAGTGTGGGGGTTCTAGGAGCTTTTGGAGATTATTTGGGGCTTGCTTCTTTCTCTGGATGCTTTTCCTTTATATGAGAATTTTTCTGGAAGAAGGTGAAATCTATCTATCTAAGGCTGATGAAAAGTGGCAGGAAAAAAGATTGTTAAAGCAAAGAAAAGAAATGAAGAATGTTTTAGCAGGTAGCAAACCCTAAGGACAAACCTTTTTGAAAGGTGAAACTCAAACTGGGGAAGAGCTTTCCCATGACCTTTTCTAGGACTGTACCCTGTAATCAGAAAATTTGTTTGACATTGTTTTAAATAGGAAATCGCCAAAATGTCCTGTGCATTGAAAGGCCTGTAAATCCCTCTCTCTTTCTCACACACACACGCACATAAACTTGCAGAGGCAAAAGATTTCACCTTTGGCTATGCTATTACATGTTACCCCAAGTAAGTTTCTTGCTGATTGGTATTTGTTTGGATCCAGCAGTCCTTATGGCCTTAAAGGAAATGAGGAATCTCATATGCCCATTGTTTCACGATATTGTCATTTAGCAACTTGTATTGATTGTTCACCTTCAGCCATTTCCATATGGTCTCAATTGGCTGTCAGACAGAAATTTTCAAGTCCTTTTGTGTGGACTTGGGCTTGGTCCATGGCAAAAACACTTTAGAGTTGCTAAAAGAGGTTCCGATTGGATCTCTAGGGAAGTTTTATTTTGGTCTTATATAAGGCATTGGTACTTACCAATATTACTTTAATAAAGCTATGATAGCTGAATGTGCCATAAATTATTCATCTCTTTCCTTTTGTTTTTGCCCCTGTCAATTGTAATGAGAAATGACTTACAGTGTTCCAGGCAGGAGTCCAAGCTGTATAGCAGATGGACAAATCATTATTCATTTCTAAAGTAGCTGTAGGATACGTTTGCTTTTAATAAACGTCAAAAAGCTACGAACTTTTTGTTTTATTTCCGTGAGTTTGTTCTTTTTTCTTTCCATGCTTATGCTTTGCCTTAAATCCCATATAATACTCGCAGAAGTTCCACCGCCGCCAGTGGTGGCTTAGGCTACTCATCTTAATTCAGTGGAAGTCTAAAAGTTTCACTTGGCAATTCAGAAAAGTTTGATGCTTTTTCCTTCTGTGAGGCTCAACAGATTTTTGACTACCTGAACTACAGGTTAATAAGGGGTATTAGACTTAGTGGCCAATGATAAACACTTGATGATTCTATCTATAAACTAAAAGACTTATTGAAGTTAACTAGTTTACTGTTTCATAGTCTTTATCTAACTGCACCTAGGATCCAGGATTCTAAATACTACATGGACAGTCAAAAGTCTACACAAAGAATCCATTTGAGAGAGCAGAGAATATGTGTAGGGCTAAAGACGATGATGGCGATTGCGATGGTTCATAATAGCAAACTATGAGATTGTCAGGTCCAACTACACAATATTTTCCGCAAGTTTTTTAGCAGATGGAAAGAGCTGCTTTCAGAGACGAGGACAGGGACTGAATGGCATCTGCCAGCTTTCCTTTGCATTCTTTTCTCTGAACCCGAGCACTCCTTGTCGGCTTCTTTTTGAACATACTTAAATTCTCTCTCAAGACCACTTTTCTTCACCACAGATCTCGTAGATTACATTGTGTTGGTCTCATGCTAAATTAGATTAGTGTCGGTCTTAATTATTTCTCTACATCTATTTGATTTCTAAATACAAACGTCAAACGGAGGATGATAAACATCCAATTGAATTTTCAGGTCATCAACCGGCGTTTTGTTTCATTCCCTAGAATTTAAGTTAACTGATGTGTACCGTTTCTTTTTTAGTTTAATTTAAACATTTTATATAATATGTAAGTATTATATATTATTAAATAATATTTGATTTAATATACGTACTTCTATTATATAAATAATAGTTTACTTTCAATTATTATAGAATTTATATAATTATAATATTTTGAAAAACTAAATTCAAGTTTTAATATTAAATACTATTTTATATTTTTATAATAAATAAGAAAAAGATTGTTTGTATGTTAAATAACTGAAGTTTGTACATAAAATTGAAACAATTAAATATAGTTAAATTTAAATTAATTTATTGTTACGTATGCTTAGCCATGCATAGCACATGCAAACGTGGGTATGATTGGGTTGTTGCATGGCACATGCAAACGTGAGGCTACTGTGCAAACGTGGAACTATTGGGTTATTGCTGGTTTATTGTTTGCTTTATAGGGTCGCTGTTGGTTTATTGTTTGCTTTCCTGTTATTTTTGCTTAAAACTTGGTCAATTAGTTAGTATGAGGTGTTGAGTAATTTATGACATTAGTTGGCCAGTTGTCGCCTTAAGAGTTAGTGGTCTGTTAAATTTGTTATTCCTGTTGAATAATGCTAACGAGATTGGCTATAAATATGTATCAGTGTTTGAAATAAAGGGACAAGCAATTACCAAGTATCTAAATCTCTCTGTTTCCTAAATTGTCTTTCTACTATTATTTAGCTTTCCTAATAGCAATAAAATTCTTCATAATATTTGGTATCAGAGCCCAAGTTACTCCTCATGGAGACTCGGGGGAAATCGAATGCCAAATTCTATACAGATGTTTCAGAATTAATTACTAAGCATGAAGCAAGTATCAACCACATGAATACGATGCTTCAAACCATCATGACTGAACTGCAGACTATCAGAATGTCGACGACTTCACCACGCCGAACATAGGGGAGAATCCATTTTACTCGGGTGAGTCCTCAAACTCAGGAAATGGTGTCTCTGAGGCATATACAAAGCTTTTATTTCCGCGTTTCGATGGTAGCGAGGACCTTGAAGTTTGAGTTTATAAGGCGGAATAGTATTTTGCCTTCTATAACATGCCAGCAGATCAAAAAGTTCCTCTAGCTTCCTTTCATTTGGACAGAACAACTTTACAGTGGCATAGGTGGTATGCAAAATATAATAACTCCGTAACATGGACCAAGTTTACTAAAGCCTTACTAAAATGTTTTTGGCCAACAGATTATGAGGACCCCGTTGAAGCGTAGACACGGCTCCGGCAAACTACAACGGTGGATTCTTACTAAGAGTCATTCTAGAAACTGTCACACCAGATAGATGGACTTCCTGAATCTTTTCTTATTGGTTGTTTTGTGGCTGGGCTCAAGGATGAGGTAAGATTAGATGTCAAAATAAAGCATCCAACATGCTTGGCAGATACTATAGGTGTGGCTAGGTTAGTAGAGGAAAAAAATTATCTCCAATGCCGATTGATTTTGACGGTTCGCATAACTTCAACGCCTAAAACCACAATAAATACTTCTAATTTTAGAATTCGTGGACCTATATCGACCGCACGAGGTGGGGTTCCAAATTTCCACAAGCTTACTCCTCAAGAGGTCAGAGAGCGTTGCGAGAAAGGATTATGCTATTACTGTAATGACAAGTTGACACCGAGACATCGGTGTGCTCGTCCACAATTATTCATGATAGGGGAAGCCGTTGAAAAGGAAGAAAGTTATTCAGCTGCAGGTGAAGAAGAAGATTGAGAGCTTCCTGAAATTTCGTTCCATGCCATCTCCAAAACTGAACATCTCGCTACCGAAATCCACTCCTACTTCATATTCTACTTATCTCAAATTCACAACCTGTTAGTGTTAGACTCTATAAGTATCCCCATTACCAAAAAAATGAAATAGAGAAGCAAGTGCATGAGTTCTTGGCAGCAAGACTTATTAAACCAAGCTCCAGCCCATTTTCTTCTCCTGTCCTCTTAATTGGAAAATTAAATAGGGATTGGCATTTTTGTGTCGATTACTGAGCACTAAGCACGATTACTGTTAAAGATAAGTTTCCAATTCCTCTAATTGATGAACTCATGGATGAAACTATTTGGTGCAAAATATTTTTCCAAATTTGACTTACGGGCGAGGTACAATCAAATCCGAGTAGTTGATGAAGATATTCCCAAAATGGCATTTCGCATGCATGACGGTCATTATAAATTCATGGTGATGCCATTCGGCTTGACTAATGCCCCTACAACTTTTCAAAGTCTCATGAACAATACCTTCAGGCCGTATCATTGTAAGTTTGTCCTTGTTTTCTTCGATGATATTCTTATTTTTCCTAGGATTTGGGAAGAACATGTACACCATTTATAGACAGTGCTTACTATTCTTTCTCAACATTAGTTGTACGTAAAAAGGACTAAATGCATGTTTGGAGTCCAACACATAGAATATCTGGGGCATATTCTGAATGGAGATGGGATTGAACTAGACCCAACAAAAATTCAATCAGTGCAAGAATGGCCTACTCCATCCACTGTGTGTGAAGTTCGGGGATTTTTAGGCCTTGCAGGTTATTATCGTAAATTCATTAAGAATTATAGTGTAATTGTAGCTCCACTTAATAAACTCACGGGGAAGGAGGGCTTCATCTGGACAGATGAAGTGGCTGCAGCTTTCACTAAGATGAAGGAGGCACTCACACCTACACCTATACTCACCTTACCAGATTTTTCGCAACCATTTATTCTAGAATGTGACACTAGCGGATAGGTTATTAGTGTCATACTCATGCAGATGAAACGTCCTCTTATCTATTTTAGTGAAGCATTGAAAGGTGCCTCTCTCAAATACTCAACATATGAAAAAGAAATGCTTGCTATTGTGAAGGCAGTGAGGAAGTGGAGGCCATATCTACTAAAAAATTCAATTATTGTTCGTACTGATCATAAAAGTTTAAAATTTCTCTTAGAACAATGAATTACTACTCCGGTACAAGTAAAATGGTTATTGAAATTAATGGGTTATGATTACCACATAGAGTACAAATTGGGAAGTGAGAATAATGCAACTAATGCACTCTCAAGAAAAGCTGAACTAATTTTTATTGTTGTCTCTCAACCCATGACCAATTGGTGGAAAAAGCTTCAAGAGGAGTGCGACCATGATCCTTTTTATGCTGCACTTGAATCTAATCCACGAGTTTAATCAACGGATAGGGTATGGTTCATAAATGAGAAAGTGATCTTGAATCCAAAATCCCCCATAATTCTGATTATATTGGAAGAATTACATGAGTCTTCTATTGGTGGCCATTTTGGTTTTCGTAAGACATTGTCTTGGGTAAGAAGTGATTTCAGTTGGGTCGGAATGAGACGAACGGTCCAAGACTTTATTACAAAGTGTGACACATGCCAGAGAAACAAATCAGAGTATATGGCACCGACTGGCCTTCCCCAACCTATTCCCATTCCTGACCACATATGGTCCGATATCTCGATGGACTTCATTGAAGGACTACCGTCTTCAGGTGATACCAGGTGATCTTGGTAGTCATGGACTGACTTTCAAAATACACTCACTTCATACATCTGTCTCATCCTTTTACTGCTCTCACAGTTACAAAGGCGTTCGTTTCCAACATTGTTCGCTTGCATGGGATACCCATAAGCATCGTGAGCGATCGAGATAAAGTGTTCATGAATTCTTTCTGGAGGTCTCTTTTCTAATTACACGGGACAAAACGTAACCTGAACTCCAACTACCACCCACAAATTGATGGGCAAACAGAGGTCATCAATCGGACTTTGAAGTAATACTTGCGCTATTTTGTGGGAGACCAGCCACACTGTTGAGGTATGTTCTGGCTTCCTTGGACGGAGTCTAGTTATAACACCTTGTATCATTCATCTACCAAGAAGTCCCTTTTTGAAGTAGTAGATAGAGTTCCACCTCCCACTTTGTTAAGGTATGTTCCTAATATATGTCGAGTTGTAGCCGTTGATGTTTACTTAAAAGAAAGGGATGTGATGCTTCGGGAATTAACTCTATTATAAGCAAGAGATAGAATGAAAACTATGGCTGATCAACATAGGAGAGAATTGGAGTTTGAAGTGGGAGATTATGTGTATTTAAAGTTACAGCCTTATTGTCAAACTTCAATTACTTTTCAGGCCTCGTTGAAACTTTCTCTATGCTACTATGGTCCTTTTCGCATTATGGCTCGCATTGGGGTCGTGACCTACTGTTTTGAGTTGCCAAATGGGTCACATATTCACAATGTTTTCCATATTAGCCTGCTCAAATGGTACACTGCCGCTGTTCCTGTGCTTTCTTCTTCACTGCTGCCAGTCATTGAAGAAGGACTTATGCAACCTAAACCTGATGCTGTCTTAGATAGGTGCACAATTTAGAAAGGGAAGTCCAGATCCAAGGTTGAGGTACTGGTCAAGTGGAAGGGCACATCTATTGAAGATGCAACTTGGGAGGATGCATGTTGGTTTTCAAAGTCGTATTTATGATTTTCCCTTATAGACAAAGGTGTCAAGTCAAGTAGACTTCACTTCTATTAATTTTGGTGACAATCAAATAATAATAATCTTAGAAATATATGAACTGTTTTGATAAGTTTGTTAAATGTGCAGAAAAATATAAGTAACACTTAGTCATCCCAGACGATACGTCAGCAACAAACGATATGTGTCATCATAGACGAAGCAAACAACAGATGAAGCAAGCAATAGACGAAGCGAAAACAACAGACGAAGCGACAATATTAGATGATACAAAAAGGAAGATACTTTAGAATGTCAGACAGTTAGTTAGTTGGAGTTAGTTATAGAACTCAACTAAATAACGGTCTCTTGAAGATTCAAGAAGTAGTTTTCAAGAAGACAATGGAGATTTAGGCTATAAATACTAGTCCTAGTCGAAGACTAAAATAATTTTTGCTTATAAGAGAGAAAACTGTGATTGTACAATACTTAGAGAAAATTTTGTATTCGAAGTGCGAAACAAAAGAACAAATCCTACTATAACATAAAGCTCAAGATATTTTTCTTAGAAAGAGAAAGAAAAGGTTGTAGCCTTGAGAGGCTAAGATAGCAGAAAGAATTCTTTGTTAAAGAGACCTGAAGAGACTCTGGAAGGGAAGAAAGAATACTTGTAAAAGTTGAAAAGGATAGTAAAATCTCAGACAAACTCTGAGGACTGGACGTAATCCAAGGATTGGGGTGAACTAGTATAAAATCACAGCGTCTATTCTCTAGCTCTCATACTTTAATTTTCTTATTGTTAGACGAGTAGATAAAGTTACTTGCGATTTCAATACTTATCAATTTTTGGTAAAATGTTTTTGATATTCATCTGATAGTTGTAAAGATATTTAAGAAATCTCAAAAGATTAACAATTTCGAAAAGATTACACAATTCAACCCCCCTTCTTGTGTATTTTGTATACTTTACGTGATTCTTATATTAACAAGTGATTTACTTCAGTTGGTATCAGAGCTCAGTTTATAAGAACCACCTTTACAAAGTGAGGACAAAGATTCATGACTGAATCACATGTTTTTATAGCTGAAAGTGCCTCGGTCACAAGACCTCCTGTGTTCAATGGTGAGGATGATCATTATTGGAAGGACAAGATTTGGCTTTTCATAGAATCCACACATATTGACCTTTGGGATATTATCGAGAATGGAACATACATACCAATGGACGATGAAGGCAATATCATTTCTCGTAACAAATGGTCAGCCAATCAGAAAGCTCAATTTTAATTAAACTCAAAGGCCAAGTTCTTTCTGAGTTGTGCCCTAAGCAGAAGTGAATATGATAAGGTTCATAGGTGCGAAATTGCAAAGGAAATGTGGGACACATTATCCATCTCACATGAAGGCACAAATCAAGTGAATGAGTCTAAGATCAGCATTCTTGTATGTCAGTATGAGTTGTTCAAGATGAAAGAGGATTAGTCTATTGATAAGATGTTTGGACGCTTTCAAACTGTCGTTAATGGACTTAAAGCTCTTGGGAGAATCTATGATAGTCAAGATAATGTTAGAAAGATTCTTAGGAGTCTTCCTAAAAGATGGAGACCTAAAGTAACAACAATATAAGAAGCCAAGGACTTAAGCGTGTTGAAACTCGATGAATTGCTTGGTTCTTTAAAGATACATGAAGTAGAGCTTGATGCAGAAGATAAATCTAGAAGAGACAAATCTATAGCATTAAAGGTTGGTCAGAAGAATCAAAAGAACCAGAGAAGTAGAATTACATCTTCAAAAGCATTAAAGATTGAAGAAATCAAGAATGATGATGCTAGTGAATCTGATCAAGAGTCAAGCGAAGAAGATGATGAACTATCCTTCATTTCAAGAAAGTTTAGAAGGATGTGGAAAAAGAAACCAAAAGGATATAAAGATTTTTCTTTTAAGAAAAATAGCAAAGACAGTGGAGACTTAGGCTATAAATACTAATCCTAGTCGAAGACTAAAATAATTTTTGCTTATAAGAGACAAACCTGTGATTGTACAATACTTAGAGAAAATTTTGTATTCAAAGTGAGAAACAAGAGAGCAAATCCTACTGTAACGTAAAGCTAAAGATATTTTGCTTAGAGAGAGAAAGAAAAGGATGTAGCCTAAAGAGGCTAAGATAGTAGAAAGAATACTTTGTCAAAGAGACCTGAAGAGGCTCTGGAAAGGAAGAAAGAATATTTGTAAAAGTTGAAAAGTATAGTGAATCTCAGACAAACTCTGAGGACTGGACATAGCCCAAGGTTTGGGGTGAACCAGTATAAAATCGCGGCATCTATTCTCTAATTCTCATACTTTAATTTTCTTGTTATTAGATGAGTAGATAAAGTTACTTGAGATTTCAATACTTATCAATTTTGAGTAAAGTTTTTTTGGTATTCATCTAATAGTTGTAAAGATATTCATGAAATCTCAAAAGATTAACAATTTCGAACAGATTACACAATTTAACCCCCCTTCTTTTATATTTTGTATACTTTATGTGATCCTATATTAGCAAATGATTTACTTCAATAGCATGCACTCTGCATGCATATTCAAGGAAGTTACCGTGTCTACTTGACACACTTCTACAACATTGTACCATCTGCAAACTTAAAACTGTAACCTTAAGTGGACTTTTAATCATTCGGACACATGGTTAAAATCTGAATCTGAATTCCCTACAAGGTTTAGTTTGTTGGCTTTTCTATATGTCAATATATAATCCTTAATTCCCTTTAATATCTCAATACTCACTTGACTGCATTTCAATGGTCTATACCTGGGTTAACCAGATATTGACCAAACAGCTTAACAGTAAATGCAATGTCCCGCTAGTACTTAACCAAGCATACATCAGGCTATCAACCATACTAGTATACAGAACATTCCTTCTGTATTCTTTGGATATTGTGCTAAAGATTGTCTCTCACTATGAGAGATAGGTTCTACCACAGGTTTACAGTTAACCATAGTAAACCTTTGTAACACATGCTCAATGTATGCATTCTGTGAGAAGTTTGAAGAGGGTTGAGATCTGTCTCGGTGAATCCAAATACCTAGGACTAAAGATGCCACAGCAAGGTCCTTCATATCAAAGTTCTTGACCAAAAGTTGCTTAACCTCATACAACATGGTCAAGTAATTTGACGTGAGTAATATATCATCTACATGCAGTAACAGGAAGATAACTTTGCTCCCCCTGACCTCAAAGTACAAGCATCTTCTTAACTTTATTTTCCATGAATCCAAAAGAGGTCACAACCTCATAAAATGTAAGGTATCACCTTCACCTTCAGGAGGTTTGATGTAAGCTATATATTGACCTGCATAATATACAAACCATGTCAACTCCATCTAGATCCTAAAATCCTTTAAGTTGTACCATATAGACTTATTCATAAAGTTCTTTATTTAGGAAAGTAGTTTTGACAACCATCTGATGTAACTCTATATCATCATGAGCTACAATTTCCATAATTACTCAAAATGTATCCTACGAGGATACGGGAGAAAATTAACATAAAGTTAAGCTTTCTCCTTGAATGAACCATTAGGCAACTAAGCAAGCCCATAAACTGCTGAACTCTATCCTGAAATCCTTTAGGTGCAAAACTTCATTTACAATTGAAGAGTTTGCAGTTCCACTGTAAATCAACTAGCTCCCAAACCTTACTATGCTTCATGACTTGCATATCAGCAGTCACTGCATCCCACCACAAATCTACAATGGGTCCTGAAACAGCTTCTATAAAAGTAACTAGATTCGTAACTTGCCTAATATCATAGTCATGTTCACCTAATATACTATGTAAGCAGATGGGATAACAGGTCGTCTCATTCTAGTGGATTTATATAACTACATTAGATCTTGTACCCCAGGGAATCACTGTATGTACATGTATGGATTCCTGTTCTTATACAGGCACGGTACAAAGACTTAGATCCATTGGATCTAACTGTATAAGTGGTGGCTACATAATAGCTGTAGTATCTCCCCTGTTATCATTTGAAGGGTCAACGAGCCCACCATCATCATAGACATCGTATTCCAGAAATTTAACTATTTGTGATTCCATTATTCCGGTCCCTCATTCTCTACAGTAAAATCTGTAGCTTTAAAGTGGTTAGGATATCTTACTAAATAGCAATGAGCACAACAAGCATGCAATTTATCTTTATGAGGATTATACTACCTCAGTAAGGCAACCTCACATATGAATGTGCGTAAAGCTGGGTTTCTACACTTTTAAATAATTAGGTAGATTAGTCATGTTCTGTATTGACTTCTTCAAGTCCTTTAGGGTGCTTTTATGCCTTTTGGCAACACACCGTTTTGCTCAAAATTATCTGGCATAGTGAACTTAATCACTATTCTAACTGATTCCATATATTTGGCAAACGAACCTTTTCAAGTCCTAAAAGACCATGTTTTTCATGATATTCTCCTCCACGGTCAAATCTGACTATCTTGATGAATTTTTCCAATTGGTTCTCAACCTTCAGTCTTTAGGTAAGAACACATAACTGTAATGGGAATAATTATCAACAAATGTTAGAATACATTTAGCATTACATAATGCCACTATAAAAGGTCTACTGATATCTTTATGTATCAGGCTCAACAGGTCAAAAGCATGAGTTGACCTCAATATCCTTATTAGTCAAATTACCTCTGCAACAGTTAGCACATGTTCCTAGATCATCATAATCCAGAATTGAGAGAATGCTTTCCTTAATCAATCTCTCAACCCTAGCTCTGAAAATGTGGCTTAAACTTTTATGCTACACCATGTATAATTTTTCATTCATCAAGGTCCTACATTTCATGAATTGTTTAGCAAGATACGAAGAAGCATATATCTAATTCGGGGTAAGACACATTCTATACTAACCATATGACAAGAAAGTTATACCATTATGTCTTGCATTAAACACAACTATACAGTCGAAGTATTAAATACAAAATGTCAACCTTCTTTGTCCAAAATTGATCCAAAGATCACATATAAAATATGTCATTAAAAACCGAAATGAACTTTACAATAAGGTTCAGTACATATATCCCCTATAGATATTACTTCCACTTCTTCATTGCTTTGAACCATCAGTTCCTCCTTATCTTTATTTGGCTTTATCCTGGATGAAAACCCTTGCATTGTGGAAGCACCTTAATCAGATACTCTACTATATAGCCACCAAGTACTTAATGCAACTATTGCAAATTACATTCATAAGTTGATAAGCTAAAGAGTTGCCTGATGGTCATATTCTTTCTTTCTAGATCTCATTCTGCTGACTTCTTTATATCATGTGGACCTTTACCAGCACTGGATTGACCAGCATCAACATGTGGAGAAATTTAGTCTTTCTACCTTTGAATTTAGTAGGTTTCATCTTTTCCTTCCCTTTAGTTGCTTCGAGGGCTGTAGGAGTAGCAACCTTAAGTTTCTCCTCCTCAATAACGAAATGGGCAATCAAAGCAGTGAAGTCCCATTCCTCACCCTATGAATAATATGTCATCACTAGATTACTAAACTCTGAAGGGAGTATGTTCAGAGTCTGGAGAACTATGAAGACATCAGGAAGAGAAATGTTTAACATCTTCAGTCTACTATGATGATGGATCATTCTTGATATGTTCTCCATTACTCCCCCTTCTTCTGTATACCTTATAGAGAATAATTCTTTCTTCAAGGCACTTGTCTCAACATTAGGGGAGACTGTGTACCTCTGGGAGATAATTCCAAGAAACTCCTTCGTTATGCGTGTGTCTGGAAGTCCACTAAGCAGATGGTAAGGTATGGATCTATTAATGGTCATGCTATATAATCTGTTAGACCGCAAAGGTGATTGTAAAAGGATAGTGTTTAAATCAGCACAAATGTATGACAACAACGATACTCAAAGCCATTAAATAGTATCTTTATCGAAAATATGATTACATATATTATGAAACACCTTTGGGCTGAATACATAATATATACAATTAGACCTCTATATAAAAGCGATAAGAGCATAAACCATTAACTCTTATGACACTACTACCTTTGGGCGAATAGATCATTTAAGCAACAACTTTCCTCCACCTAATGCCTTTATGCACATCTTCAAAATGTTATGTAAGGCCAACATCTTTGGACATAATAACCAAACATAAAATCAGAGATATCACAACATGCAAGTAGAACAATTTAAAATACTGACTTGAAAGGTTATTTTGGTGACTACATTCTCATTAACACTTAAAAAGTCCACAAATACAAGGGATACATCTTTATGTCATCCTCATATTCTTTATGAGCATATGGTATGTGACAATGTAACATCAATAAATACAAAATCTGAATGCACAGTTTCATTGTCACACACTCGTGCTGAAGACATTCACAAAAAACTTCATTTGAGACTTTCGTAAAAGAAAAATCTCAGTAGAGTGACTATTATGCATCACTAGATATTGAACCGACCACCTGAGATATGAGAACCTCATGTATCTCCCTCATGGCAAGTTTGTTGCACGAAAATTCACTCAAAAACGTCTTTAGAATTCCCTAATTCCTTTTCCCGAGTGACTATTAGGCAATCTCGAGTACTGAACATAAGACTTGAGATACAAAAACTTGAATTATCTCCCTCATATGATGTCCGAAGCATGAAAATTCACTTGAAATTGGATTCAGAATACCTTAATTCCTTTTCTGGAGTTAAACTTTAATTTATTACTAATGTAATAAATCCAGAAAATGGAAAACCTCACTTTAAAAATTTTCCGGACCTAGAAATTAACTCAAAATACCCTGGGATATCCTTATGAGAAATCTGAAATTTTTGTATTTTTTAAATTACTGTAGAAATTCCCTACGACTGACGTCATGCACATCAGCCTTGAGTCAGCGCAGTGTAGCGCTGACATAATCCGCTGACTTCTGCGATGACATCAGCTGCACATGTGCCGCCTAGCGACGTGCCTCAACAGTGAATGGTACATGCATAGCACGTGCCAGACGCACGCCCATGCTAGCTTATCTAATGGCACGTGCGTTGCATAGGTCGACACGTGGCACGACACTGTTCATCCACGTGTCGACCCGTGTCTGGCATGTGCGTCAGATGTACTGCCCCTCAGGGCGGTATTGTGCATCGCCGGTTCCCATCAGAAAATGGAGATTTTTGACAAGTTTCAAGTAGGTTTTTCATGCTCCCGGGCTCGTTTTCACCCTTTTTTCTCAAGACTAAACACATGTATACTACTTTCATGTAATAGAAAGCAAGAAAAAATCGAGAAACATAAGTTAAATCTCTGAAAACCTTATGAAGAGAAAACCAAAAAATCTTCGTTTTTAACCACTCGATCACATCATCGCTCTGATACCATTTGTAACACGTAACGGTATCTTAGTTATGTATCCTAGATCGAACGTGAAAGGGAAAGAAAGGAAAAAATGCAAAAAATACCTGATTTTGGTCTTCGTAATTTCAAATAAGCTTTCTAAAGCCGAAACAAGCGCAAATCTACCGCCGTCTTCATGGGAACTGCTTACCGAGACGCGGGTAAGGTCGTACAGCTTTCTCAAAACATAGACTCTTTTAACTGGTCAAAAAATCCTTATGCTTACAATTGATATAAATAATTGCAGAAGACCTTAACCTTTATATATAGCTTCCATATCGGGCTTTCCTATCACAGACTCGATATGAGTTCGGTATACACTGATCGGGATCCATTTTCACGCGAATTTCAATTCATTGATTTAGATCATTTATTGGGCCACTTTATTATCCTTATCTAGATCAAATTACGTAACTTAACTGATAAATTATTAAAAAATCAAAAAATGCAATTAATAATTGTCTACCTTTACGAGAAAGTAAATAATTGTCCGAGATAACGGTGATCAGATGATTCCAAGTTTGATTTGGAATTTATGACTAAAGAAGCTAACAGCATATAAGCAGGACTTTAGGTGTAAAATCAGCGGATACGGTTAAACACTGTCATGGCTTTTCTTCTTCCTTACCTAAATGGTGTGATACTTGGAGTCGTTACCATACTTCTGTTTTCCTATTACTTGCAGAGGAGATTCAAATCTGTTAAGACCAAATCAGC
>JAOSBK010000206.1:41443212-41455810 GCA_027568895.1 Erythroxylum shatona
CAAGTTTTATGAAGGAACCGATCGGCAATTTAGCCTCTAAAGTTTTCAAATTCTGACATGAAGTCGGTAGAGGGTCAATTTTCACAGTTTCTTTAAGATAGTGTTTTAACCATAACTTCTTCATTTCTAATACAAATTGCGCGTTTTCAGTGGCGCTGGATCCGTCAGAACATGGAGAAGAATTTATTAAAAAGCCTATCCAAATTTCTATTGAATGTTTCTCAAATTGTGGTCAGTTTATGGTCGGTTTTGAGTCCTCTATGCTTATTTGGGTCCGAATGTTGGGCCTCGGAGACGGGGTCCAACACCTATTGTTGTAGTGAATTACCAAGTATCTAAATCTCTCTGTTTCCTAAATTCTTTTCCTATTGTTATTTAGCTTTCCTAACAGCAATAAAATTCTTCATAATATTTATGAATTATGAATGCAAATTATTTTGATAATAATGCTTTATTTATTATAATTATATAATTAAGTATTAAGCAAATAGCTATTAATAGGTTTGTGTTTAAATAGAATTTAAAGCTAAATAAAAAGCAAATTTCAAACAAAAAGTTATTATTTTTATTTAACAATATGTATATTAGATAAGTTGTAACTCTTTTAGTTTATATTCTTATCAATATCTTCGAGAGCATCCTTCTTTTTGAAAACTCATAAGAAACTAAAATTATTATCAATACTTTTTAATAACATATATAATTAGTAAAATTATAAAACTAACAAATAATCATCTGATCATAACTATAATATTATAATAGTAATTTAAACTTCCACTGTTTTACTTGAAAACATAAAAAGTTATAAGGTGTTCTTCAAATATAATGATGCAGATGTTATTTATAAATATAAGAAAAGAAATTCATGATTGACTGAAAAAACTTATGTGTACAATTATTAATTAAATTTTTAATTTTTAAAAACATGTGAAAAAGTTTGAAAGTTTTTATTACAAATTCAAATGACCTACTTAAACATGTATATTATAATTATCATATAGAATAATTATAACATTTTTCGAAAATGTGAAGATATTATTTGAAGTCAATTGCACTTCTTGTATAGTGTTAAAATATTTATTTTTATGTTATGACATAATTGTTATAACAAAAGTTTAGTAATTTGCAATTTTAAAATCAAATTTATTTTTTGGCTTTATATATATGAAAATAGTTATAAGAACTTTATTATATGTACATATTTTTTAATAAATATTAAAATATTTTTATGTCATACTTTAATTTTTAATAGTATATGTTATGTTGAACTACGGAAGATTCTAATTGATGTTTTAAAAATGACAAAACATAAGTACTATTAATGAGTTCATTATCTTTGTAAAAACCAATATAATAACAAGATATAGTCATAATTCAAGAAGATAATCCATAAAGATTATAAAAGGAAAGTTGAAGCTTGTAACTTTTTAAATGAAGATCAAGTCAAAAACAAAAGAACATCAAGGCAAATCAAGGTCATTCTATATTTTGTAATGTTAATTGCAATCTCATTTACTCAGTTTGAGGATCTTAACGACTCACGACCATGCATAAAAATTTTATATTACTTCATTACATAGAGTCTTTTTATTTATCGTGAAATATTAAAGCATGCTTTTAAAGAAAAATCTCTTGATCTTTCAAATACTCTTTAAGGGATATTTTGAGTTTTTAAATTATAATTATATTAAACAAATTAATTTTAAATATTTAAAGTTGTTAAAATTATGTTTTTGAGAAAATGATCAACCAATATAGGTTAAATGTGCAACAAGGTTTTATTTTACACATTGATTAACCAATATGGTAATGTGGTTAACCAATGCCCATTTTTGGGGACACATCGGTCAACTAATATGCCATAGTAATCGACTAATATGTCCTAGTGATCGATCAATATGCAACGACTAGTAAATTTCATGCATTGAATGCACATTAATAGTGTGCTACAATTATCTATTATAATGGCTAGTTTTTTTAACATCAATAGTCAACAGGGCCTTAAAAGCTTAGAAGTACAAATTCTTCACTAGTTCTTTTGTAAAAGATTATTTGGGTGTCTTATACACATATATTTAAGTGTTTATCAAGTATTTAAATATTTATTGTATCATATTTTACTGAATCAACCTCTTTGGTTTTATCAAAGTGATAAAGCAAGATTTCTTGTGAGGATGTTGCATGTGGCACTAAGGTGCCTCTTTATTATTAAGGAAGATTTTAAGGGGTTGCTCTTTGTTTATAAAAGATCAAACAAAAGTTATTCTTCACCTTAAAAGAAGACATATATTATAATTCTAAAAAATGTCTTGGAAGTAGGTGTAGGCAAGGGATTTTTTTTAAACCTCTATAAATTGGTTTACTTTTCTCTTTCTATTTCCTCTTTATATTATTAATTAAGTGTGTTGTTAAAATTTATTATTTTATATTATATATTCATCTTTTATAAATCGTACTCATTAACACACTGAGTTAGTAAATAATTTATTCAAAATTTATCAAAAGTCAATTCACCTCTGGTACGGTCCCTAGCGTAGGATCTGGTTATGGGTCTTTGGAACAAAGGATCAGGTTTAGAAGATGAAGGAGAAGAAGAATTGTTCTTTCTTCTGCCTATGTTTACAGACTTAAGAGAGTATCTGAAATCTCTTGAGTTAAAGTACTCAAAAACTGGAGATAATTTTTTTTGCTACTTCTTTATTGAATGACAAGAGTTTAAATACAGCAAGTTTAACAATAATCTCCTAAAAATACTGAAAAATATACTCCCACTATCAGAATAAAAATCACAACTGAAATAAAAAGATTCCTAAAAATCAGAGAAAAATAGCAGCAGCTTATTGACCAAGACTTAGTCAGTCTTGCAACTTCCTCAAGCCATGACTGTATCTCTTGTAAACTTTTAATTGTTGTTGGTTGCTATCAACCTCCCTCCTAGATGTCATTAGGAGCTAATAAGTAATATCAGAGCGGGTCTGTTATGGTAACATTTCAAACAAAATATTATAAAAATATCATAATAACATATTTAGGAGTATCATCGTCATAATCCAACTAAGAGGGACAAAAAATTAGTAAAGTCCCCTTCTTTGATGGTAATGATTATCTTTATTGAAAAGCTAAGATGATAATTTTGTTAATAATTGAAAGTCCTAATCTTTAAGAGAGTTTCAAATGTTCCTTGTATACTTATAAAAGTCATAGATACTAATATGTGAATGATGGAGTTAATTAAAAAAAAGGCAAATGAGTTAGGTAAATAAATTATGAACAAGTGGAGCACGTATACAATCAATGGAATCAATCATGATTTAAGCAAATTATTATAATTATTCTTATAATCTTATTTTAGTCATTTCAATATATTAGGAATTCAATCATTACATAAATATTCGCATATGAAGCATAATGCATAAATATTTTTATAATTAAGAAAATTTTATTTTGATTTTTAAAAGGAAACTGCTCCCTAAAAGGTTTACATAAAACTTTTGAATTAAGTATTTTTAATCAAAATGTGTGTTTTGATCCTTAAAGAAACTTTTAAAAGTTTTAAAAAGTTATTTTCAAATACACTGCTCAACCAATCTAAATTAGTGGTCGACTAATGTTGAATTTTTTGATACAATGGTATATGTAAATTGTAGACTAATGTCTCTTAAAAGGAAGAAATGTAGGTTACATGAGTTTATAACCACATTAGTTGATACATTGGTCTATTAGTGTAACTCAGAGGTCGACTAATATAGTTTTGAGGGCAATATTATGAGTTTGTTAATTCATTGGTTAATATATTAGTCGATCAATATGACAAATTAGTCAATCAATGCTAATGTTATTAGTCATTTTAATAATTAATTTTTACTTTTAACAACTATTTTAGATCGTTTTGAGTATAAATAGACCAAATATAGCTGTGCAAGGAATGTCCATTATATTAGAGAGCGCATATATACATCACATAACATATATTGAACTTTTTTTAAAATGTTGTGAACAAGAGTTAGAAGTAGACTTGTATATTTGTTACAACATTATTTTATGTACACTTTATGAAAGTTCCCCTTGAATTTGAATATAATAACAACAACAACATAGTAAAATTTTGCTAATAAGCAGGATTTAGGGAAGCTCAGTAATATATAGTCTTACTTTTAATTAATAAAGAGATTATTTTTGACCTCTTGACTTTGAATAAGATATGTAAATAGTTACCCTTAACCTATAGCATTATAAGATGATTGAAATGATTCCTCTTTAACTACGAAAAATAAGATGTTGTATGTAGAAATGCTCTTGAACCATTAAAAGAAAAGATAGTGAATTCGTAAGTAAAGTTTAAAGAATAAATGAAAAATAAAGATTATTTGGTTTAATTACTATAAATCAATTTTATTTCTACTATCCTACTCTCTTTAATTATCATTGTGATTCTTAATAATTATCATATATAAATTTGTCATAATTAACAATTTAGTCATTAATTTACACATAAGGTAAAAAACGAATACGTATAATTCGTCACTCTCATGTGCCATTCGTAACTAATATTAACCATTTTTTATATTTGTAAAATAATGTTATTATAAAAATAATATTTATAACAAAATTAGCACCAATTTAATACATGCATTTTCAAATTGGAGTTACATTCAGAATAATTTGTCACATGTCGTAATACTTTAGTTATATATTCGAAGTTATTAAATCCACAATTCCAATTTCGCAAATGATATTTAGTGGGTACAACTCTTAAAATAACTATATTTACTAGTAATTATTATTTATGATATTATTAAATTGATCTTAATTTTTAGTAAACACTTATTATCTTAAAATAATATCGATTTATTTGTTTAAAATTTGAGTTGTATCAAATTTAGTAAATATAACTCTGATATATATATATATAACTAAAAAAAGCAACAAGTCAACTTCTCCACACCCTCTGTACAGATTATTGTATTCATCAATCATGACCAGTAGAAAAATTCAAGTTGATTAAGAGTGAAATGGCTTGTCAAAAGCTTAGTGCCCAAAATTAAGCATTCACTTCGCAGACGAAAATCAAATTATTTATACATTATAGCCGAACTTGGAAGCTTACACATGCTACATAAAGTTCCAAATTACATGCAATACAACAAACTAGTTGACAGATCCACATGTCTTTCTAATCTGACCATTTTCCCCTGTAATTACCCCAATATTGCCCATCTTCACCATTGAAGCTCCAAAATCACTGTTAAACAGATACGAATTGGTGCTATATGAGTTAACCATAGCAGCAGTCTTTGGATCTCCTAATAGAGCTTGGTCAGATTCCAAGACCCCAGCATTGTCTAGAATGTTGGTATAATATAAGTTATCAAATTCAAAAGTTGTAGAATCCAGGGAAACTAGATTTCTGTTTGATGCATCCTTGTTCGGGCACAATCCTTGCAAGTTTGTAAGGGCTGAAGGGTCAAGTGTGGGATCAGGCTTGCCAGAGCCCTTGAAGTCAAAGAGCCTTCTCTTGAATGTAAAGCACTGAGCAAATCCTAAGGTGTGTGCACCTGTAACGAACAATAACCAATGCAACCAGTGTGACCTTCAACAAAATCTTCGAGGATTGCTTAGAAAAACTACTGCAGTTGTGAAAATTCTCTTTTTTTTTCTGTAAAAAAAAAGATAATGTTGCACGCCAAGCACCGAAAGTGACAAGTAAATGGTTAAAGAGTGATACACTGATAATACTTGAGAGTAACTGTGGTTTATAGGGCCATATGGGATACCAGCATTCACTATTTTAAGCAGAATTGCCTTTCTGCTTTGAGATGCAATGTAAAGGGCCTCAAGCCAAACGTGGACAACTGAGCTATGTACTATAACCAGAATTTATAGAGTCAATAACCTGAGAGGACTACAACATCCTTAATGTCAAGACCTTTGGATGTGAACTTAGCAGTTATAGCCTGCAGTGACTCAAGGGGTGACGGCAATTGGTCATTTACTGCCTGCTGACTTGCATTTAACCCGTCTCGTCGTCCCAAAGGAACATACCAATCAGGCCCTCCTGCCTAAAAAAACATTAAGATTATAAAAGGTTCCAATCTTTCCAGGAGGATATGTTCTGTGAACATTTTAGTTACCAAAACTACAGCTTCTCTGGCAGCAAGAGCCAATATATCAGCACATGAAACTGTTGATGGGCAAGCTTCTTCAACGTCTGCTTTGATGCTGTCAATGACTTCGTATCCTCTTCCTGAATTAAGGTTTGGTAAAGCTTTTTTCTCTCCTTTGAAATCAATTGTATCATCAAGAAGTATCGAAGCATCACAACCCTGTAACAAGAAAAAAAAATACTGTAAACAGGAAAATTAATCTGCTTTGCCAAATTGGAACCGACCAGAAAGATAAAATTATTATTTTTTCATAAAGTAAATTTGGCCTAAACAATATGGCCAACTACAGAATTTCCTTGGAACTCTCATGAACCTAAAACATCACTTCCAACTCTTAATGCAGCTTATAAGTTATATTTTATGGACAATTCAGTGTTTCTATTTACGTGCACTTGGACTTTACATTGTAAGTCAATAAAAACTGAAAAGAAGTACGAACTTGACAACTGGTACGTAGTAAGACTTGTATTCCTTATACACGAAGAGCATATCCTATGCTTCTATTTATGTTGACAAAATATTGCACTTTAGAGGACAGACAAGCAGGAAAGGGAATAGACTTGATTAGAACTATTACGTTTACAAAACAGTCGTGAAAGTGCAACCGCAGGAGTGATGCAGCCATCCTGTTGTCATTCTTGAAAGCTGTCCAAACACCGTATTTCACAATCATTTGCAGATTAGGACAAGACTGATCATAGTAACGATAATCAAGTGGTCCACTGGCATAAGGAAGTTGATGGAAACTAGGAAATGGAGTGACCAGATGAATCAAAGACAAGACCAGAAACAAAAAGAATGGCATACTGAGGTTTGAGAACATTTTTTGACCTATTTACCTCTTGTAAGTAACCAAATCTGTGGCAGTCGAGTTCTGATGAACTGTGACCGAGTCCTGGTGATTTATAAAAGTTAGACGAAAGTGGGATTTCATGAGAACAGAAGTGGCAAAACCACTATCCACTATGGCTGTTCGAACCTAATGGCCACACTCAGACTGAAGCACCAATCTGGTACTCTGGAAGTGCTAAGCATGCACTTAATTGCATTTCTTCTTATTACTTTCTTAGTACTATTTTATTGTTAATAACGCAGGCAACATTTTTCATAGGCAGTTTAGAAATGGAACATAAATTATTTCAAGCACTAGGCTACGCAAGCACTGTATCTATTACATTCTTGTGCATGATCCTCTTCCCATCCTTGCGATTACAAAGACCTTTTAAGTCCAATATCACTATGCTAATAAACTTGGATAAGATGACTTAAATACCAGGCACTTTCTAAGCATATGATTTGAAAATGGAAGTAGACATTGCTGGACCACTACTCAGGCTTCATTGCACCTTGTCGCTATTCCATTTGCACTTTAATTAGTTTATCTACCAACACATATAGGTTGTTTTGCCATGTGGCAGTCAGCACATAATGACATCTAAATCACATTAAAACTTAAGACTTTCAGAGTATATCCACATATCCACGACTGAACTAATCGATCAACTAAGGGCTAAGATTATACAACTGGAGGAAAGCAGCACTACATTTTTATTATCTGCACAGTAAGGAAACGTCATGAAAATTGACAGCTTACCTATTTGATCAGTAAGACGGTACAGACTATTGCAGTGATATGTAACTGAGTCCTTAGCTAGCTTAGACAATATAAATTACTTCCTATTTCAACCAACATGGCTCGTTAAAGTGAGAAATAACCGTAAGTATCCAACAAGCGAAAAGCATTCAGTCAGGTGCTTCCCTTTTCAACATCCACTGAAAATATCGTCAAAGCACTAAGAAGAACCTATTCTTATGCTAAGTAGAGATGAAACAAATATCTTTTCACTTTCTGCGATATGATTTGCTTTTATTGAAGGTCAAAAAGCTACGGATTTTTATTGTATCTTCTGCATCTATCACAAAAAAAGGTCCAAAATCTCACGCGGAAAAACTTTTGGAAAACTTTATACCACTTTGTCCATGTCTCATTCCCGTCACGACCTCAAAATAGTGCGTTCTGAAGCTTAAGTCTTCGGAGGAGCTAGTTGCATCCATCCATGTATATAATGATTATTTCCACTTGGAATGTAGGTTTGAACTGTTAAGTACTTTCCTCCTGGCAGGTAGATGCTATTAACATCAGAGGTTGGATCGTTTTATGAGAGTTTGTTACGAGAAGAAAATTGTGCTAATTCCATCCATGATTTTATTTACTCCGTAACAATATGATATATGGGCAAAGAAATCAGAAAGAGATTGTGCCCACAACAAAATAAGAAATAGTGAGCCCACCTACGATTACAACTGGAACTGCAGAAAGTGCATCCTAGAATTAAGCAAGTATCACGGACCATGTTTGCTGCCTTCAACTGATCCATGTAGACCAAGTACTGCATATGTTGAGGAGTGACTCACGTTCAAAGCAGCTGAGTTCCTATCAATCCATCCCGTTAAAATTGTCCTTATCCTCAAGGACAAACTCTAGATACGATTGTAAAAAACGTCTGTAATCTTCCCACGTCGCATCAGAAGCTTTGGTTCCTTGCCAATAAACTAGCACTTCGGTGTAGGGACGATAATGGTCTTTCTGAACTACCCACTTATCTAAGATCCAAGCAGGTGTGTGGGTAATGGACTGGACTCGTCAACTACTGGAGGTAACTTTGGTAAAGGATCAAGTCGGGTTCCCAAGTGTTTGCAAAGCAAACTAACATAAAACACGTGAATTTGAGCTCCTTCGGGAAGACGAAGTCAATATGCCACAAGGCCTATTTTTTTCAAGATTTCATAAGGTCCATAAAATCGAGTAGAGAGCTTAAGGGAACCCCGAAAAAGCAAAGACTTTTGCTGATATGGCTGAAGCTTGATATACACAAAATCACCCACCATGAACTGAACCTCCCGTCTTTTTTTTTGGCTTGCTTGCATTTTCATGCGATCTTGGGTCAGTCGAAGGTTCCGATTCAAGTCTCGCATAATCTCATCCCTGGTTTTGAGAAAATCATCTACTGCTGCAACTTTGGTAGTGCCTGGAATGTAGGAAATGAGTGATGGTGGAGGACATCCATAGATAATCTTGAAGGGGGTAAACTAAGTGGTTGAATGTAGACTAGTATTCTTACTGAGTTCGACCTATAGAAGCCAGTCACACCACTATTTGGCCATTCACTTGTGAAACACTGTAAATATTGTTCCAATATGGGGTTAGAGACTTAGGTTTGTCCATCCGCTTGAGGATGGTAACTGGAGCTCATTAGAAGTTGTGTTTCCTGTAATTTAAACACTCGATCCCAGAAGGCACTAGTGAATATCTTGTCTTTGTCACTAACAATAGTTTCTGGGATTTCATGTAAACGAAAAATATTATGCACAAGTGTTTTAATCACGTTAGTAGTAGTAAATGAGTGTTTCATAGGAATGAAATGGCAATATTTAGATAATATGTCTACTACAACAAGGATCATCGTATAACCATTAGAAGAAGGGAGCCCCTCCACAAAATTTGCTAATACCTCTGACCAGATGCAGTTTGGTATTGGAAGAGGCTGAAGGAGACCAGCTGGCTTCATTGCTTCGTATTTGTTGCATTGTCAGACAGAGCATTCCTTAATGAGCTGTTTCACTGTTTGTTGCAAACCAAGCCATGTGAAGTCCCTTTTAATTCTAGCCAACATCTTAAGATACCCAAAATGGCCCCCTGTAGAAGTAGAATGACACTCAACAAGTAAAGAAGGAATTAAAGTGCAATTAGGATTAAGATAAATCCTATTTTTGTGATAATAAACCCCATTTTTAAACAACAGTTCACTTCTAGGATGATCTTTGCGTGTGGCTTCTGTGTAAGAAGGGTCTGACTTCACTTCTTCTTACAATTTCACCCACCACTTGGCAAATGGAAGTGAGATCGCCAACATGTTGCACTCGCTTCGCCGTGACAGTGCATCTGCGCTTTGGTTTTCCTTACCCTTGCAATATTTAATTCTATAGTCGTATCCAAGGAGCTTCGACAGTCACCTTGCTTGGGTAGGAGTGGTGATCCTTTGTTTTAAGAAAAACTTAAGACTTTTTTTATCAGTTTGAACCAAGAAGGAACATCCCAAAAGATAGGGTCGTCACTTACGGACTGCCTTAATAATGGCAATCATTTCTTTTTTATATGTGGAAAGATGAAGTGAGGATCCTTTTAGAGCTTCGATATAATATGCGATGGGGCACTATTCTTGGGATAGAATGGCTCTAATTCTGTAACCACAAGCATCACTCTTTACAACAAATTCTTTAGTAAAATCGGGAAGAACTAGGATTGGTAGAGTTGATAACGCTAGCTTGAGTTGTTCAAAGGCTTTAGTTGCATTTGTATTCCAAGAAAATCCATTCTTTGTTAGTAACTGAGTAAGTGGAGAAGTTATACCTCCGAAATGCTTGATGAACTTATAGTAACCCGCACGGCCTAAAAATCCTCTAACCTCTCTCTGCGTCTGCGATTCTGGCCATTCCAATACTGCCTGAATTTTTCTTAGATCCACTACCACTTCTTTTTTCGAAATTATGTGTTCTAGATAGTCAACTTCCTTGACTCCAAATTGGCATTTCCTGATTTTAGCAAATAATTGACGCTCTTGTAATATTTTTAGTGCTTGCTCTAAGTGTTCAGGATGCTCTGCCCGAGTCCTACTATAAATCAAAATATCGTCAAAGAAGACAAGTATAAATTTCCTTAAATAAGGGCGAAAGATTTTATTCATCAATGCTTGGAAAGTAGATGGAGCATTTGTGAGTCCGAAGGGCATGACGATGAACTTGTAGTGGCCTTCATGGGTACGAAAGGCAATTTTGTGGATGCCTTCTTTATGAACTTAGATTTGGTGGTATCTTGACACAAGTCCAAGTTAGAGAAAAACCTAGAGCCATGTAATTC
Source organism: Erythroxylum shatona (assembly GCA_027568895.1). Lineage (NCBI taxonomy): Eukaryota > Viridiplantae > Streptophyta > Magnoliopsida > Malpighiales > Erythroxylaceae > Erythroxylum > Erythroxylum shatona. Next base: position 41,454,295 of record JAOSBK010000206.1, read on the forward strand.
TTCAATGACCAGAATTAGAAATTTATCTTTGATGGTTATTTCATTTAAAGCCTTATAGTCAACACAAAATCTCCAGCTTCCATATGATTTTTTTACCAACAACAATGGAGAAGAAAATGGACTTCAGTTTGGGCGAATTAATCCTGTGGTGAGTAACTCTTACACCATTTTCTCAATTTCTGTTTTTTGGTAGAAGGGATATTTGTAAGGTCTCACAAAGACAGGTTTGCTATTAGGTTGTAGAGGTATATGATGATTGTGGGTTCTATATGAGGGTAGGTTTCTTGGTTCGACAAATACTTGTTGGTATTGTTGGAGAAGGGGTTGAACATCTGTGTATATGGCTAGTTGGGGGTAAGATTCGATTGGTGCTATCTGCAAAAATAAACTAGATTCAAGCATTATATTACATTCTCTCATAGAAAGAGGTCCTGCTTTTTCAGTTTTGATGCCTTGTAATTCGACTGGCTTTTCATTCTCTTGTATCATCATAGTGAGGGTCCTGTAATTGGTTTGGATAAGGCCTAGTGTAGCCATCTATTGCACTCTTAACACCATTGGATATGCGACCACAAGCAAAATGTAGAAGTCAACTTTAGTCTAATAACCTTGAACCGAAAAACTTACAAATTTACAAATTCCCTGTTGTTCCCGGTTGGCGACCATAACCTTCAACTGCTTATCATTTAATACCATCAATCCTCATTGCTTAACCAAAGTTTTGGTCCACAAAATTATAGATACTTCCACTGTCAACCAAGATTGTCACATTTCGCCCATTAAGCTTGCTAGGCAGCCGAATGGTCTAAGGGTGATTGGTTCCTTCGATTGCATGTAGGGACACTTCTGGTATCTCATCTTCATAATTGGAAGCAGACTCTACCAACCCTTCTTCAATTATATCTTCAATGGCAAACATCTGAAGCTTGATGCACCTGTGACTTGGTATGTATTTGTCGTCGCAATAGTAACATAAGCCCTTCTTCCTTCTTTCTTTTGCCTCTTGTCAAGATATGAGTCGAAAGGGTGGTGTAGACTCGCTGTTGGTGGCGGTCTTGGAGTTCAGAGGCGGTCCCAACAAACTCTGACTTTGAATTGCTTTTATTAGTCTATGAAGGTTTTGCAATTGTGGTGTTTTTCTTTTATAAGGAAAGTTTTTCTTCCACCACCCTTGCCACCTTAATTGCTTTTGTCAATGTATGGGGATTTAGCAATTTGCCTCCAATCGTATGTCATCTTTGAGACCTACAATAAAGGAACTAACCATAAAGATTTGGGTAAGTCATCAATTTGGTGAGAAAGTCTTTTAAATATCTCCTGATATTTTGCCACCGTAGTGGTCGACCCCTAGCAATTTAGTGCTTCACTGGGGTTGTCATAGTTGGTGGGGCCGAATCTGTAACATTCCATCTCCGATGGGAAGGGTATTTTGATAAATTGAATTGTAACATCCCATCTCCGATGGGAAGGGTATTTTGATAAATTGGGACGGGCTAGGAGTATAGATTTATATCTC
>JAOSBK010000206.1:41455910-41466291 GCA_027568895.1 Erythroxylum shatona
GAAATTGACATGTCATTTTAGGTTATTGGTCTTTTCATATAGCCATCTTAAAACAAATGAGAAGAGTCTCATTTAATGGCTTCCTTATGTTTGATTAAAGAAAGGTGTGATGCATTGGATGCTCTTCTCTTCTTTCTTAACCAAAATTGACGAGGTGAAAGAAATGTGTTCTTGCATTTTTGGATTCTATCTCCTTTCATGCATGTGTGATCCAAAATTTGCATGATAAGTGTCTCATTTTTGGCTTCTTTCTTATAAGAAAAATCTCCTCCAAAGTTTTCTTCTTCTTCCCCCCCCCAAAGGATCTTGTTAACCAAGTTGTCCAATAAGAACAAGTCGTATATCGGATTGGCTGAGGATACAATATCGAGAAGAGGAAACAATAACAAGAAGAAGATACATCACTTTGGAGAGGATACATTGCCGAGGATAGGATAGCACAGTGAGGAGTTAAAGCTGTAGCAAAGGAGTCGATAATATTTCTACTATCTTTTTCTTATATTAAATATTATCTTTATACCATATCATGTATGGATTGACATGTTGATTTGGTTATCTTGCTTCTGCTGTGTTATAATTTTTAAAGAAGTTTTGAAATCTATTGTTTAACCAAATTTTTCATGTTTTCTTTTCCAATCCAACAAAGGTCTTATTTGTTCTCTCCATAACATTAAGGTTAAAATTTTTCATTGGTGCAAAACTTAGAGGCCAATCTTGTTACTAAACAAGACAAATTTTATTTTAATGTCTAAACACCCTCAAAACTTATCCATATTGTCAAACCTCTTTATTCTAGCCTTTGGATAATTTCCTCCATCTATCCAAACATCCTCTTCTTCATCTTTAATAAACCCTAGGTTAAGGTATTGAAACCTTAGCCACAAAAGATAATGTTGTTGTTGCCTTCCATCCCTCTGGCTGTTAGCTAGCTACATCGCTATCGCCCTGATTTCCACCATTTGTGTTGCCATCTGTGTGTGCCATAACTGCCTAACTTTATCTAACATTTGCTTCACTTAACCATAAGTCGCCAACCATCCTTAAGAGCTTCAAATGTGCCTTCAACAATAGTTCATAACTTCACACAACCAGTTTCATCGCTCCAATGCAACAAAGAATGGCACAACAATGAGACTCCTACTACATGATCAGGTGTCTCATCTGGATGTCATCAAAATATTAAACCAACGTCGACATCATCCAGACGGCTTCCTTCTAATGGAGTAGTTGTAGGCACTCGTCTTCTTATTCTAGTATCTGACAATGATATGAAATGGAACTTGTTTAAGGGTTTCAAGTTAATTAAGCAACTATTGAATTCTAAGAATTCAACAAATTATTAAATCCATAAATTGAGCACATGTTACCACAACTCCTAACAACACCAATGCCAGCATCATTCTCGGTCTTTTGTGCCTTTTAAGGGTTCTGAAAACCTTTTTTACTTGTTAGAAGAATTTGGGTTGTAAACCCCATGTTGACAGGTTTCAATATGTTGTTTAACTCTTTAAATAATTATTGTTTTTCATTTAACAAACCTAATTTTTTTCAAAATAATTAAGGTGGAAGATATAATATGAAAAATTTCAAATCTAAAGAATGTTTCATCATATCCAAATCTGATTTATAGGATAAAGGTTTTAATTTTAATTTTAGAATTCTTTAATAATAATCAAACAATTTAGTTAAGTTAAATAATTAAAGTATGATCACATTTTACTATTGAAAATCAGAGTGATATTTGATCTTATGAGTAGAATAATTACTAAATATATTTTGAATTTGATTTTTTAAATTTAAAATCACTTAAATTATATAACATGATTAACATATGAAACATAATCAATTATAAATCTTAATTTATATCTTATTATGAAGTTTGATCATTTTTTGTCATTTTATCTAATCATTTATGAAATTGACTCATCTCAATTACCGTAACTCTATAAGTATTCGACCTTTAATGGTATCTATAGAATGAGTTGAGAAAACTCTACAACTCTTGTAAAAGAGTTAGGCAAGAAGTGTTAGCATTACTTAAGCCTGTCTATAATAGATTTTAGATAATTACTTCTAGTTAAATATCAATTTGGTTCAAATAAGATCCAATATCTCATATTTATAGTTATTCATAAAATATATCATATTTAATTGAAAAGTTTTCTAACTTGATTAAAAGATTTTTTCTCTTCAACATATTCTTTAAGTGTGGTTCATTATGTTCTCAAATATGTTGGAAGTAGATATAAATTACAACCTTAAATCATATTTAAGAGTATATAAATTAAAACTCCTTTAATTTATCTTTAATTAATTAAACATTTTACATATATAGATTAAGATTAGTGTTTAGCAACACATCATAACTATCTCAATATTTAAGGATGTCAAAGTAGTTTTGAATAATATTTCTGTACATGATTTTTCATAGAATTTAATCATTTTATCATGCAATGCTTTAACTAGATATAGGGTATGAAATTAATGTCTACTCTAATTTAGTCTAATCATATTAGTTATTTACAATTAGTAATTGATTTAATTAATGACATTTGAGAATTATTTTCAAAGTATTATTCTACATTAAACAAGTATTTTTCGAATCAATATTAATTGAAAACAACCGAATATTCTTCATAATTACTTTAAGGTGGCAACTCCTATATTGATCAGTTAAATAGATCCATATAGTTTATATCCAATGACTACTAATAGGTGTAAATTACATCATATTTTTATAGGTAATTTGATATGTGTTCAATGGTTAAGTTGATTGTTTAGTGTGTGTTTAGCTGAAGAATTGTGTTAGTTCATAAACATTTGTGTTTTAAGTGTTCTTTGGGTGAGAACATGTTTTTTAGCTTCAATTATATATGTATGAGGTTGCGTGATGAATTTGTTAGTGTTTCAGGGCATTCAAAAGAGTTTCAGAGGAGACTCGAACTAAACCACAAGGCCACGATCATGGCAGGTGCCCCACGATCTTGACAGAAGCACTAACATAGGGCCATAATGGTGTCAAATATGCCACAATCGTGACAAAACCTCAAGCATAGGGCCTCGATTGTAGGGGATTTTCCACGTTCGTGATAGAGAGTCTATGAACTGGCCACGATTGTGGCTTGCATGCAGACAGACACGAAGATTTTCATATTCGAGTTTTCAAGGGACATTTTAGACCTCAGAAAGGCACTAGGGTTACCTTAATTGGTAAGGACCATAAAAGGATTAAGATGGAACCCTAGAAGGGAGTCTAGTTTTCTACCTACAATTGGAAACCCAAAGAGAGAGAGAGAAAAAAAAGAAGAGGAAGAAGAAGAGGGTTCTGACGCTGAAGCTTCCCGGAATAGGTGATCTCCCAACGTCGCTGGTCTCCCGAATCATCCAACCTGAGTTTCATTTCCTCCCCATTTACCTTTTTATTAATTTAAATGTGTAAGATTGAGATGAGTTGTATGGTTATGAATTTTGAGTTGTTGATGATGTTTTAACTTTTACCAATGGGATTTTGCTTATCTTTAATGTTAATCTAGTTGATTTGTGTTTACTTGAGTTAGGTGTTGTGATTGATTGATATATTTGCATATTTCAGTAACAAACCCAATGGGTGAGCCGGATAAAAATGATTAGATTGGATTAACGAGAGTTAAGCAATCTAATTGACCATTTAATCAATCTAGTCAATAATTTCATAGAGAGAGATCCCGTGTGAGACCCGATTGTTTTTTAGAGAGCTTTAATACCAATTAGAATTATGGGTAATTTGTGAATTGAGAGATTGCAAATTCCATATTAGGGTTTATAATTTAGGGAATGATTATAACTCGAGAGAGAGTGATTAACCCTATGATCGTCTAAAACCGACATCCCATAAACACATAAAAGGCTAGATTAGCATTAATGATAGGTAAAATCTTCTCTCCCATAACTTGATTAATTCTCTTTACGGATTTCCATTATTGTATTATTTATTCGTTGTTAGTTAGTTTGTTTTAGTTTACTTTTCAGTTTAATCTTCGAAATTGATTCTTAAACAACGCTTAAGTGATGCCTAAGCACAATCTTTGTGGGTTTATATTTGCTTTTAACTATAAGTAACGACCTATATACTTGCAGTTTTTAGCGCAAAACTAGTAATTGGTTTTGCAATCAACAACTATTGACTGAATTACCCTTGACTATAATAGGTCATTAATACTATCAAAACATAGCAATCCTAGTATAAGATACTTTGAAGATCTCAAGTGACAATATCACTTATACAATTATCACAATGAAAATTTTTATAAAAAAATACAAGTAAATGTTCTAAATTGATTTTTGATATAAAGTCAGTTCAGTGAGCTTGTTCTCTAACAAACACCTACATGTTTGTTTAAGTATCTCTATAATTAAATCCATGATATTAACTACCACTTTTCTTAAGAATAACAATAATGTGTGCTAATCTGTTTATGCTATATTAATCTCCAGTCTCAATAGAACAATAACTAAGAACAATTTTCATAATTACTATCCATTTATAATTACAATTACAATATGGAATTTATATTTATTCTATGAACTTCATTATGTATATTCAAATATATATAAGATAAAGAACGTCTTTAAATAATTATGTCACTAAACTTCAACACGTAATTGATTGTAGGGTATAAACCAACACATTGTTCATTATTAATATATAAGGAAGGACTTATTTGAAAATTTATGATAATTTATATTGGGTGAATTTATAAAAATAAAATGAACAAATTTTTGGTGTGAGTTTGATGTCTTATGACAAATAATAATCAATGAAAGCATGAAAGGACCTGTACTGCCAGTGCTTGACTGACCTTTCATGAGACAACTTGCAACGGCAAGAAACCAATTTTGTGGAAGCCATCCATGTTGTCAAAGTAAGAATAAGATGGTCGTAAGGAAAAGGAAATAGTACCAGTTGAAGCTCTCGAGAAAGAAGATTGTTCGGTTGATCTTTTGTCATTAGATTGTTGTTCAAATAGATTAGATAATATCTTGGATTTTTTGGATTTGTGATTGCTGCAGAGGCAATGTAAAGATGAGATACTACACAAACCGTCTGCTGTATGTCCCGAATATATGATACTATTTTTTGTAGGAAATCTTTCACAGTGAAATAAAGTATGACTTGTACTCTATTTTTTTCGCAGTTTATGGTTAAAGTAGTTGTTAGTTATGTGAAGCATAAATCCACTTCTTATGTTCGAACAAAATGATACGAGAATTTTAGAAAGCTAGGAAGAAGTAGATAATCAGAAGAAGAAAATTGAGCTAATTCTATCAACGACTTTATTCCTCCATAACAATCTGATATATAGGTAAAAAAAATTAGAAAGGGATGGCACTCACAACAAAATAGGAAATAGTGGGATAATCCACGATTACAATTGGAACTTCAAAATAATGAATAGTGGGGCTTACCCACGATTACTACTGGAATTGCAAAATAATGGAAAGTGCATCCTAGAACTAAGCAAGTATCATGGACTAAGTTTGTTGTCTTCAACTGAACCACACAGACCAAGTCCTACATATGTTGAGGAGTGACCCACGTGCAGTACAGCTGAGTACCTATCATTCCATCCCATTGAAATTGTCCTTGTCATCAAGGAAAAACTCTAGATAGGATCGCAAAAAAAGTTTGTAATTTTCCCACATCGCATCAGAAGCTTCAGTTCCTTGCCAATGAACTAACACTTCAGTGTAGGGACGATAACGACCTTTCTAAACTACCCGCTTATCTAAGATTTGAGCAAATGTGGGTAATGGACTGGACTCGTCAACTACTGGAGGTAACTCAGGTAAAGGATCGGGTCGGGTTCCCAAGTGTTTGCAAAGCAAGCTAACATGAAACACGTTGTGAATTTGAGCTCCTTCGGGAAGACAAAGTCGATATGCCACGGGGCCTTTTTGTTCCAAAATTTATAAAGTCATAAAATTGAGCAGAAAGCTTGAGGGAACCCCGAAAAACAACAGACTTTTGTCGATACAGCTGAAGCTTGAGATACACAAAGTCACCCACCATGAACTGAATCTCCCTTCTTTTTTTGTCTACTTGCATTTTCATGCAATCTTGGGCTAGTTGAAGGTTTCATTTTAAGTCTCGCATAATCTCATCCCTGGTTTTGAGAAAATCATCTACTGTTGCAACTTTGGTAGTACCTGGAATGTAGGAAGTGAGTGATGGTGGAGGACGTCCATAGACAATCTCGAAGGGGGTGAACTAAGTGGCTGAATGTAGACTAGTATTGTAATTGAGTTCAGCCCATGGAAGCCAGTCAAACCACTTCTTTGGTTGTTCACTTGTGAAACACCTCAAATATTGTTCCAATATGTGATTGGAGACTTCGGTTTGTCCATCCATTTGAGGATGGTAACTGGAGCTCATTAGAAGTTGTGTTCCCTGTAATTTAAACACTTGATCCCAGAAGGCGCTGGTGAATATCTTGTCTCTGTCACTAACAATAGTTTCTGGGATTCCATGTTAACGGATAATATTATGCACAAATGTTTTAACCACATCAGTAGTAGTGAATGGGTGTTTTATAGTAATGAAATGAAAATATTTAGATAACCTATCTACTACCACAAGGATCACCATATAACCATTGGAAGAAGGAAGCCCCTCCACAAAATCTGCTGATACCTCTGACCAGACGCTGTTTGGTATTGGAAGAGGCTGAAGGAGACCAGTTGGCTTCATTGCTTTGTATTTATTACGTTGGCAGACAGAGCATTCTTTAATGAACTGTTTCATCGTTTGTTGCAAACCAAGCCATGTGAAATCCCTTTTAATTCTGGCCAACGTCTTAAGATACGCAAAATGGTCCCCTGTAGAAGTAGAATGACACTCAACAAGTAAAGAAGGAATTAAAGTGCATTTAGGATTAAGATAAATCCTATATATTTTGTGATAATAAACCCCATTTTTAAACAACAGTTCACTCCCAGAATGATCTTTGCTTGTGGCTTCTGTGTAAAAAGGGTCTGACTTCACTACTTCTTACAATTTCACCCACCACTCGGCAATTGGAAATGAGATCACCAACATGTTGCACTCACTTCGTCGTGGCAGCGCATCTGCGCCTTAGTTTTCCTTGCCTTTGCAATATTCAATTCTGTAGTCGTGTCCAAGGAGCTTCGGCAACCACCTTGCTTGGGTAGGAGTCATGATTCTTTGTTCTAAAAGAAACTTAAGGCTCTTTTGATCAGTTCAAACCAGGAAGGAACGTCCCAAAAGATAGGGTCGCCACTTGCGGACTGCCTTAACAATGGCAAGCATTTCTTTTTCATATGTGGAAAGATGAAGTGAGGATCCTTTTAGAGATTCTCGCTACAATATGCAATGGGGCGTTGTTCTTGGGATAGTATGGCTCCGATTCCGTAACTGTAAGCATCACTCTCTACAACAAATTCTTTAGTAAAATTGGGTAGAGCTAGGATTGGTGGTGTTGATAACACTAGCTTGAGTTGTTCAAAGGATTTAGCTGCATCTGTATTCCAAGAAAATCCATTCTTTGTTAGTAATTGAGTAAGTGGATAAGCAATACCTCCGAAATGCTTGATGAACTTGCGATAGTAACCCGCGAGGCCTAAAAATCCTCTAACCCCTCTCTGCATCTATGGTTCTGGCCATTCTAGTACTGACTAGATTTTTCTTGGATCCATTACCACTTCTTTTTTTGAAATTATATGTCTCAGATAGTCAACTTCCTTGACTTTGAATTGGCATTTGCTGATTTTAACAAATAATTGATGCTCCTGTAATATTTTTAGTGCTTTCCCCAATTGTTCAAGATGCTCCCCCCAAGTCCTGCTATAAATCAAAATATCGTCAAAGAAGACAAGTATGAATTTTCGTAGATAAAGGCGAAAGATTTCATTCATCAATGCTTGGAAAGTAGATGGAGCATTTGTGAGTCCAAAGGGCATGACGATGAACTCGTAGTGGCTTTCATGGGTGAGGAAGGCAGTTTTGTGGATGTCTTATTTATGAACTCGGATTTGGTAGTATCCTGATCGCAAGTCCAAATTAGAGAAAAACTTGGAGCCATGTAATTCATCTAACAATTTGTCAATGATCGGAATTGGAAATTTATCTTTGATGGTTATCTCATTTAAGGCCCAATAGTCAACACAAAATCTTCAACTTCCATATGATTTTTTACCAACAACACTGGAGAAGTAAATGGACTGCGGCTTGGGCGAATTAATCATGTGGTGAGTAACTCTTGCACCATTTTCTCAATTTCAGTTTTTTGGTGGAAGGGATATCTGTAGGGTCTGACGGAGATAGGTTTGCTATTGGGTTGTAGGGGTATATGATGATCATGGGTTCTATTTGGGGGTAGGTTTTTTGGTTCAGCGAAGACTTGCTGATATTGTTGGAGAAGAGGTTGAACATCTGTGTGTATGGCTAGTTGGGGTAAGGTTCGATTGGTGTTACCTACAAAAATAAACTAGATTCAAGTATTATATTACATTCTCTCACGGTGAGAGGTCTCACTTTTCTAGTTTTGATGCCATGTAATTCAACTGGCTTGCCATTCTCTTGTATCATCATAGTGAGGGTCCTGTAATTGGTTTGGATAGGGCCTAGTGTAGCCATCCGTGGCACTCCTAACACCACTGGACATGCGGCCATAGGCAAAATGTAGAAGTCAGATTTAGTTTGATAACCTTGAACCGAAAAACTTATAGCTTTACAGATTCCCTTGCAGGTCACTTGTTCCCTGTTGGGACCATAATTTTCAACTGCTCATCTTTTGATACTATCAATCCGAATTGCATTGCCAAGTTTTGGTCCACAAAATTGTGGGTGCTTTCACTGTCAGCCAAGATTGTCATATTTCACCCATTAAGCTTGCCAAGTAGCCGAATGGTACGAGGGTGATTAGTTCCTTCAATTGCATGCATGAACACTTCTGGTATCTCATCTTCTTCATTGGAAGCAGATTTTGCCAACCCTTCTTCGATGATATCTTTAATGGCAAACATTTGAGACTTGATGCACTTATGACGTAGTGTGTATTTGTCGTCACAATAGTAACATAATCCCTTCTCCCTTCTTTCTTTTGCCTCTTGTCCAGAGATGCATCGAAACGGTGGTGTAGACTCGCTGCTAGTGGCAGTCTTAGAGTTTGGAGGCAGTCCCAACAATCTCGGTTTTGGATTGCTTTATTAGTCCATGACGGTTTTGCAACTGTGGTGTTTTTCTGTTGTAGGGACTGTTTTTCTTCCACAACCCTTGCCACCCCAATGGCTTTTGTCAATTTACGGGGATTTAGCAGTTTGACCTCCAATTGTATGTCATCTTTGAGACCTGCAATAAAGGAATAACCAAAAAAGATTCAGGTAAGTCATTAACTCGGTGAGAAAGTCTTTCAAACATCTCCTGGTATTTTTCCACCGTAGTGGTCTGTCGCAAACGAGTCAGTGCTTCGTCGGGTTTGTCATAGTCAGTGGGGTTGAATCTCTTGATTACTGCTGTAGCGAACTCGTCCCATGAGATGGGTCCGTAAAACTTGGTTAACCACCTATGCCGTCTTGTATGTCTAGCCCTGCATATCACTACCATCAAATGTACGAAATTGGAGCTTCATATGCTGTCAACTACTATAGATGGTTGAGTTGTTGGTTTGTGAATACTATAGATGGTTGAGTTGTTGGTTTGTGAATATTGCAGGTGTAAGTTTTGGTGAGGTGGTGGTGATTGGTAATAAGGAGGATTTTGTTAAGGTAGTGCAGTACTACTATTCCCATAGTTACCAGTAGCAAAGGGGTTCTCATCTTACGTAATATTTGAAGGTTTGATGGTGGTCTCAATATTTTGAAGTTTGGTAAGGATGGTTTCAAGTGTGGCATAGAGATGGTGGATAATCGAGTCATCCTAACACTTCTAGGATCTCATTACAAAACTTGGAGTTAGATTAATTTCAGGTATTCATTTAGGAATCTGTCTCTGATACCAATGATACGAGAATTTTAAAAAGCCAGGAAGAAGTAGATAATTAGAACAAGAAAATTGAGCTAATTCCGTCCACGATTTTATTCCTCCATAACAATATGATATATAGGTAAAGAAATCAGAAGGGGATGGCGCTCACAACATAATAGGAAATAATAGGCTCACCCACGATTACAACTGGAACTACAAAATAATGAAAAGTGGGGCTTACCCCCGCATCCTAGCACTAAGCAAGTATCATGAACTAGTTAGCTGCCTTCAACTGAACCACGTAGACCAAGCGCTGCATATGTTGCGGAGTGACCTGTTACGGAAAATATGATCGATAGCTGTTATACAGCTGTAACTAGTATAAATATACTTGTAACGGTTTCTCTCAGATATGAATTA
>JAOSBK010000206.1:41466391-41487572 GCA_027568895.1 Erythroxylum shatona
ATACCACCCTCGCGGGTCTCGGGCTCGGATATCACCGTCGATGTCGGGTTCGGGTCTTGCGGGAGTGGGATGCTACAGAATCCCTTGATTACGGCTATAATAAACTCGTCCAATGAGATGGGTCCTTGGAACTTGGTTAACCACCTATGCGATTGGAGCGGGATTCCTTCCAAATGAAATGATGCGAGGTGCACTTGGTCCTGTGGTGGAATTTCCTTAAATGAGAAATATTGTTCTGCTTTGTATGTCCAGCCTTACGGATCACTACCATCAAATGTAGGAAATTGGAGCTTCATATATATATACTATCGACTATTCTGGGTGGTTGAGTTGTTGTTTTGTGAATTTTGTAGGTTTAAGTTTTAGTGAGGTGGTGGCATTTGGTAAGGTGGAGGATTTTGTTGGGGTGGTGCGGTACTATTGTTCCCATAGTTACCAGTGGCAAAGGGGTTCTCATCTTGCGTAGAATTTGAAGGTTTGATGGTGGTCTCAATGTTTTGGAGTTTGGTTAGGATGGTTTCGAGTGTGGTATGGAGATGGTGGATACTGGATTCATGTCATCCTAAAACTTCTTGAGTCTCATTATGAAACTCGGCTTTAGATTGCGGATATTCATTTGGGAAACCTGACTCTGATACCAATGATATGAGAATTTTAGAAAGCTAGGAAGAAGTAGATAATCAGAAGAAGACAATTGTGCTAATTCTGTCCATGATTTTATTTCCTCCATAACAATCTAATATATAGGCAAAGAAATCAGAAAGAGATTGTGCTCACAACAAAATAGGAAATAGTGGGCTCACCCATGATTATAACTGGAACTACAAAATAATGAAAAGTGCATCCTAGAATTAAGCAAGTATCATGGACCAAGTTTGCTGCCTTCAACTTATCCATGTAAACCAAGTCCTGCATATGTTGAGGAGTGACCCACGTTCAATGCAGCTGAGTTCCTATCAGAATCTTACAAATAGCTTAGTCAATTAATTGGAGCAATATGCTTTTAATTGGAGCAATATGCTTTAGGGAGTTTGTTAGTCTATGAGTGTCTAGGAATCGGGATAGACATTCTATACATAGATGTTTATGCCATGAATCTCCTGACAAAAAGATAACAATTTTATGCAAGACATATATATGTTAAATGACCGTTTTATCACAATAGCTTACGTTATTGTGTAAGGCCAACTTGATTAGTTTTATATATTCACTAACACACTCCCTTGACTGAAAACCTTTGTGTTTGAAACTTGCGCAAGCTTACTTTACCTTGTGCTGAATAATAGGTGGATAGTAGGATTTGAACTCACGACCACTTGGTCACAAATACTGTGATACCATGCTAAATGACCATTTTACCACAATAACTTAAGCTGCTTTGTGAGGCCAACTTAATTGGTAATAGATTGGCTACTCCTTAGCGAGAGCAATAGTGTGTATTGCATCGAACATAACTAATTGTTTTCATTTTGTTTTTGTTAGAACTTTCTAAAAGGACATGGGATCTTTAAGGAACATACGTGAATGTATTCCATGATGAAGCTGTACCTTACAATATTGTAAATACTGTATCGAATTTAGTATCAGATTGAGTTTTAGTACGGTACTGTATCGATACTAGTTAATACAAATTTTTGTAAAATTTGCAAAATAATTCACTGTCATATTGTACATTTGTATCGTATATTTTTAACTCTGTCTTCAAAAATTAAAATAATAAATAATAATTGCAATTAATATGAAATAATAATAATTTTCAGATATTTCACATATAAAAAATAATTACAATTTATATAAAAAAGACGATCATCATACAAATATAAAATTACGAACAATACAAATTATTTTAAATATTACAATTTTAGTTTTCATTATATAATAAAGAATAATTACATTAAAACATTCTATAAAAAGAATAATAAATATCTTTAACTCTTAATTTAATTTAAATTAAATTAATAATTATTAATAAATATAATTAAATTTAAAAGTATTTTTAAAATATATAAATTTCAAATAAAATTTGATTTAATAATTAAAATAATATTAAATATTAGTTTATAAATAATAATTTTAAATTGTTTATTTTAAAAATTTATTAATACTTTATTAGTAAATATTATATAAAAACTAAAATAAATTTAAATATGAATAATTTATTTTAAAGTTTTTTAATGTATCATTATTATTAGTAATAAAAATATTTATTTTATTTTAAAAATAAATCATTAAAAATTACAATAAAAATTTAACTAAATAACTAATTAAAAAACCTTTGAAAATAAGAAAAATGGAGGGAGAGAGAGGAAGGAATTAAATTTTAAAAAAAATTAAATACCAGTCAATATTAAAATTTTTGAAAAATATAAAGACTTAATAGTCATCCTCTCCTTTAGCTAGCATCAAACAAAATAGGTTAGTATCGACTGATATTTATATTCGATATATAAATACCCATATTTTGTACCGTTTCTTGGCTAGTACAATATCGCCCGAAACAAAATTCAAACCTTTGGTCAGTTATCACATGGATTAGAACAGAAATGAAGATTAAAGAAGTCACTTGTGCATTCGTCAAAACCGTTCAGAGACATCAAAAGATAAGTCCAAGCTTCGGTAATTTATCATTAAGAAAACAAAATTCCGAAAGTAATAATTCATGGCCCATGCGCGTTATTAGCACGACGCTCTAACAAACTGAGCTAATAGGCCAGTCAACATGCGACTCTATTAGATTGTTAATCTCAAAAGATTAACTGTTGATATAGTCTCATACTTCCCTCTTGCAAGGTTCATATCGTCTAAAAATTTATCAAGACGGATTCAATGACCTCACTTATAACACTAAGTTACTACGTAACTTAGTGATTATTCTAAGGTAATCCAGTTATTAAGATTTTTCACATATAACCAAGCCGCTTCTTCTATGATCTGTTGATTACGGTGACCTAATCATTGATTGCCTTCACCCTTCCTTGTTGTTTGTACACTTCATTATAGAAAAAAAGCAACAAACAAAAGAGAGAGAGAGATAGAGAGAAGAAGAAGAATGATAGAGAAGAGCTCTTATTAACTTATAGAGACCTCAAACTTCTGCTTCAACTATAAATCCCTCCTTGATTGCAGAAAACTTCTTTCCTTCAAATTTCTTGTTGAGGAATTCATGCCCCTTCTTCAACTTCTCAAGAAATGGTCATGTTTACACACATTCTTGTAGCATCCTTTTGTCTGTCTCAAAATGTTACCATGTTTTCTGTCTTTTGTGTAATTACTGTCATTTCTAATGCTAACTGGTGCAATTTTATCATACTAGCAGCTACCAAGAGGAAGAATATAAACATATCCAAATAGTTGACTGATTTCCATTTTTTCAGCTTCTAAAATTGCAAAACTATTGACGTACAAGTGAAAGTAATATGTGTATTTCCATTCCTTTATGAGATGCAAGAACCAAATCATTGTCTAGGGAATTTACACAACACTAGAACGAAGACACGAGGATTTAAAACCAGAAAGAAGACAGCTTTATAAGAAAGGTCACGGCAAGTTGCAAGAAGAATGGTATAGAGACAACTAAAATGGTTGTCACATATGTCAAACTACTACAGGCTACAGAGTCAGGCCAAATACAAGCGAGTTCGTTCTTGATTCTTCGAACATACCATAGGTTGACAGCAACTAAAGAATAAGGATCTTATAGCAACTAAAAATTGATGAAACAAAAAACACAAATTATTCCACCAATGCACTGGCCAGTGCTGGTGTACTTAGTGGCTTGCCTCTTCCCATAGTGAAACCTCTGGTTCCATCGGGCATTCTTGGACCCCTGGAAATTTGCTTAGCAGATGGTTCATATTGTAGGTTGGCAGCAGATTGTGGAGAAGGGGCAAGCAGGCCTCGTCCACCGTAGCTTTGTCCCTGTCCCCTTCCCTTCCCACGGCCTCTTCCCCATCCCTTCTTTGATGACCCTGAATTTTCTTCACCCTGTAAGAAGTTATTTTTATGTCAAACACTAGCCGATAACATAGTTTGCTTGATTATGTAAGTAATACAGCAACATTCTAGACGAAAAGAGACAACATCAAGGTACACTTGCTCAGTTTATATCCAATAACGGAGGTTATCTTTCTTATTCAAAGACAAAGACACTGCAAATTCAAGTACTACCTCTTCAGCTTTTTCTTTTGGATCCACACAATTGCAGTATATATTAATTCACAAATTCATTTAAAAAGAAATAGTCAGTTGCGAAAACATTCTTACAATACTCTCAGTGACACAGTCTGCATTGTTTAGCTGAGAGGATTCTTCATATGGTTCTGGATTGATCGTGTCATCATCATCGAACATGCCATCAAACTCTGACTTTCTGTTCTTGAGAACAGATTTTGGCTGGCCATTTTCACGTTTATAAATGCATCAACTTTTAAGCAGGAGAAGAAGAGGGTAATCCTTGAAAAAATGGTTCAGTTTAGACATACCGAGCATCTAAGCAGCAGCCTTACACGGAGCCCTTTTCTCCAGTTCCTTTCATCATTCAAGGTCCCAACCTGGTGAAGTTACAGAATTGTAAAGAAAAAGGATAACAAGAATTTATGGAAGCCACATTACAATGGAAAAAATGTAAAACCTTGGACGTACCGCTCTCTCGGCAATTTCTGGACCCTCAAACTCCACGAGTGCATGTAGCTTGAAAATAAAGAATCATGAGAAAATCTGCTAGCTATAACATCTTGGTGCTTACAAAATATGTGGCTTGATTATTAATACCTTGTTGCTCATTAAGAAATCACTACGTTTGGAGCGTGATGAATTGGATTCTTGGGGATGGCATATTCTAATGGTCTTCACACTGCTTACAAGAGGAATATGTGAGTAAGCAGCAAAGACCTCAATATGAACTAAAACCTATTAACAAAGGAAAGAGGAAGTCCCTGAATAAGAAACTTAACCTTCCAACCACACTGAATATTTTCTCGAGGTTTTGGTGAGAATGATCTTCAGGTAAGTTCTCAACAACAACAGTACGAGACTGCAAATTGCCAGGAAAATGTCAACTTTTGGAGAATACGCTTTTGGAAGATAAATTTTGACACAAACGTTCTTTAGCGACTTACCTGTAAGTCTTCTCTGTCTTTGTCAGTGAAAGGAATTTTGCGTTTTACCTTCTTGCCATCTTCACTTATAACCTGAATAAGACCAAAGAGAAAGTGAAAATTGGAATCTCAAGGATGAAATCAGATATGAGAAGGGCCAAATGTTAATAACTTTGGAATTTGTTGCAACAAAATAATGTGATAATTTAAGCAAAGAACTCACAAGCTTTGAAGAGGATTTAAGTGCTTGAGTAAGCAACTGATTGTTAGTAGTCAGAGATTTCATTTTCTTAGCGGAGACAATAACAGATATTGGCACTGTTGCAGAGACAAATTTATGAATTATTAGTGCTTGTATTAGTGGTATACACAGAAAACCGCTACCAGTGATCCTTATCCTTACCATAGCCTTCAGGATCTTTGCTAATATGTTTTGCCATAGATTCATTTGCAAGAAGACTCATGTCACTAAACTGGTACTCTACCTGTTTCACACAAAACCAATGCCTATATTTGAATGAAAGTCAACATTACAACTGGTAATCCACGTTTCTTACTTCCTCATTAGTTGTACCGTTTCAACAAAACATCAGGTAAGGACTAAAGAATCAGTCACTCAATAAAATGAAACCTTTCGAATTCAATTGTCACCTTCGACGAATACTGTCACATCCACGTTTACTTGCAAGGAGGAGGCAGATTTCGTGGCATGATTTGGTATGGAATATACCCTTATACGTAACTCGTAATTGAACAGTATTTGTTTAAAAGAACATAGTTATGCAGTCAGGCTTATGATCTTTAATCCCTTCAGACCAGAAACATAAATGCAGGGATCGAAAATCGATGTGAAACCCTTGATGCAGGAACCGAAAATCAACCTAAACTGGCTAATACTACTAGCAGGTTGCATAAAAATCGACAATATGTAGGGGAAAAAAGCAACGCGATATCTTGAAAAGCAGTTTCTACCTTCATCCGATCTCATGTTTCGAGGGGAAAATGAAAAGATACACTGGAAGTTCAGGATTGAACCATGAGGACCAAAAAGTTTAATTGGGACCCTCAAATTGGTTAAACAGGACACCACATTAGCCTCCCGAAAACTTGGCCAAGAACGTTCATAATCGCAGAATTTTAAGAGAGAAAAAAGTTTTCGGCAATTCCATGAATTCACATCAGACTTCTAAGAATTGATGACAGATACAAACATGAGAAACAAAAGAATATGAGAAAACGAAATCCTAAAAAAACAAAGAATCAACAAAATAGAAACCTGTTTGATGATCTTTTGACGAAGATCATCAGTGAGAACATTATTCTTGTTGGACTGGTTGGGCACTGCAAGATTGGGATTAGGCATCAAGAACGCAGTAGGATCTTGGTCCCCAACAAAGAACCAATCAGACCCATTAGCCGCACCAATATAATGAAAACAAGGGAATAAATAGCCAGACACAGGGATCTGTGCAGTTGCATGCGATCTGGGCAAAAATTCCGGGGCTTGAGCATTGAATTTGAAGGACGCACTGCTAGTACTACTGCTGCTGGTGCCACTACTGCTACAACTATTACCGGGTTTTCTTGCTTCCGTCATTTTCTTTTCAAGAAAACTCGTCTCTTCTTCAATCTTCTCCTCTGGTTGTGCTTGTGCCATCTTTGTTTGATCTCTTTCGTGCGTTGTGATTTACAAAGTTGCAATCTTTAACACTCTCTCTCTTTTGGGTCTGTTTTGGTGTGAGTGTGTGCCTTATGAATGTGCCGTTTGTTGTGTTTCTGTTCTCTCTCTCTAAAGCCTCTCTCTTCCTGAAGCTTAGGAACTGCATTCTGAGATATTGAATCCACCTTTCGCGCCCAAATAGAGGTTGCTTATTACATGAGACCGTTGCTTGTGGGTTTGACCAGTTTTCTTTGGGTTTGTTTTTTCAAGTACCTGGATTTTCCCAAATTGACCTTTTCATGGGTTCTTTATGTTAATCAAACATGTTAGTGTGAGTGATTCAGCACTCTCATCCCTTATCCAGAGATTTCGAGTTAGAGTCCTGAGAATGGAGAAATCTATTTGGCCAGTATTTTACCCCTTATAGGCTGACCCGGTGCGAGCAGAGATTAGTCTGAGAGTGAATGGCTTAAAGACGTCCTCCCATAATTGAGACCTTCTTAGAATATTTCGTGATCTAAAAAAAGAATAATGCCTTCACTAAACCTCGGTTAAAGTGTTTTTTTTAAGTCTCAAGCCTAACAACTCACATTAGAATCTTCTGAGCATCGAAATTCAGGATTTCAGGCCTTGAATTTGTTTATGAGAGGATATCGTCGCAATGCCACAAATCCAAAACTCTTGACAGATCAAGTTACAAAGATGGAGTCCCACGAACGAAGCAGTTGGAAATTGAAGTCCTACCTTTCATCATTCCCATCATCATATGCCAAAGGCACAATGAATTACCTACAAGAAGTATAAGCTGCAAGACATTGGATATGCATAATCAGGATTTATCCAAATTTTGGATGTTCCAAGTTAAATTCAAACTATTTTTAAAAACAGAAATTAAAAAATTTTTTCTGTTAATTTTAATTTGACATGATTCTAAATATTATGTAATAATTGAACCGAGAATAAAGGAATAACAGGGGTATTTCTTTTACTAAAGACTCATTTCTTTATTTTTCTCTAGTTTATATTCTCTCAGTATTTTTTAACAAACTAAAAATATATTTTTTTATCTACGAACACTTTGCTTCTCTACGTATTATTTATTGTGTTATTTCTACTGGGATTCAAATAAAAGAATAATAAGGATATTTCTTTTTATTAAAGACTCATTTTTTTATGTTTTCCTAGTTTATATTCTGCAACAAACTCAAAAACATATTTTTGTCTACAAATACTTGCTCCTCTATTTATTATTTATTGTTATTTCTACTCGTATTCAAATAAAGGAATAAGGATATTTCTTTTATTAAAAACTCATTTCTTTATTTTTCTCTAGTTTATATTCTCTCATTGTTTTAACAAACTCAAAAATATATGTTTGTCTATGAACACTTTGCTCCTCTATATATTATTTAT
This sequence comes from Erythroxylum shatona, assembly GCA_027568895.1. Taxonomy (NCBI): domain Eukaryota; kingdom Viridiplantae; phylum Streptophyta; class Magnoliopsida; order Malpighiales; family Erythroxylaceae; genus Erythroxylum; species Erythroxylum shatona. Next base: position 41,474,561 of record JAOSBK010000206.1, read on the forward strand.
TGTTATTTCTACTTGGATTCAAGGATTACATGTTTGATTACCCTCTTACACTCTATGATCATCTTGAGCATGTTGTTGCTCCCCAAGCATTTTTTGGTGACTTTATGCCATGATGATCACTTACATTACATTTGCTTTGCTTTTGCATATGTTACCTTTATATTACTGTATATGGTCATGCATCATATTTCAAAACAAAACATCATCATGTAATATTTTAGCATATGTCCCTATTTGTCAGTTTGTTAATTATTAGGTTGAATTGATAGTAAAGTAATCAATATTACATTATCAATACAAAGTGTCCCAAGGTGTCACTTCTATTCAGACATGATAATGTGATTAGATTGTTCGTTTGCAATATTTGTTTTTATTTAATTTTGATTTCACAGTTTAGTATTAATTTGCACCACATTCTTCCTTTTAACTCACTTCTGGATCGCATTATTTGTGAATAATTTAACCACCTATTCTTTTTAGGCTAAAGTACACTTATCTCTCTGTTTTTTATCTCTTGATATATCATGCTCCCAACTATTTTAAAAATAGACTTATTACCTCATTTAACCATCTATCAAAAGAGCTTAGATTTTAAAAAGACTTTTTAACCCCTATATTATGATGACATCATCTCAACTATACTACTTTTATTTTTTGGAGAAAACATCTTTTTAGTTTTTTCTCGACTAAAATACAGTAAACCCTATATTTTTTTTACTTTATTTCATTATGCTCTCTATTTAAAAAATGAAAATTATTTAAAGCATGAATTACATTTTAATCGTTAATAAATAAAAAGAAAAAATTACTAAAATTACTATTGTCTTTAAAAACGGGGGGCCAACATCTGGGTCGTTGTTTGTTTTTCTTACCTCTTTTCCTTTCTCTCTCTATCCTCAACTGGAAAATCCCCTTGCTTCACTAAAAAACCAGTATCAATTTTGGTAACATCTGTCCCTTTCCCGACGGAAAACAACCTATTTTCTTCAAATTGGGGTTCCTCTGCTCATTCAACTATGTTTTCGAGATCCTATTTGATAATGGTTTCGGATCTCCTCACTCAGCTTTGTATCTCCGTGTGTTGCATATTTTGTGAGATGTTTGGTTCCTGTTTAGTGCATTACTTTGAAGTTTAACTGAAAAAGAGTCAAAAGAAGATAGTTTATAGTTTTATCGAGCAAAAGGGAAATATAAAAATGGTGATATTTTATTTTATTATCATTAATTATTTCTTTTTTAATTTTATTTCATAAATAATTTTTTAATTTTTTTCATAAATTAACAGTCATGAAGTACAATTGTGAAGAAAGTGGTGTTTTTAGTATTTTTCCTTTTTTATTTATTAAGGTTCAAAATGTAATCCATGCTTAAAATAATTTTTATTTTTGAAATATAGGACATAATAAAAAAGCAAAAATATAGTGGTCAACAAAAGATTAAAAGAGTAGTTTTATAAAAAAAAAATGCAACATGTATGATTGTGATGATCTTATTATAATACAGGGGTAAAAAAGTATTTTTGAATTCTAAACTTCTTTGACTAGTAGTCAAAAGGAGTAATAAGTATAATTTTAAAATAAAAAAGGCATAACGTATCAAGAAATAAAACACAGAAGAGTTAAATATATTTTAGCCAAATTTTTATTATGAATACTATGTCCGAACCTTAGCATTTGGTGGCATTCTTTGCAAGTTTTGGAAAGCAGTAAATGACTTTTTAGCTAAGGGGGTGCTTGTTTGGGGGTAATGGAAAAAGAGGTATAGATATGGAATGAAAACTCATGTTTGGTATCAACAGAGGTAATACTTTTATTTCCTAATTTTCAGCAATATTCCATTATCAGAGGAATGAGATTCATTGTTGGCTATACTCTATTTCCATTACTAACTATATTCATTTCTATTCTTATTTTCATTACCCTTTGTGAACCAAGGGTTCCTAAGAAATTGTGATATCAACCTTATAATTTTTTGTTGCACATAATTATGTAGGGGTACTACATTTAGGTTGCTGAATCTTTTGTTTAAGTCTTGCAATAATTATGTTATATCATTTTACTATGACATTTGGCTTTATGATAACTTTATTTTATTATTTGAATTTGGAAGGAGGATTTAATGAGAGGTAACATCACTTGCACTTCACCGAACAATATACACAACACCCTATAAATTCTACATAAGATTCTCTCAACGAATGTAAGAGTGGCTGTTTTGTTATGCACCCAAATAAAAAGAAACCATGGGGACTTCTGACCAAGAGGAGGTCCCCGTCATAATTACTGACACCCAAAGAAAAGAATTGCAAGAATAAACCAAAACACTTGGGCGATGCAATGAGAAGTCTAGAATGAAAAGAACTCGAGAGAAGTGTTTGTCAAAGACCAAAACAGACTGTCAACGTTAATTGCCTTGGAATGGAAGACTTGGAAATCTTTCAACAGTTCCCACGGCTGGATTGCATCATTTTCATTTGGCAAGTGGTTGAGAATGTAACTTCACAGCATTCCATCATTCACAACATGGAAAATCACACAGTCAGGGAAAGCCATTTTCAAGTCCCCAATCTAAAGAAAGATCAATTGAATCCACACTCCAAGACCAATAACGGTACGTCAGGAGGAGGAATCTTGTGACTGCGGACTAATTCTACCCACATTCTACGTCTCACATTGCCTGGAATTCCTATCATCAAAGGTCCAAACAACAGGATAGTTTCCATCAAATGAGGACGAGGATAAACCTTGTCTCTTTTATAAAAATATACCATTTCTGAGAAACTAATGCTAACCCTTCACTATTTCACAGTCTCTCTCACTCTCAAGATCCCGCTTCATTATGTAAAGAAACAATAATTATTTTATTTGTGTGTTCATATGATCCTCCCATGTATAATTTTATCTGCAAAATTCACGGTGGATATCACCCTATACATCATCTTTTTCTGATCTTTTAACATGGCTTTTTCCAGCTGTAATCCTAAGATTTTGCATCTTCATCATCTTCCATGCTATAAACTCCAGTATTTGAGGTCCCTCCAGTGTTTCCTGCTAATTCGATTAGGGCCTTGAGGAGAGCCAGTTTGTGAACTAGTTGTCTTTGCAAATTCACCATTTTGATCTTGAGACATCCAGAAACCTCCAGAAACAGCTAAAGATTGTTTTGCTGAGCCAGCTGAAGCAGTGGAATTCTTCTTGAATGGAGTCGATATTTCTGGCATGGTGGTAAAGATTTCTAATCAGTCTTCCACATAAATCGAAAGCATTCACGTTACTCATAGTAATGAAGAAAAGGAAGAGAGATTGTACGAGCAAGATCAACATTTTGTTTCACTTTTCTCATGCTTTCCCTGTACTGAACAAGGCGTAAAACCAAGAACTCACCTGCAAATGACTCTTCACTTCATCATTGGTCAAGCCATCAACTTGAATGAGCTCTCTAATCTGCTTTGGAGTAGCAGCTGCAATTTTTGGAAAATTCAATTTAAATGCCTGAAAGAAGTCGAGTCATACCTCAAAAAGATATTTAAGAGCATCCTTCTACAATAATCAAAGTACAATCAATTCAACTTCTATACCACCAGCACATCCATTAATCATCATGTACACATACTATTTGATCAATAACTAAACAAACATAAGATAATAGACAAAATTACCAACATTTTTCAACTCTCATTCATCACCCAGCAACAATTGCACATCCAAACATGCAACACCAAATTCTCAAAATAAAGGACAAAAGGACGTGATCAACCATCAAAATTGAAAAATGACATCGAGTTTCGCAACATGTCCTAACCTTGACAACCTCCAAGTTGATGTAAAGCATTGACAAACCGTCGATGCAAGTCAGGTGACCAGCACCTCCTCTGCTTCCGGGCAGACTGCTGCTGAGATGATTGAGTTCTATTTCTTATATTTGAGTGGGAATTAGGTGCAGAGGATGAAACCGTTCTACTGCAGCTGAATCTTGAATCAGTAGAGCCCGATTCCTCTCTCAAATTCTTGATTCCAGGAGTCAAAAGAGATAAGTCTGGGACTGTCTCTTTATCACTGCCGTCCTTCTTTGATAATCCAGAGTAAGCCTTAAACGGAATATATGCTCTCGTTTCACTCCTGTTCTTGCAGGTCTGAAATGCATGTTCATTTCCAAACAGATTCCCTTTCTTTGACATCTACGAAGCACAAGTAAGAAAACAAAAGTCAATTTCGATTTACCAGTTCTCCTGTTGAATTAAAGCTTTGAACTTTGAGACGCATAAGATAAACTTGACGCCAGTTTCATTCATATGTGAATAATTTTTTTTGTACCTTATATTCCAGTCTGGAATTTGTTTTTGAATCAAAGATGGTTTTCCCACTGGCGGTCGGATCATCACCGTTCCATAACTGAACAGAGCTCATCCAATTTTTCTTATTATCACATTTTTTCTTCAATGGAATGAACTCTTCTAACATTGGTTTACTCTTTGATTCTGTGCATTGCACTGCCTCGTTCTTCAGAAACAAAACCGCTGCAAGAAGAAGAAGAAGAATATAGATAACATTAGAAACAAGATCAATAACCACGCAATCAATCGGATGAAAAACCACATTTACAATCACTTCAAAAGAAGAAAAGATGAAATCTACTGGGATCGACCCATTAAGATGATGATTTGAACCCATTATCGAAGTCCCAGTTTTGATCGAAAACAACCCAACGAAACGAATTAAACCATTTTTCTTCTTTTTCATATCACCATTACATTGTTTAAAACATCATCTTATTCTTATATGTGTGTACATACATCAAGGAACCAACCATCGTTCAAAAGGAGCACGCAAAGAGGAAGCTCGCCTTTAAAAGCATTGATCTTTCTAATCTCATCTTCCAAAACCTTAACAAAACCATCAACTCTCGAAGCCTTGTCGGAAACATCCCTGATCACCGACACCTCCTGAAGGAAGTCGGTGATTGTCTTAGGAACAAAAGTAGGCCTAAAATCCAAGCTCAGTTCAGGTGGTGGGAGTGCATCCATTTCCATACAAACACCACCGACTCCCTATAACACAGCCTTTCACCAAAATTCCTCAAAACAAAACTATAGGCATCATCAACGGGACACAGAGAAATAGTGGTAGAGTGAGAGAGAGAGAAAGAGAAAGGACGAGAGAGGGTGACATCTATCAATAACAGCATTTTCCCTCTCTCTCTCTCTCTCTCTCGATATATATATATTTCGTGTCGTCGCATATTTTATCTACCAATTTCTATTGTCGGTATTAATTCACTTGAGCGATTGTATTTGTTTGTGACAAATCCTATGCTTACTTCAATCGTCAAGATAATGTAATACTTACATCATCATCGACAACCCTATCATATCATGTAAACATGAATTTTTAAAGGAGTAGTAGATCTGAGCTTTAGATCAATGTGTCAACATTCGGAATTAATACAAAATTTGACTTAAGAAAACTAGTGAATTAAAGTCTATGTCAAATTTATGGTGACTGCTTCACCACATGTTCGCGTCACCCACACTAATTATACTAGTAAAAAATAAGAGAAAACTTCAACTTTGTTTCAAGAACAAAAGCTAGCTTGCCAAGTTCCATTTGGCCTGGAACAGAGCTAGGCTCCTCTCTGTACTTTTACAAAGGGAAAAGGAGGCAAGACCTTCAGGGTCATCCAAAGCCATAAGTAACCTAGATAGAGTTTAAGGCATCAATTCCATGTTTTCTGATCAATATATCCTCTAAAATGGTTCCCTGATATTTATTGAAAGAAAATGTGAAATCATTTTTTTTCGGTCAGCTTTTGAATTAATCCAGTCACGGACCACTCAGTTTGACTATGCCTGTCAAGTTTTCTTCCTCTCACAAATATTAATATATATGTAGTCAAAGAGACGACAATCCATTAAATATTTTAAAATGACCCTTTTCTGTTTTTCTTTTTTCCTTTTATGGCATCAATACCATGTAGGTCAAGAACAATGCCACCAATATGGAATACATGGACAAGTCCATGGTCCAATGAGATGTGACCACTCTCTCTTGCAAACATTTATCGTTTAATTGTCATGTCTGGCTTTCGGTGTTTTTGGAAACAACTATACAATTGTCTTAGAAAAAGGGTTCACATTCTCGTTATTTTGTGCCTACTATATTTGATGAGCATCTATCCATCCAATTTCTCTTTATTAGATGGATTGACGGTGGGTATAGGGTAAAGGAAATAAGTGATCTATTCCTCTTAGACAATGGTTTAAGATTTGTTTCCTTTTTCAGCCGCAATGTCTAACATTCTTCTATGCTACTAGTGAATTAAGTGCCTTTTCCCAAATTTCGATGGGAATACACTCCAGGAATACAAAACTTTGTTTCTTTTGTTCATTCCAAAACCCTAGTTTACCGAAAAGATCTAGGAGACTCACATGAGCTAGTTTTCTAATGAAATAATACTCCATTCAATGCAGTAAAAAGTACCGTACCCATTTTAAAATAATTTCAATGTTTCTCAAACATAATCACACCATCAACGTTTCTTTGTCAATATCAAATTTCAAACCTGTCCACTACTATGCAATAGGTGTGTTTGGTAAAGAGCTTATCAGCTCTTTTTTAACTGGTCAACTCATTTTAACTGGTTGACTTTAAAAAAAGATCCATAAGCTTGTTTGGTAAATAGCTGATTGGGTTAACTGATTCAACCCAATCAGCTATTTTTCAACCAGCTCCAAATAGGAGCATTTCACACCCATAAGCTAATTTTTTCCAGCCAAATCTCTAAAGTACCCTATACACTCGCATCTCACTTCTTTCTCAAGTTTCCAGACATTCCACAGTCTGCACTCTTCTTTCATTGCTTTCGTTTGTTGTTAATAAACTATAATAATAATATTATTATATTATTCTTTCGTTCTCCCTTCTTTTGTTGTTAATAATAATAATAATAATAACAATAATAATAATAATAATATTTATTATTATTATACTAATACTAATAATAATAATAATAAAGAATTATTATTATTATTATATGTTCTATATTTTTTATTAAAGTTATAAATTTAATTTTTGTAGAATTAAATATCTAAAATCTAAATTCTTATAAGAATATTCATTGAAATACTAAAATATATAATATTTATATTCTTATATTTTTTAAAGTCATGTCCTTATAAGTCATTTTACACTTAAACAGCTAATTTTACCAAACATCTTTAACAAACAGCTAATGCAATCTGCTGGTCAAACCAGCTGATATAATCAGTTATCAGCTAACAGCTAATAGAATCAGCTATCAGCTGATTGCCAAACAGGGCCAATATCTAACTCTCATATAAATTGGATTACTCTCTATGTTTAACTACAAACCAAGGAAAAAAAGATATTAATGAACTCCAAGTCTATTGGCATGTTATATATTTCACTTCTCCAATAGCTTTAAGATACATAGTCTCCTTCAATGTATCATTAGTTGACATAGAGGCCGATAATAAAGCAAAAATGTACATATGAAAAACAAAATTCTATTAATGGATTAAATCGAGAAATGTAGTTGAGCCATAAAAATAGAACAAATAGATGGCAGGTGAGATTCTCAATCAAGAAAGGGACACAAATATTGCATGTGATCGGATAGCATTTAAAACTAATGATTTTCAAATCAGATCAGATCGACCAATCCAATCAGGTTAACCTCAAATTGGCCTAATTTTTTGTTCTATTTTTATCATTAACCAATATGAATAAAAACTAGTTAGTTAAACAATAAACCGATTGGTTAACTCTAAATTGTGAAGAACTATAAATACGATTCTTCTTCTTCTTCATAATGGGTCACCGATAGACCCACGCAGTGAAAAATCTTCCCTAATTTGCAAAATCGCATATGAGATAAAGGATATAACAAGGATCCTTCGCAACATACAAAGAGAAATTGAAAAACCCCAAAAGTATAAAGATAGATAATGAACAAAACACCAAAGAGGAGAATTGTAACACTAAGGTTTTTTTTTCCCCTCTAAGCTTAAAGATAAGGAATCTTGGGGATGTGTGGATCCCAATTCCCAAATTATCTATCTCAAACTTCAGTTGTCACATTATTACCATCGTTATTATTTGAGTACATACATATAATTCAGACTGCATAAACCACTCTACGTTTTATGTTACCATTATGAAAATAGGAGACTTTACCTTGTTCCATTTACTTGAAATGTATCGTGATGTTTGGTTTTGGATTTTGCACCAGTTTCCCTAATCTCCATTGGTTTTTGTCTGATGCTTGTGCCCAAAGAATTTGCAGGTGTACGTGTTCACGAGTTTCTCAATTTAGTCCTTTCTCTCTTTGTTTTTTGGGATCTAAAAACTCAACACTAAAGATTATGTCACCAACTTGTGTTGTGCCACTTCACTTCGTATGGCCCTTCAAGTGATTTTTCTTATGATCGTTACTAATCTTCTAAAAATGATTGACAATACCTCTATCTCCTTCTTGCAATATTAACTTTGATGTGATTACTTTAACAAAAAATGTAACACATGTTATTGTATGACCTTTTATTATTTTATAGAGGCAGAATATTTGGTTGATTTTGTGAATGTATAGAGATCGTGGCTTGCATCTTCTGTTTGATAGTGGTAGAGTAATATACTAATATATTCTGCAACAAGAACAATAAAAAGGATAGGGATTCCCTTTATAGTAGCCTCTATGACTAGGCTTGACTAAAGTGAAAGCCAATTGTTACGATATCTCATTAATTATTTTGGGCATTATTCGTAATTAGATATAATTGGATATATTTGAAATATCATTATGATAAGAAATTTATCTTGTGTGGGATTATTAAAGATAAGATAGCTGAAGGATAAAATCCTAAAGAAAATAGGATTTATTTGGGATAAAATTACGGTGTCTTATTAAAGATAATGTGCAGATTTTTGAGGTAATTTTGGAGCTATCTTAGGTAGCTGTATTTCAGGGATTGTAGCTATCTTTGGTAGCTAATTTTGTGGTGAATTGAGTTATTTATGGTATCTACATTTTCTCTATATGTGTGTGACTTTTTGGACAGCCAATTTGAGGGTTTTTGGTGAGTGAAAAATGAGCAAAAGTCTCATGAGTGTGCGGCTATAATTTTTGTGATGTTTCATTGGTGAAACACTTATCTAATTGATGAATTCTTGATGCTGTTGTACGTGGATTGTTCAATGATGATTCTCAAAGGATCACATCATATATTGTTCTACAACTATCCACACTTTTGATTAATTAAGCTACATATTTAGGGGAGTGTTTTTATCTCAAGTGTTTTTTCTTTGTTTATGTTACTTTTGATTCAATCACTTGAGTTTTTATTCTCATCTTTATTATCGATCATTGTTACAAAAATTCTCTGTTACGGTTAGCACAGGATGGTCGTATTATTAAGAGTGATATGCTTTCACAGGGTGTGAGTACGAGTAGATAATGTCAAGGGTTGAATGTGTACGCTCAATAAAACCTTAGGTAAAACTATTGTATCATAGTAAAAGTTAAGTATGCTGGGTGAGGGCCTAGTAGACGTAGGCTGGATATGTTAAACTGTGTTACCCAATTTTGGTTGTCGATTTATTAATTTCATGTTTAATTTTTCTGTCTGCATTTTAAATATGTAAAATTAACAGTTGTTAACATAGTTGCTTTGTGTTGAGTAATCGACAAAAATATTTTAAAACAACTGCTAGAAAATAAGATTTTTACGAAACTACATCCTTCAGGACTTTCATTTGGTACCAGAGATTGGTTCACCTAATCAAAACTTGGTGTATCAAGTTGGTGTAAATTGGTGTTTCACAATTATGACTATTAGAGAAGGTGCATCAATCACTAGGCCACCATTACTAGATGGTTCTAATTACCCTGCTTGGAAATGAAGGATGAAAGTATTTATTCAAGCTCAAGGAACCATAGTTGGATGTCGGTTTTGAATGGATAGACACATTTAATGACAATTGATGAAAAGGATGGCAGTACTTAAAGATCCATCTGTATGAACAAGAACTGAAGAAGAGGAAGCACTTGGTAATTCTTAAGTAACGTATGCAATCTTTAGTGCCATAGATGAAGGTCGATTCAATATGATATCAGCCTGTGAATCAACAAAAGAAGCATAGAAAACTTTGCAAATAATACACGGGGGATCAAAATTAGTAATAACTTCGAAACTTCAAATGTTGGCCACTAGATTTGAAGAGCTTAAGATGGAGGAAAGCGATATTATTAGAGACTTTTATGATCAACTACGTGATATTGTTAACTAAGCACATCAAATTGGAAAGAAGTATCAAATATAAAACTTATCAGGAAGACATTGAGATAATTTCCTCCTAGATTTATATAGAAAATTGCAGCCATTGAAGAAGACTATGATATTAATGAGATATCTTTGGATAAGATAATTGAGATTCTCATAAATTTTGAGATGAACTTTTTGAGAGATAAGCGTGAGAAGAATAAAGGGTTGGCTTTGCAAGCTGAAGTTGCTAAATTTTTGGATGATTTAAAAGACGACTCCAATGAAAATGATAATGTGGTGTCACTAATAAGAAATTTCAGTAAGTGGCTAAAGAAGATGAAGAAAGATAGACCTGAGTTCAGACAAAATGGTGGGAGTTCATCCAACAATAACTTCAAACAATAAGAAAAAAGAAAGAAGATATAATATCATGAGTGTCAAGGTTTTGAACATATGCAAGTGGAATGTGCTAAAACTCTTAAAAGGAGAAAAGAGAAGTCTTACACTAGCACTTGGAGTGGTAATAAATCTGAAAGTGAGTACGACAACAAAGAAGAAATTATGAGTAATCAGGCTGTGCTGGTTGCTTTAAATAACAAAAGTCCAATTGTTTCCTTAGTAACAACCAGTGAAGAAACTAACGACCAAAATATAGATGTTTTAGTTTTAAACTCAAATTTAGATTGCGATAGCATTGGTAGCAATTTATAATTTAAAAAGGAAGACATCTGCAAGATCTATGAATTAATGTATGTCAAATGGGTGAAAACGTGTAAGCAAAATGAGAAGCCAAAGAAGGAGAATTCAACCATGAAGGATGTCATTCAAGATCTAGAGAGGAAGTTGTTGTCAATAATAGATGAACTTTATGAAACAATGCTAAAGCTGGTCAATATGGAAAAAGAAAAAACAATGTTGAAGAGTGGTATCAAAAAGCTAGTACAATTACTGGAAATTAGTAAAAACGAAGGGGACTTTCAAGGTGTTGGCTATAAAGGTGAATGTTCTAAAGAGAATAATGAGCAAAATGGTGAAGATAGATTTTTCAAAGAAGCAAAATCAAGTAAGCAAGGAGAAATCTCAAAAAGAAGCAAAAAGTTTGTTCCTACATGTTACTTTTGTAGTGTAAAGGGCCACATAAGGCCAAATTATTATAAGCTGCTACAAATGTTATTCCATAATGCTCAAAACAAAAAATTTAGACGTTTTTGGAGGAACCTTCAGCAAAAGAAGCCACTAAAGGAGATTTAGGTTAAAAGAACCAATCGTAAGTACTTGTGTCTCTTAAATCAATGTTGGGAAGCACTGCGTGTGACACAAGGGCCAGAGACGATGCGAGCATTTGTGCATATGGTGCATGTGTTGCATGCATTATAAAGGTTCAAGGTGCATTGGTGTGCGTATGCACTTGCCTAGTAAATCTAAAGGAGCGTCAAGCAATGCATGTGCCCTTTAGTCACTCGCACTGTTGACGTTATGCTGATGTCATGCTGACATTAATGCTACACTAACCAAAAAAGAAAACCCAAAATTTTAAAATTTATTAAATTGTCCCTTCAGTCATTTTAGGTTAGTTTCGCAGTCCTGTGATTCATAAAGAGAGTTTTTAATTTTTTTTGGATTTATTACATTGGTAATAAATAAGGTTTAATTTCAGAAAATCAAATAAAGGTTATTAAATCCAATTTTAGATTGAAATTTCATGCTTTGAACTTGAAATAAAAAGGTACATGTGGTTTTGGTATCTTATGTGGTGCATTTATTATTCGGTATTGCATGATTATCACTCTGATTGAGATTTTTTTGTGAAATTCTCAAATAAAGTTAATTGATAATGTTTTCGGCATTGATATGTGATAATGAGAATGTGCATAAGGATTTACATTTATTGATGATACGTTATCATATGTTATATACCCATACAAAATGTGAGGATGATATAAAGGTATATCCCTTTTGTTTATGGATCCATTTAGGTACTAATGAGAATGTAGTCACTATAATGACCTTTCGAGTTAATATTTGAATTGTTCTGCTTACGTGTTTGCAGATGTCTTTGGTCTTGTGTTTGATTCTTCTACCCACAGGTGTTGGCCTTAAATGAGATTTTGAGATGTGTATAAAGACATTTGATAGAGGAAGCTATAGCAATAATGGTCTATTTACCCACAGGTGGTAGAGTTAATAGTGTGTACTTTGATCACTTTTATGTACAGATATTATCTACATGTATTATGTATTCAGCCCACAATTGTTTCATGATATGCGTGACAAGACTCTCAGTATAAATACTATTTACGACTTTGAGCATCATTGCTATCCTATATTTGTGTTGATCATTACATTATCAATTTTTTAGTCATATTTTCTGTAAACAACAACGATGTCACTATTGAAACCTTTACTAGTTTCAAATTCAATAAGTGGAAGCAAGATGTAGAATTTGCTTTAGAGATGACAAACATTAATATGGCCATGGTTAAAAATAGCTCATCTGTCCCTACATCTCTTAGCTTGGAGGCTTAGAAGGTGGCATAGACAACCTGGGACAGGTCAAATAAGATGTGTTGTTTGACCATAAAGAGGTCCATCCCAGACCATCTACTAAGTGGACTTCTAAAAACAACCATAGCAAAGGACTTCTTGAACAATGTCTCCCAGAAATACAGGGTATCTTTAATGCAGAGATAAGTTCCTTAGTGAAGAATTTATTCTTCATGAGGTTTACAAGAGAAG
>JAOSBK010000206.1:41487672-41507432 GCA_027568895.1 Erythroxylum shatona
AGGTCTAGGAATTCAGCAAGCTCAGGTGTCTCGGGAATGGGCCACAGCAGGGCTCACCTCCCGGGACAGTCGGGCTCCGGGAGCGGGGTCTGACAGTCCACCTCTAGAGTAAGCTGAAGGTGTTGAACATCATCCTTCCTAATGTTTGCATTGTACACCATGCTCTGAATACACTTCCTTAAGAGTTTGGTATTCTGGTTACTATGTACAATTCTCAGGATGAGGCTTGGGACATCAATGCTTTGATTGCTCGATGTGTTACTGAGGAGGAGAAGCTTAAAAACACTACTCATATAGCCTTAGTAGCCCTCAAACTTTTAAAGTTAAGAAATCCAAATTCTATCCACATGTGAATATTGGTCAATCCAATATTGCTAAAGGTCCTGTAGATGTTAAAAGTATGAGGTCTTTCTTCTGTAAGAAGAAGGGACATAAAAGTTCGATTGCCATAAATATAAAACCCGAAAAGAAAAGCAGGAACTATCAGGTAACTTTTTGATTTGTATGATCCATGAGGCTAATTTTACTATAGCCACATCAAGTTCTTGGTGGCTAGATAGGGGAGCCTCTAATCATGCATGCAAAGTTTGTGGCATGCTATGGGGCTGACAATAGACAGTTTGACTCAGGAACTTGATTTCTAAGTTGTCTGTTGAATCAGTGACTAGACCCATTCAGTTATATAGTAATAATCTTTCTATTGTGTTTTTTCAGTAACATCAATAAGAACATCACATGGTCTAAGCATTTATAGGTTAAGTAGTTGACCATAAAGGAATTGATACAGAAAGATGAGATTGAGATGAAGCATTTGAGGACTGAAGATATGCTTGTTCATCATCTAACTAAGGGACTTCACCTACTTGTTTTTGAAAGACATGTATACAATATTAGTGTATTAAAGTCCTTAAACACTACTACTTAGTGATAAGTATAAATTGCATCGTGTTTTAGGGTATAATTTGATATGTGTTTAGCTATTAATTTAATCATTTAGTATGTGTTTGGGTTAGAATTGTGTTAGTTGTTAATTATTTATGTTTTAAGTATTTTATGGGCTAATACAAGTCTTTGAGCTTAAATATTATATTTTTGAGATACCTTGATGCGTTTGCTAGTGTTTTAAGGTCAATATCAAAGAACGAAAGAGTTTTTGAGACATTTGGGTCAAAACAACGGCCCACGATCGTGGTATGTCAGGCCACGATCGTGACAGAAGCACCAGATTGGAAATGGCCGACGATCACGACTTGTAGGGCCACGGTTATGGTTTACGTCGGGCAGATATGCAAACACTCACAAATGTCACATTTTGAGAGATTTTTTGACCTTTCGGATATCAAAAAAATCCTAGGGCCACCTAAAACATAAAGAAGTATAAAAAGAACACAAAGATGAGGGAAAGAGAGTTTTTTGCATTAGCCACCTTGAGAAACCCTAGAGAGAAATCATAGAGAGATAGAGGAAGAGAAGAAGAAAGAGAGAAGAGAGAAGAGGAGAAGAAGTTGATTCGACATACCTTCCGCATAAGGAGGTTTCCTGACATCGCTGCCTTCCATCATCCATTTAGATTGTATTTTCTGTTTATTTTCAGTTTTATTAATGTATAGAATTGGATTAAACAGTTGATGATATGATTTAGAATGTTGAGGATGTTCTAAATTCACCTTCAAAATTTATTCTTGAATTAATGAAAATCTGATTGTTTATGTGTTTATTGGATTTATTGTGGTTTGATTCTGCGATTGCATAATTCAATAATAAACTGAGAGGGTGAATTGAATGAAAAACGATTAAATTGGACTAATAAGAGTTAGGTAATTTAATAGAAATAAGAATTAAATCAGATCGAGAAACTGTGTGAAGAGAGATCTTGCATAGGTTTCCAATAGTTTATTAGAGAACTTCAAAACTAATTGAATAAGTTATGAATTGAGAGATTGCAATCTCCATAATCTGATTAGGGTTTATGATTTAGGGTTAATGGTTATTCTGATAGTTTATTAGAGTATAACTAATTAAATAGGTTGTGAATTGAGAGATTACAACCTCCATAATCTGATTACGGTTTATAATTTGGGGTTAATGGTTATAATTCGAGAAAGAGTAATCAACCTTAGGATAGTCTAGAACTAACAATTCGATAATTCATAATCAGTTAGGTCAACATTAAGGATAGGTAAAATTTCCTTTATCTCAATTGGTAATTTTTTTCTATTGATTCTTGGGTATGTTGCAATTGCTTGGTAATTAGTATTTTCATGTTTGATTCTTAATTTGATTGATTAAATTAAATTCTCGTATTAGTTTCGTGCAATCTAAATTTTTGTTATTATTTATGATCTTAGATTTTAGGATTAAATTAGTTCCCTTCTCGTGGAATCAACATCTTTGGTACTACGCTAACGAACTATGTGCTTGCAGATTATCGAGGATTAATAATTAAAACTTACACATAATCAAACCGCCAATCCGTTAAGGATCATTATATTTGCTTCTTGTACATTTGTATATTTTTTCATATACCATGGCAGTATGTTTTATCAATACAGATGATCATCATTTTATTCTTTATCATATATGTATTATACAATTTGTGATACAGGAAAAAGTCTTAAAATATGTATCGATCTTAAGCATTTTGAAGGTTATTGGGCATATATGTACAAATTGACCTTGAACCTATGTTATTAGGGCATATACTTATATACATGTAAATCTATGGTTTTGATATGACATAGGGGATATAAGTGTTTAATCCTATAAGAGTTTTCTTTAATGTTGTTTATCATTCAGTAAGGGAAAATAAATTTCTCTAATACTGTTTAGGATAAAGTTCAGAGAAATTGAAACCTACTAACAGAAAGATGATACATTTAAGATCATATAGGTATCATCCTAGTTTGTCACACTCCATTTTCTCATTCATACTAGTAAGGTATTAGATATGCATGATTATGTTGTATTTGTGTTACATATGACACATACATTTAATATTTTCTGGTATCGAAAGCCTTACAGAACAGAATGATAGACTTTCATTATATTTGGATCAAATGATTTTTTAAAGTTAGTCGACCTATACATTTATTTGGCTCCAAGGACGGAGGCACATTGGGGGCAAGTGGGGGTACTTGCCCCCACTTTTTTTTAAAAAAATTATATAAAAATATTATTATTTTAAATTTTTTAATAAATAAAATAAAATTTTGCCCTCACTCAAATTTTTTTATCCCTATTAAAATTTTGCCTCATTAAAATTTTTTTTGCCCCCATTTAAAAAAATTTCTGGATCCATCCCTGTTTGGCTCAATCGTTTTTATTGCTTTTATTGTTGTTAAAACTATTGTAGTTAATTTTAGTCTAAGAGGGAGATTGCTAGTAATTTTTTGAAATTGGATAACAATTAATTATTATTTTAGGTTTTTAACGATCTTATGATTATGTGAATCAAATTTGAACCGATTGAAGATAGTAAAATAGCCTAATAAAAAATTTGATTTGATGGGCTAAAGTCCAGATAAGAAAATAGACCAAAATTAGTGTAGGTTAGACATGCATTGAGCTAGTAATGAGGAGGCATAATACGGTTACTATATATAGTTATTTAGGTCTCTTGTTTTTGCTTAAGTAAGTTGTGAATGTTTGGATTCTATAAGCCGATTCGCACATTAAGAAAGAGGTAAAAATACGTTGACGACATCTGATTGATCAACTTTTATAAAAGTTTTTGAGATAATTTGATTTTAGCGTCGAAAAGTTTGTTTAAAGTTATGAAAAGTAAAATAGTTATTTTTCTCATTTTCTTCATTTATTCACTTTCATGTTTGATTCTTGGGGAGTAACTATGGCTCGTGTTACACATTATAATGACTGCATTGGGATAGGTGGACCGATCATTAGTGAAATGTGAATGGTAATTATAACGGATATCGACTGATAATAATAGATGTGCATAAAGCTGATTAGGGATTTTTGTTTGTTTGCATTATCTATCAATGGCAGCCTACAATACACTCAATTAACTACAACCCTAGCTGTGGATGACTTTAGTAGTCCATTAAAATTAGCCTCTGTTTTTTTTCTTACCCAAGGCCAAGGGGTGGTAGGAATTCCCAGAAACGACTATTGTTTTAAATGAGAAGTAAGTCATCCCAGAAATGACTACTGTCGTTCTCTTCCAAGTGACTTAAGAATAAGATAAAGGCTCTTTGGACGAAGTCAAAGGTTTCTGCACCAGGATACTTATTCTTGGTAGGAATACAGAGATTTTATACAGAAAAGAGGCTTAAAAATTAAAACAACTTTTAGAATGTTTTTACCCTCATATGCATGGGATGGGACATGGGAGAATTACCAAGGCATATAGCCTTTAATTACGAGCAAACAGAAATAACTAAGCCCCTGATTAGTTTCTTTTTGGTTGTTGCCAGTGTAACTACAGCATGGACGTCTTCGATTCCGTTAATCCATTTCTCGTATTACTTGATCTTCTTCGCCAATAACCTTTGTATTCTGACAATTAATTTTACTTTCAAACCGTCACTTTCGAGATCAGATCACCAAGAAGATACAGAAATTTTAGAGAGAGAACAACTCATTATTCATTCCAAAAGTTCAATTGCTTCTAACTAATAACGCTTAGTATCCGTTAAATACAAGCAGTTTTCTCCAATCCCATTCATCTCACGTATCTAAAAACGTCGTATGTCTTCAAGTTTTTCGCCTTCCATTCCATCTCGCTTTTCCTTCTCTAACGATCCGCAATTCCCTATGACACCTCCTCCTTCTACTCCTTTGGGAAACCTAACGAAGCAAAGATACCTGGCAAAAGGAGGGCAGAAACGGGATTTCAGACAAGACTGGAGGCGATTTCTTGGGCCCTCTATTCGGCGCATTCCATGCTATCGTCGAGTTTTCCCTTGGCTGTACTTGTTCCTTCCTTGTCTCCGGTAACAAGTCAGTAAAGGCGTCACCGTGTTTCGGCGGCGGAGATAAGCAGAGAGAGGCAACAAGGACAAGCTTCGGAGGATTAGTGGCTCTGATCAAGTGGCACATAAGAATTCAACGATCCCGCCATTTTTACCCAAGTTAATGGAAAGACTCGAAACGAATTGATTCAAAAAAATCAATCACTTAATTATTAACTATAAAATTGGTGGAGGTAAATAAATCATTTATTTGAACGAATTTATAATAAAAATTATTAAATTATGTTTGTGTTTCATTAAATACCAATCGAATAAGAACGATTATCCACCAATCAATTATTAAGTAGGAATTTAATTAAGCTCTTGGTGTAAAAAAGGATAAATAAGTTTTTGGTGGACAGTGTAATTGAAAATTACTTATGAGCATCTTTTAACGGAAAGAACAAAAAAGAAAACAATTCAAAGTAACTTGGTCATGCTCCAATTTCCATGCAAGAGCATTACCGTCCAAGCAAAGAAGCAAAATGAAGCCACTTGTAATATGTGAGAGGCTTGCATTAATGAGAGCTTGCCTACATTTGATCGCACTTGGAAATGGAAAGATTAGATTCTATTGACACACTTGAGCTGCCTTGCTTCTGGCCTTCAATCTTAACCATCATGTACTCCAGTTGCTGCACATTCTATGTCTTAAATCCCATCTGCCTTAGAAGTCTTAAGGATTAGCTCTAGCAAGCACCGATTGATTGCCAAGTGAACCCCACTGGAAAAAAAAGGAATGCCATGCGAAGTAATTCCAAGAATCAAGACCAGATTGCTAATGTTGACAAAGGTTTCACAGAACAAGAAATATGTTGACAGAACTGAAACAAGTTTGGGGGCCATGAATACCGAAAATCAATTGCTCAATTTTTAAGGGAGGCTACTAGTAAAGAATCGACCATTCACTACCAGAAGAACTCAAGCCTTCTTCAAGCTAAAGAGAACAAAACAGTATCTCACTAACAAGAAGATAACAGAAAGTAGAGTGATTAACAAATTAAGTATTCAAATCCTGTTTCAACTGAGAAACCAATTAACAGAAGTTTTGCTGACATGTTTCAGTGGTTACTCTTTCTCCTTTGGCTTGATATCATATAAAGCCAAAATGAAGCAAGCATTCACATAGAATAGAGCAAAATAAAAAACTGTAGTCAGCAGAATTACCTTTACGCGATCACAATCTTCTCACTTTGAATTACCACCATCTACAGATATTGGTGGAATGTTGCTCCAGGTGCCTTTTTTTGGTCTTCTACTCCATAAGAACGCAAGCCACAGACACCTCCATAACACCCCATTTGCCAGGTGTGGGATGAATATGCGCCCCCAATATGGGTAATATGGACCTGGCAACTTGATCAAGGCAAAAACTGTTGCAATGACAATCAGATGCCACGGAACTTCAGCGTCCTGTCAAAAAAACAGAGAGTAACTTCTTCTATGAAAGTTTTGGGCTATATTTTGTTTCAGTTTATCAATTCAAGACAGCTCAAAATTAATTTTCATAAGGAAAACTGCTGCTCAAGCACTTAATTCAGAAGCTAAAAACCTTAAAACTAATTATTCAGAGAAGAAAATGGTAAGGCTTCAAAGTTCTCTAGACATTATTGTGGACAACTACAAAGTCTGGCAACAGATAAGTGTCTAATCTTCATTATGTGGGTACCTGTCAGAAGTGAAAGAAAAGCTCAAATAGTTTCACTTTCCAATTTTACTACAGATCAAACTCTATTCCAGCTTACACCAAGACTAATAATTATTAGTTCATCGTCATTTGCAATGCTAACCTTGAGAAGTGGAGAAATTTCCAAGGCAGTTTCTGTCAAGACTGAAGCAAGAGCAATGCCAAAGAGAAGTGGAAAGGGAACAAGAAACAACTTCTTCTGACGTGCACAATATGACATCTCACTGAGCGAGGAAACCAGCAGCAGAGGCCCGCATAAATATTTTGAAACAGTCACAACAAGATCAATCATGAGTTGAATGAAGTTATCCAACGCTCTATCCCAAGGAAAGCTCTTGACTGGCTGAGGACAACTATCCCAAAGCTTTTTTGCCTTGCTCACAAAATGATCTATGTTTATCTTCTCCGGCTCACCAGGCTCTCCTAAAGCCATATTTACTTCACAAGAGACATTGAACCTAGACTGCTGGACTACCCAAATTGGTTTAATACTCAAATTGCAGCTATGTTCTCTAAAATACTTTGAGAGTCCCTGATACAAGAACTGATACAAGTCAAGGATAGAAAAAGACAAGAACAAATAAACTAGATGTATAAGGGAATAACTTTGGAATAAATAAGATAGAACAAAGACATCGATGACATTCTTCATAATTACAGGGCTTAGCTTTTTCCCATCAAATCAGGATGTATTGGTAAGGCAAATATACTAGAAATCTCTCAGCTGAGATGCACTTCACCTAACCTCTCTTCAACAATTTGTGGAGAATGTGACCAGATTCAGGAGATAACCGTAATTAAAATCCCCGAAGAAGGAAAGTATTCACTTCAAACAATAGCAAGAATTTCCAAGTTGCCCATAAAAAACTCTTCAATTCTCCATGATAAACATTAATTCCTTCAAATCCACAGACACATGGCCTAATCCTTAATTTCCATCAAATGAAAAAGTTCATAAACAAACTGAAACCACGTTAACTACAACCTCTACCTCCGCCAAAGAAAACAAAATGAATAACACTCATAAAACATACCCCATAACCAAAATCAAATTTAAGACAATACGAAGCAAAACTTAGACAAAAACCTTACCTTTCGTGCACGAACCAAAGGTGAGTGAACTCTAAAAGGCAACTTTGTGGGCAATTGGAGTTGCGAATTTGTGGACAAGAAGTTTGAGTGACAAGTGGTGGCCATATCTCGACAAGCCAGAGAACTTTTTTTCAAAACAGAGGCTAGATACGTAAGTGTCACAGAGTTGGAAATAACATTGCTGGATTAGCGAAAAGGGCTCTCTGCAGATGTGTTGGGTTCTTTATCTTCGTTCGGTTTCTTAGGATCGAGAGTATTCTAACTACATTACTTTGGTCCAAGGGTTTAAGGATGTTGCTCTAATACGTCATCATTTCCCCGCGTTGGCTCGATTGTAAATTTCGTTAAAGGCGATATTTTTCACTTTGGCATAAAATTAACGTAAAAGTAAAATTTATGAAATAAATATATTTTATAAATAAAATAAAATTAATTAAAAATACTAGAAATTTTATTTAATTAGTTAAATTTTAAAAATTATAATACAATGCTTCACCAGATGATATGGGAGAGACGAAGTTTGTATCTAATGAGAAAGTTGTCCATAGATTAGGGATGAGAATGATAGAATTGGTTGGGCCTATTTTTTAAAAATTAAGCCCAAAACTTAACTTAATGTTTCAGATAATTTGAATTTGACATGTTAATTTCATGTTGGGTCATAAGGGCTATACCAAATTCAGGCCCAATTGACATTACTAATGAGTATACATGATCGACTATTGTCATTCCTTACTTCACAAACAATGTGAGATCTCTAGGGTTAATTTGTAAGATTCTAAAATGGCTTTTGATCTTTGGATTTCCTATTCTTTAACCAAAATCAGCCTCCGTTAAGTTACATTTCCATATCTTATTTGTTTTTAAATTAAATTGAATTAATAAAAGAGAGAGATTTCAGTACAACACTTATCCTACTAAAAGGAAAACAAAAACAATGGCCAAACAACATTGTGACCTTGAAGGCATACAATAACTACGTGTAACATATAACCTCATGTAAAATACCTCGAAGCTTCCTAAAACGTGTTATCAAAATTCCCCTAACTAAAGAACCTCCAGAAGTTTCCAAATAAGGCCACGAAAGTTTCCTTCAACTCTTTCGCCAGAAGATTAAGGAGGTAAGGGATTTCTGATTTGAGATTAATTTCTTCATCTTTGCGTTAGTCTTCAATTATAACTTCTCTAATTAGGGATACTTGATGAGTCTTTCTCTGTATTTGAGATCTGGCTAACATCTCTCATCACGTAACTACTTGTCTTCAGTACCAGTGATGGATGTAGATGACCAGGCATTAATACCTCACAGAGGAGTGACCCCGTAAGGTAAGAGTTCCAACTTTAGATTCCTGTGCAAATGTTATATGTGTGGTTCCTTACTGGTGTAGGTCATAGAGATGTAATGTTCAAAGATGTACTAGGAATTCTTGGTGTCTCGTTAGAGTCTGCAAGAAATTGCTAGTCCCTCACTGCATTTCTTCTCCATCTGGTTTATGACTAGTTGCTCTCTGCTATCGTTAGAAATTATTTCTGTGAGAGAAAGTATGCCTTTTTCCCTTCCTGCAAATTTTTTGTTATTTCTCTCCTTTTAGATCTCCTAAATAGATGTTGTAATGGTAACCACGTAAACATCCTTGTCATGTTTGGATGCATGGTTTAGTAGTATCTTTTGTATAATGCCATTCAAATTGCCTTGATAGCAATTAAGTGTGCATATAGAGGAAATTTGCCGCCATACTCTATTAGAAAAATAACATCTAAAAAATAGATTTTCTCTGTCCTCTTCCTTTAGGTTGCAAAGGATACATCTTTTAGAAGAGAGAGGAATTTTAATCTTGTCATAATGCTTCATCTGTCTTTTATGGCTAACCAGCTCAAGAAGCTAACATTTGGTTTGAGAGTGTTACTCCAGATCTACTTACACCATTTAATTCTTGGGTTTATCCCATACTTCGGAGAGCTGCTTCTGTATCGGCCAACCAATTTGGGTTTATGCCTCGTTGGTCCACAATAGAAGCAATGCATCTCTTTCGTAGACTTATCGAATGCTACGGAAAACGTAAACGAAATTTGCATATTGTTTTTATTGATTTGGAGAAGGCGTATGACTGGGTGCCGAGAGAACTCCTATGGAGGTGTTTGGAGGCAAAAGGCATTCCTATGCCATATATTAAAGTAATTAAGGATATGTATGAAGGAGCTTTGACGAGTGTAAAGACGATAGGACGAGACACGGAAGCATTTTCTATTAGTGTTAAGACTACATCAAGGTTCTGCTTTAAGCCCCAAAATCAAGGTTCTGCTTTAAGCCCTTTTTTGTTCACATTAGTGTTAGATGAACTTACCAAACATATACAAGGAGAGGTACCTTGTGTATGTTATATGCTGACGATATTGTCCTAATGGATGAGACCAGGGAGGGGGTCAATTCCAAACTAGAATGTTGGAGAGATATGTTAGAATCGAAAGGTTTTAAAATGAGCAGGTCTAAGATGAAATATGTAGAATGTAACTTTTCGGAAAACCAGAGGGTACATGAGGCGGCTGTAGCGATTGGGGCTGATGTCATGCCACAGAGATCGAGTTTTAGATATCTCAAGTCTATCATTCAAAGTGATGGTAATATAAATGTTGATGTAGTACAACGAATTAGATCTGGTTGGTCCAAATGGAGAAATGCGTCAGGGGTGTTATATGACATAAAGATTCTTGTAAAACTCAAAGGGAAGTTTTATAAAATGATGATCTGTCCAACCATGTAATATGGTGCAAAGTGTTGGCCTACCAAACGTCGACATATAAGACAGTTGTTGGTAGCAGAAATGCGTATGCTTCGGTGGATGTGCAATATCACCAAAAGAGATAGGGTTCGGAACTGGGTGGTGAGAAATAGACTACAGGTAGTTAATGTTGCCGACAAGTTGAGAGAAACTAGACTTAGGTGGTTCGGGCATGTGCGTAGGAGGCCCTCCGATAAGCCGGTGCAAAGTTGCGAGAGTATAATCCTTAGTGAATACAAAAGGAGAAGGGGGAGGCCTTACAAGACCTGGAGGGAAGTGATCAAGAAGGATTTGTTTGAGATGGACATGGATGAGGCAGTGGCTAGGAATAGGAGAGTATGGCGTGATCAAATAAGGGTAAGGGATTAGCTTTTAAAGTTCGCTGAAATAGTAGAGTAGTTATTTGGAGATGGTACTCCTGATACGCAAATTAGGGCGTAGGTAGCTCACCCCAATGTCCTTTCTCCCCTTTTCTAAGTGTGAATCTTGGACACAGCTTACGAGCATTACAACTTGGGCCCTCAGGACAAGTGAAGGGGGCCTAAAGGATTGACAAACCTTCAGGGTCTCTGAGCAGGGACCCCTTAATGTAACGATGGAAGAGGTGAGTCGGTTGTTGCCGTATATCGGGTACGCGTGGACCAGCAGGTATCCCATTCTTCGTAATGGTTTGTCAGCTCCACATCTAGTATCTTGGAAGGATAAAGTTATTGATCAAGAAAAGGCCAAGGAACGTGCCTATGAAGCGTAGGAAAGGATCCTAGTAGATCTGCTTGTGGAGGGGATTGTCAAAAAAGAATTCAAGATGGAAACACACTGTTACCCACGTTTCAGGTTGATCCTAACTATATGGCCAAGCTTGAGGATCCGTGGCGACAATCGGTGGTTGTTAAACTTCTTGGCCGCTCTATCACTTTTAAAGTTTTATACAACAAGGACCCCTTAACGTAATGACATAAGAGATGAGTCGGTCGTTGTCGCATATCGGGTATGCATGTACCTAGACCCTAGCAGGTATACCCAGTATTTTTACGTATTTATGTACTTCGTGTAAATTTTATTTACTTAATATTTTACCGTGATAGTTGTGCCTTTTCTCTTTGTAACATGCATCACTCTTATTATTGTCTCATTTGCATATGGATCTACCAAAAATAGCCTCTCTACTACGTAGGGGTAAGGCTGCGTACTATCAGACCTCCTCAGACCTTGCTTCATTGCGGGACTTCAGACTAGATAATGATGATGATGATGAACTTAGATACGATCTTAAGTTTAATTGATTAATAGCTTTAAGAACTAAGAAAACAATAAACAAAAAAACACATGTACAACATGCGTTTAATCAAGATAAGTATCTTTTTAGAATTTCCAACTCTAACGTAAAGATGATAATCCTAATTGCCACTTATGATTAGTAAAACTAAACGTCATATCCTACTAATCTAGCTATTAAATGAATTAATTCCTAGTTGCGCATCCTAGAAATCAACCAATCCAACTGTAAAAAGCAATTCAGAAGACACTTAATATTCATTAACGAAACAAACTTTATTTGGACATCTCACACATAATACATGATAATGTGGTTTCTCTCAACCAAGAAAAATGATATAGCTACTCATAATGAAAGTGAAAATCAACAAAGAAATAGCAAAATACAAAGTCTCCATCCTTGGTCTTTTCTTAGAAAATACAAAAATTCCTAGCAAAACCAAAAAAACTATGCAGAAACCGTAAACTACTCCTAACTATGGCTGACGTGAGCAGTAACGAAAATCTCCTTTTATGCTTTTTGATCTCCTCCTTTTTTTGTGATCTTCAGTAGATAATCTTTTTCCCCATATTCAGTTGCAGTTACCTATCAGTAAGGTAGCAATTTGATTCTCAAGATCATAAAAATCTTAGGTGAATCAGATTTGCATTTAAAAACAGATTCTGTAGGCAATCTTTGTCCTTACATGTGCCTATGCTTAGTTAATAATTTTTCTGCCAGTTTGGCATTTCAGATTATCTTTTCTTTCCTTATATCTTTTTGGTTTAATTTCATCTCTCAAGTGTTGAAAATCATCTGAGATCAATTAAGAAACAAATCCATCAATTTTTGAATAATAATTTCAACATATTAAAGAGATTTATATACAAAATAACAACTTAACAAATTCCCTCACACCAAACCTTTACTTGCCCTTGAGCAAACATACCAAACCACTACACTCTATCAATTCATCCTTCATAAGATTAAGTGCACACAATTCATTAACTTAGGGCCAGCAAGACTTAGGTTGCAATATATATCATAGTCAATTTTCTCCAATACAAAAAACAAAGTCAAAATAAGACATCTTTGTTCAAAAGACAAGTATGAAACCAAAGTGAAATCTTCTCATAGATTTCTCTCTTACACTCAAGTGTTTAAGGTTAAAGTGTTTCTCTCAAATCTCCCTCTAACAGATTGAACTACCGTAGGCTTGCAAATTCACCAGTTATCATTTATTCGAATTAAATGAGCTCATAGATCATAAGGACTTTATTATGGGTTTTAATAGGGCTAGGTTCAAAGGTAAGGTAAAAATGGTAAGAGTTAATCACATGCATTTACAAAGTACCAAGTAAAAGTGACACTTAAATTAAAATTTTGAAATAAAACATGAATAAAAAGGACTACAATAACTAATGCTACTATGCTTTATTCTTTTTCTTTTTTTGATTTTTTATTTTATTTTCTTTCTTCTTTCTTTCTTTTCCTTTTTCCTTTTTCTCTCTTTTTTTTTACTTGGCTAACACTAAGAACAAGGGAGAACAATAAAAATAAGAGAAAATAATAGCAGGAGAAAATAATAGCAGCATAATTTAACAATCACATGAGTAAAAGTGCCTATAAAAATATCTCAGAATACAATGCAGAGCAAAAGTCCCAAATTACTCAGTGCTTTATTCAACTTGTGATAGGGTAAGGGTAATGGGGATTTGCGATTTCACTATAAGGTGATTAATTGGAAAATAAGCAAGGTTAAAGGCTCTAAAGTGTTTACAAAGGGAAAATAACTAGGTGGGTCATTTTTAAGCTAAAGGGTGTAAAATCAAAGAAAGGCCTTAATTATTTCCATAAATCATGTAATAAAACAAATTCAATCTGATTTAGTACAAGTTCTGAAGGCAAGCCTGATTAGAGGAGCATCACACTATACAGTGAAAATATAATGAGATAAAGATGATGTCATTGAGGCTCAAAACCACTCACAAGTTTAATTTAAGAATTCACCTTAATTCGACAAATTACCTCATCACTCAAATGTCAAAATTTTGACTAAGTATATAAGATCGATTATTGCAATCAATCCACATGATTCACTTTAGACTCACATAGCCTAGTTTAATTTCATGCACACACTTAATCTCATCCAAACTAATATGATAAAGCTTCAATGCTTAACAAACATAATAAACATGAAAAAACTGAAAAGAGTCACGCATATATACTCTATTTCCTTCCCCCACACCTAGACCAACATTGCCCTCAATGTTAAGAAAAAAAAAGATTAAAGAAGAAAAATATAAAAGAAAAGAGGAAATAACGCTTCTCTATTTGTGATTGCCAAAATCATGGTGTTGGTGGGTGCAGAGATTGGAATCCTTCCCAATAAGCCATCAAATTATGCTCCATACGGTGCATTTGGTATTCGAGGTGACTGAGGCGATCATCCAAATTGTCTTGAGGAGGTTGGTGGTTACGCGGTTCAGCTGTTGAAACCCGACTTCTTGTGGTTAGACATACAGTGAATTGAGTAGTTAGGCCCAGATTTGTGAAAGTTATTCGTCCATGGTTGAAATCCACAATTCCCATCCTGTGCAAACAATCTATATCCAAAAGTTCTATACCACATGACACGTTCATTTCAGTATTATTAAGATCTAACAAATCCAAATTAATGGCCAATTGCGTGATATAGGAACCGAAAATCAAGTGGTTTAGATTTGTTATTTAACACAGATTGAAATTGTGTTAAATATCAGAAGCCTAAATTAACAGGAATGTGCCTATCCATACACCACAGAAAATAAAATTTCATTTTAGACAATGTCCCCGCAGAATTCGCTGAAAATTGTATGTTAAGAGTCAATGAATAATTTTAAAAACATGATTTCTGAAAAATGAACTTTTAGAAACACTAACATTGTAAGGATTAGAATCAATAGACCATTGAATCCACAATTTCGATGCATTAAATTCCTCATGATAATCATATCCAGAATTGATAAATAAGTCATTTTTAATTTCACCGGCTGAAACAAATCCCATAGCTATATTAAAATCAATAATTGATAAAGCAAACTCTTTTCCTATTAGCTGAAATTCCACAATTCCTTCTGTAAACACATCAAACTTTTCGTAAGAGTTAAATTGAAATGTGCTGTAAAATTCCCTCGTCAGTTTAACAAAGGTAGGATAATTAATTCTAGCAAACACACTCCAACAAATAGGACCCATCATTTGTATAAAAGAATCATGGATTTGCAATGCTTCAAGAGTATCGGAGAGAATACACTTAAACGGATAGATTTTCCTTTGACTGAATTGCTGAAAACGGTTCGTATCTTTTGGAAGTCGAAAAGAGGTGAAGTCACACTTCGTGTACTCCATTGGATGCAGTTTTTGACTTCCTTCCCTTTCCTTGTTCTGTTTCAAGTGGATGGCCTTGGTGTTGCAGCTGAAATCGATGGTGTAGTTTGCGTGGGTACTGCAGCAGTGGGCATTGTCGTGGTAGTTTGTGTTAGAGATGGAATGTCAACAAAAGACCTTATTAGGGAGGCCAACCTTTGGGATTTACTCTTTCTCCTTGGCATGATTCGAATCTTTGTAAAAATGAAATCATGAAATTGCAAAAGAGAGAACATGAAAATATAAAATCGTGATGGGGGCTAGGTGGATTACAGTGAATGAAAAATGAAAAGAGTGGGTGTTGCTTGAAATTAAGGGGGGTATTCATGATTTCACATGATAGTGTAAGGCTTTTAGTGAGTAAAAGAAGAAGAAATCAGTAAAAGAAGAAGAAGGAAAAAGATAGGCGGATAAAAGAAGAAGAAGGAAAAAGATAGGTGGTAAAATGGTGGGAGCAACTGGAAGAGAAAATTTTTTGTTTTCTATTTTTTTTTAAATAGGAAAAATAATAAAAATTGCAGAAAAAGAAAAATTTTAAATGCTAGATTACTTAAATTTGGATTCATAAATAAAACAAACCTAATAAAAATGAAAATGAAAACTGTTGAAAAATAAAAAGAATAAACAAATTTGAAAAAATTTCGGGTTGTCCTGAATGCCCTTCTTTAGTCTTTAGCTGGACATGTTTTATTACTTACCTGATTAGAGATAGGTTGGGGATACCAACTATATTTCTTCTATACACTCAACTAAAGAGTTCCCATAGTATAGTTTCAGACAGTGTTTGTTAACTTTAAATACCATGAGAAAAAACATTAGTAACAATAAATGGTTCAAGCCAACGAGGTCATAATTTTCCTGGAAATAACTTAAGCTTTGAATGATAAAGAAGAACTTTTGTCCGATTGAAAATTATTTATGAGAAATCATTTTATCATGAAAAGATTTAGTTTTTCCCTTATAGATTTTTGCATTTTCATACGCTTCATTATGAATCTCTTCTAATTCTTGCAATTGCAACTTCCTATTGTTAATAACCTCTACTTGATTCATATTCAACTGCTTCATAGCTCAATAAGCTCTATGCTTTATTTCCACAGGTAAATGATAAGGCTTATCGAAAACTAACCTATATAGTGACGTGCCTATTGGAGTTTTGTAAGTAGTCAAGTAGGCCCCCAAGGCATCATGTAATTGTAAGCTCCAATATTTTCTGTTTGGATTCACCACTTTTTCCAGTATGGATTTGATCTCCCTATTAGACACTTCAGCTTGCCCACCTATTATGGATAATAGGCTGTAGAAACCCATTGTGTGACACCACATCTTTTTATCAAAGCCTCAAAAATCTTGTTGCAAAAATAGGTCCTTCAATCTCTAATGATAGCTCGAGGCATTTCAAACCTGACAAAAATATTAAATTTAACAAAATCTATAAAAGTTTTAGCATCATCAGACAAAGAAGACTTAGCTTCAACCCATTTCGAAACATAATCCACAGTAAGCAAAATGTAATTCTTACCAAAGTAAGAAGGAAAAGGACCCATAAAGTCTATTCCCCATATATAAAAAATGTCACATACTAGGATGTTAGTGAGTGGCATTTGATTTCTCGATCTCAAGCTACCTGTTCTTTGACAATGATCGCAAGATTTGACAAAACATATAAGAATCATAAAACAACTTAGGCCAAACAGTCCACATTCAAGAATTTTTCGAGCTATTCTTTTGGGACCAAGGTGTCCCCCCATACAAATGAATGAAAAAAATTTAATATGGAAGGAATTTCATCATTTTTAACAAATCTTCTAAAAATTTGATCAGAAAAAAATTTCCAAAGATGAGGTTCATCCCAAATGTAATATTTAACCTCTCACTTGATTTTATCTTTTTTAGCTATAGATAAATCACTAGGTAGAGACTTAGTCACCAAAAAAGTTTACTATGTTAGCATACCATGGAATTACCTGTTGAATTGCAAAGATACTTTCATCTGGAAATTTGTCGTGAAGAACATCAGATGTAATAGTCAGAGTGATCCTGCTTAGATGATTAGCGACCAAATTTTCAACTATTTTCTTGTCGCGGATTTCCAAATCGAATTCTTGAAGAAGTAAAATCCATTTAATCAATCTCGGTTTGGCTTCTTTCTTATTCACTAAATATTTTAGGGCTGTATGGTTTGAATAAATGATCACCTTCGTGCCCAATAGATATGAACAAAACTTCTCCAACCTAAAGACTACGACTAAAAACTCTTTCTCCATCATGGAATAATTCTTCTGGGCATCATTAAGTGTTATGGATGCATAATAAATAACAGAAGGTACCTTGTCCACTTTTTGGCCCAGCACAATGCCAACTGTAAAATCTGAAGCATCGCACATTAGCTTGAATGGCATGTCCCATTTTGGTGGCTGAATAATCGAAGTTGTAGTAAGTCGTGCTTTGAGTTCATCAAATGCAATCTTGCATGGCTTGTCAAAATCAAACTTCACGTCTTTTTGGAGCAGTCTACACATGGGTTGCATAATTTTGGAATAATCTTTGATAAATCGCCGATAAAACCCTGCATGACTAAGAAAAGAACGAACTTTCTGCATAGTCATGGGATAAGATAAAGATCAAATAACATCTATCTTAGCCCTATTGACTTCAATTCCCTTAGAAGAGACAGTATGACCCAAAATTATGCCTTGATCAACATGAAATGACACTTTTCATAATTTAAAACTAAATTAGTTTCAATGCAACATTTAAGCACTTTTTCAAGGTTTATAATGCATATTTCAAAAGACTTTCTATAAACTATGAAATCATCCGTAAAAATTTCCATGCAATTTTTCACAAGATTAAACAAAATACTTACCATACACCTTTGAGATGTTGCTGATACATTACACAACTTAAATGACATTCTTCAATAAGCAAAGGTGCCAAATGGACATGTGAAGTTGTTTTCTCTTGGTCTTTAGGTACAACCAAAATTTTGTGATATCCTGAATAACCATCTAAACAATAATAGTGAGATTTACCTGCAAGTCTTTCAAGTATTTGCTCAATAAATGGAAGCGAGAAATGATCTTTTCTAGTAATCGAATTTAGCTTCCTATAATCTACGCAGACTCTCTAACCATTTTGAACACGAGTTGGCATTAACTCACTATCATTATTTTCAACCACAGTTACCCCAGTATTCTTCGGAACTACCTAGATTGGACTTACCTAATTGCTATCTGAAATTGGATAAATGATGCCAATGTTAAGAAGCTTCAAAATTTCTTTCTTCGTCACTTCCATTATGGGTGGATTTAGACGATGTTGGGGTTACCTCACTTCCTTTGCTTCATCTTCCATCAAAATTCAATGCATATAAATGGTGGAATTAATACCTTTTAACTCAGCCACTGTCCAACAGCAAGCTTCCTCGTGCTCCCTTAGCACGTGAATAAGCTGATTTTCCCGCAAAACAGTAAGTTTATTAGAAATTATAATAGGTAACGTGTCTTGCTCACCTAAAAAGATGTATTTCAAATGGCTAGGCAAACTCTTCAATTCTAAAATTGGTGGCTGGACCAACAACGAAAATAGCTTGGTGCTACTTCTAGATATTTTCACATACAAGAGCTGCTTCATCACTAGTTTGGTGTCCTCCAATTGGCATAACAACATTTCCATTTTGTTATTGGACAATATTGATTCCTTAATGTCCTTTCACCGTGGTGCTTCTCCTATCTCTAAGATTGTATCAAGTTCATCTCTACCCTTCAAAAATGAATTTTCCTGCACCCATGTGCCAATAAAATCTACAGAAATAATAGGTTATTTATCATCTAGAATTTTCATGGCATTGTATATATTGAACTTAATTAATTCACCATCAAATTTCATAGTCAATGATCCATCATGAACATCAATTTTCGTTCTAGTGATCTTCAAAAATGACCTTCTGAATAAGATTGGGATTGAAGAAGATGCATCATTGGTCTTCATCTACAAAATATAAAAATCAACTGAAAAAATCATATTCCTCACTAACTAAAATGTCCTCTAACATACCCTTTGGATAAGCATTTGAGCGATCCGCTAATTGAATCACTACATTAGTTTCTTTAAGAGGTCCTATGTTTAAAGATTTATAAACATCATATGGCATGACATTTATGGATGCACCCAAATCTAACATTGCCTTTTCAATTCTCAAATCATCAATTTGATGTGGGATGGTAAATATACCTAGGTCTTAACACTTAGGTGGAAGCTTTTTCTTTTGTAAAATGGCTGAAACATTCTCCCCCATTTGCACTTTCTCATCAAATTTTAATTTCCTCTTTGAAGTGCAAAGTTCCTTAAGGAATTTCGCATACTGTGGGATCTGTTTTATTGCTTTAGGTAAAGAAATATTTACCTGAACTTTTTTAAAAGTCTCCTATATTTCCTTCTCTTGGTCCTCCTTCTTTGCTTTGGCAAATCAACTAAAAAAAGGGGGTGTGTTGGACCCTGAACCTTTCTGTAAGCTAGGACTATTAAATGAGAAATTATTGGCAATTAGTTATGTGTAAAGCAAA
>JAOSBK010000206.1:41507532-41534424 GCA_027568895.1 Erythroxylum shatona
TCTCATTTTATTTTAGCAATTCAATTCATTAACCATTCCAGCTTAAAAACTCATAGTTATGGAAGTTAACGCATAACACATAATATGAACATTTAACCAACAAACATAACACTCAAATGCATTATACTTGACAAATCAAAGATGAAATGCACAAACAAATGGCTTGAGAGTCCCATAGGTCGAAATGGAGAAACTGAAGTTTACACCATGAACAAAATGAGTCCATTTTTAAGAAGCTCATATGCCACAAGCGGGCAGCCAAGAGAAGGCTTTAGGTCAACGTGCATGTGACGAACAAAATAGTTTCTCTCTTGCCCAAACACAAGTAAATTCTTATGCTCAATTCATTTCATTGCATGCTTGTACTTTCATGCTTCTTATGCTTTTTCTCTTTAATTATACAAAAAGTCTTAGCATCTTTCAAGGAATAACATAATAATACATCATAATTCCTTTTATAACAAGACAAATTCAAGAAATTAAGCATATACACCCACAAGTTAGCAATTTGCTTATCTCATCAATAACTATAAACATATTACCCACCTAAATTGTTTGGAAAATCTAACTCAATTGTGCCTTTCCTCTTACTCTTAGGTAAGATTTAATTGGTTCCCTAACACAAACCAAATTCTCACATTCAACCCAAATTCAAATGAAAATTCATTAAACTTCAATAATAAAAATGCTAAAATTGAGTTTAAACTTAACTTACCTATAGTCCATCTAAGTTAGAAAGACTAAAACCTAGTATAAAGACCCATAAAAATAAAAAATGGGTTCCGTTCTTTCTTCTAACACAAACCCATTCTCTCTCTAATCCCTTTTGTTTTTCAAGCAAGAATAAAGTATGAAGATTGTTACCTCTAACAAGCTTGATTTCTCTTCTTTCGACGTTTTCTTCTTCTATCCTAGCTTCTCCCACAAATTTTCTTCTTCTTCTTTCTTCTCCCATGTTTTTCTCTCTTATTTTCTCTTCTCTCCCATTATTTCTTCCTCTTCTTCTACTTCAAGACAACATTTTTGTTCTTGTCTTCCAAAAATACCCTTCTCTTTGTTTGCCCTTCATTTTAATGTAATGCCCATTTACCTATTAACTCCTTAGTCCATTCAATTTAATACCTTGACTGTATTCTAATTTAATTCTAACTTTCCTATTCTAAATTCTGTTCTTTTACTTTTGCTCACTAAATTAATAGACTCAATTATAAAAATAAATAAATAAATAAATCATAAATAACGAAATAAATAAATAAAAATTTGAGGCCCATCAATTTTAATCTCAAACTCCTTAGCTAAACAATTACTCAAGATCTACTACTCTATCTAATCATCTCCTGATGTCATCCATATAAACAGGTAATATTGTTACTTTCCTTGTGGCTGAAAGCTTAATAAACAACATGTCATCTCCTTGAATTTTCTTATATCCCATAAATAATATGACTCTTGCAAATCTGCCAAACCAGGCCTGAGGAGATTGTTTCAATCCATACAAGGATTTATTCAGCTTACATATAGTGTTGGTAGTCACCTTTGATTCATAACCTGGTGGAGCTTCCATGTAAATCTCCTTCATAAGATCCCTATGTAGAAATGCAATTTTTACATCAAATTGTTATAGTTCCCAACTACGGTTTGCAGCTAGAGATAAAATTACTCTAACTGTATTAGCTACAAGAGAAAACATCTCTAGATAGTCAATCCCATAAGTCTGAGTGTATCCTTTGGCTACCAATCTTGCCTTGTACCTTCCAAGAGATCCATGAAACCTATATGTCATAGTATAGACCCATTTGCAGCCCATCGGCCTTTTTCCAGCTGGCAATTTCACCAAACTCCAGGTTTTATTCTTTCTTAGTTCTTCCATCTCCATATTCATGGCTTGTTTCCAATTTTCATTAGACAATGCCTTATATAAGGTTGTAGGAATGGTTATCGTATTGAGGTTTACAAGAAAGGCTTTAAATGTTGGTGAGAAGTTTTGAAAGGGCATGTAGTGTGAGGATGGGTATAATGATCTTTTAGTGCATGTTCTTGTTCCTTTCCTACAGGCAATAGGTTGGTCCTGATCCTCCTCACTAATCTGTATCTCAGTTTCAGATTGCAAAGTAGGAAAATCAGAAATTGTTACCTCACTTGAGGAATCTGGATCAGATTCTTGTACATGCACAGATTCCGAGTTGACCTCTTTCTGCCTTGAGGATGCCAAATTTTTTCCAAATCGCACATCTCCAGAAGTAGATTAAGGTTCAAGAATGGGTTTGAGTTCAGATTTAGGATTTAGTTCTGGTTGAACTGAAGGCATGTGACTGGGTTTAGATAGAAGTAAGGGATCATATTTAGACAGTCCAAGAATGAACTCCTTATCTTCCTTGAGATTCTCCCTTTGAAGATAAGGTTAGATGAAATAGGATTCTTGTTCATTGAAGGTTACATTTTGGGACACATGGAATTTTTTGGAAGGAGGATGATAGCACTTATACCCTTTTTGAGTTAATGAATACCCTATAAAGATGCACTTTAATGCTTTAGGATCCAATTTCCCATGGTCTTGGCTATGAATATGAACAAAGGACACATACCCAAAAATGCGAGGTACAAGATTGTTTGTAGTGAATATATTTAGGTAGAATGAAGAGAGTACCTCTATTGGATTGAATCTTAGGACTCTAAAAGGTAGTCTGTTACTAAGATGAGTGGCTGTTAAAACTTCTTTCCCCAAAAAATATTTTATTACGTTTTTCTGAAATAACAATGCTCGTGTTTGGTTTAAAAGATGTCCATTTTTCTTTTCGACTACACCATTTTGTTGGGGCGTTTTGACACAGGAAGACTTATGAAATATCCCTTCTTTTTGACAAGAGAGAGTAAAAGTTTGATTGAAGTGGTCTTTGCCATTGTTGTTCTAAGTCTTTTGATATTCAAATCAAACTAGTTTTTTTTTTATACTATAGAGACAAACTATGGAAGTACATAACTAACTTAATACTTGTGTTTGAGCAAGAAAACCTAGGTAACTCTAGCGTAGTCATCAATAAAAGTCACAAACCATCATGCCTCTAACACATTTGAAATAGTTGAGGGACCCCAGATATCAATATGAATAAGATAAAAAGGAAAAGTGCTTCTTTTATTGCTAATAGGAAAAGGTATAGACTTGTGTTTAGCAGGTTCACACACCTCACAATGAAGACTCTCAAAATCTAGCTTTGTAATCAAAGCAGGAATCATAGATTTAATAATTCTAAACGATGGACCTAACCTATGATAATATAAGAAGATTTTTTCTTTATTCAGCAACATAGGCTCAGACATGAATGAATAGGGTGATCTAACTCATTTGCTTCCTTAAGCTAGTAAAGACCATCCCATTCTTTAGCAATTCCAATCATCTTCCCTAAATCCCTCTCCTAAAATAAAGAATGGCTTGATTGAAATGTAACATTACAATGTAAGTCCAATGTGAGTTTCTTTATAAATATTAAATTTATGGATAGCTTAGGGATATGGAGAACATTTCTCAATGTTATGTATGGGTTTACTTTGACATCTCTTATGCCAGATACAGTTGCTAAGGATCCATTTGTTATAGCTATTTTCTTATTGCTTGGGCAAGGGGAATAAGATTAGGTGATAAAGTGTTTGGATGAATAAGTCATGTGGTATGTGGCTCCTGTTTTATCTATGATCCAAGATTGCTAAAAATGTTTATCTTAGGTTTTTAATCCAAATTAAAAGGAACACATACCTAAATGCACAAAGGTACATGTACCTGCAGGTTTCTCTGTGTTGCTAATGAATGCTCTCACTTTTTCTATTTTATCTTTGATTAAAGCCCCTTAAGTCCTTTTTGTCTTCCTGTTGAGATGTTCTTGTAGCAACCTATGCTTGTCCATTATCCCTCGGTTGATATCCTTTCTATCCCCACTCACGACTAGAAGGCTCTCCTTTATATGACATGACTTTTTGCAGTAGGTACACCATAGGTCATCACGGTTTTGAGGCTTGGATTGAATCTCTTTTTCAATCTCTGAATCAAATCTTTTTCCCGCCTGCTTTTCACTTCTAGCTACCATAGCCGAACCATCAAAAGGTTGAGAATTAAGTATTAAATTTCTCCTACTTTCTTCACTCTAAATAATAGCCACTACCTCATTAAAGCATGGAACTTTTTGCTTTCCAAATATTTGGATCCTTATTTGATCAAACTCGGAATTCAATCCTACAAAGAAGTCATAAACTCTATCTTGTTTAATGAACTATATTAGAATAATAGCATCATCAAGACACTTGGTCTGAATTACTAGATAATAATCAAGTTCCTGTCATAGCGACTTCAACTGGTTGGCATATTCCGTCACATATTTGCTTTCTTGTTTAGAAGCAACAATCTTGACTTTCACTTCATACACTTAGGCCGTATCCCTAGCTTTTGAGTATATCTGCTAAATTGCATCTCAGATGTCTTTGGTTGTAGCCATAAGCATTACAATATCGCTTATTTCAGGCATCATTGAATTCCAAAGCCACACCATAACTAATGATTCCTTATGCCATGCTTCAAAACCTTGATCTTCTGGCCTTGGTCCAGTTCCTAACAAATGACTAATCTTTCCCTTACCTTTCAAAATAGTCCGAACAAGTTGTAACCACTTGAGATAATTTTTTCTATCCAATTTGTAGGCAGTTTGAATGGGTCTGTAAATCCACCAAAGATTGAGTCTTGGTTACTTTATTTGATGAAGCCACAATGATTGATCCACTCTCCTTGTTTTTGATCATTGTCCTTCATTTCTATGTGCAGTTAACTACTTAACCAAGTTAATCAGCTATGAAAGGCTGATTCATAGACAAAGGAAAAGAATCTCAAAAGAAGCAGAGAACAACAATGAAGGCTCAACACCCCACCTCATTAATTTTTCCTATAAAAATTTGGGCCTGAGCCTCTGGTACCATATCAGAATTTAGGGTTTCTGTTTTATTCTTTATTGACACTTAATAGAATATATACACAAAGAGTACAAAAGATCAAAAAAATCAACGTAGTCTTTGAGTCAAGGAGGAGATTGTTGGAGTAAGTGACTCTAGCTGCACATGCTTGAAAGAGTCAAGCTTTAGTTAGTTCTTCATGTTGTTCTTTAGGAAGTTTTTCATTCCATCTTACAGCAAATTTTTTAGCAATTTAGTTGTATTTCTACTGTATGATCAATAAAACATACTAGTTTTCCCT
Organism: Erythroxylum shatona; assembly: GCA_027568895.1. Taxonomy (NCBI): domain Eukaryota; kingdom Viridiplantae; phylum Streptophyta; class Magnoliopsida; order Malpighiales; family Erythroxylaceae; genus Erythroxylum; species Erythroxylum shatona. The sequence goes on from JAOSBK010000206.1 coordinate 41,512,766, forward strand.
TTTATATTTTTTCTTTCCTATGCTCAAAACCAACATACACAATGCAACGCATTGAGAAACTTGAATAGGATCCCTATCAGACTTCTCTCTCTTACCTTCAGTTTTAAGAACCAAGTTGATGCATACGACACTTAATTGGATATGAATCCTTTGTCTTCTACATAAAAGGTATGAAGTATCTGCTAACACTCTCATACGAAATCCAAACATCTAGAACCAAATTAAGAGCCCCTCTCAACCAGATATCTTTAGTTCTCTCCTTTGCCTTCCATTAAATCCAAAATTAACTAATTGATGAACCGTGGCTACCAAACCTAATGCCATCCAAACAGCACAGACAAGGTTAATATCAACTCTGCACCAGTATCACCACTGCCACAAGAAGCTTAGAATTTGATATCTGCAAGCTTTTCGACGGCAATGCCTTGAACCTTCCAACATACAACTTGCTTCCATTTTGTTTCCTCAAATTTTGTTGTTCCAAAAATTATCCTGCAGCAACTGGGGAGATCCTAATCTTCTACCGAACATAAAACACAAGACTCTGTTGTACCCCTTAACGACTTTACACCACTCCTAGAAAAGCTGACTTTAAAACACAAAACTGCACAAACAACAGCAAGTTCATATCAATATTCACACTGAAACATCAGAACACACGAAAAAGCTGTTCACTTTCCTGCCTTTTCTTGAGAAACAGACAAGAGCATTTAGTTACAATGCATAACCTTAAGAAGCACCCTCTATCAAAGCCAGTAGAACGGAAAGAACCCCTTGACTTGTGGCTTTATCTCATCTCTTTTATCAGTACTAGTGACTAAATTTTCATATTTACCCTTTTAATGTGCTTTACATATGGGAGAAAATAATTGCTCAAAAAGGGAAACAAAGAGCTGTTAGCGAATGATAGTATTAAACCTTAAATAAATGCACGCAATCCCCATGATTATAACAGAATTTTCTCAACAGTACATTATTGCAAACTCTGAGTCTGTCAAGTTGCAACTTGCAAGAGACTAAAGCGCACGTGTTGCAATGCATGATTTCTTCTTCCAACGTATGTTTCTACCTTACACTTAAATTGAGAAAAGAATTGCTTCCTCTTAAGGTAATATTTACAAAGTTAATTATCATTAACAAAAGAGAATTTATTTACAATTTGAGAGTGAAAGAGAAAGCTGACAATCCAAGACTGCAGGACCTATCTCCTGCTATCTGTCCAATGCAGAAAGAAACGACACTTGGCCTCTTTGTGGGGTTTGACAACTCTCCTCTGTCCTTGAGTTTGCTGGTAAAGCTTGAGGAACTAGCTCAGCCAATCGAATCTTTTCACTGGCAAGTCTATTCTGTAATGAAATTTTGCAAACTTTATCAGTTTTTAGAAGGAACGTCAGACCCCAAAATTCAAGGACTGTAAAGTAGACAAAATGATTACCTTAAGCGTCAAATCTTGCACTTCTCTTTCTAAGGAAGTGATTCTATTTTTAAGCTGATCTAGCGTCTCTTCCGCAATATCAGGTGTTAAATTAGATGCAGGTTTCGTTACACCGGCGGCCTGAAGGTTCAATCAAAGAAGAGTAATTTATAGGTGTTTTACACATGAGAGTGTGAAACCTGAACTACTTGGCTTGACATACCTTTAGAATGCTAGTGCACAGGCCAACTAGCTTCTGTGCTAGTTGCACTTTTTCTTGCTCAATTTGCTGCAACAAAATAAAAAATATAGTGAAATTCGTGTACCTTAGCTATGATCAAAGAATACCTTGAATTTTATCCCTGCATTAACCTTTAGTTGGTTCATTAGACTTTGCTCCGCGTCAAAATTTATATGGGGACTTTTGCCACTGGAAGCACGATAGTGTGCAAGCTCTTCCTGGACACGTGACAGACTGACCTTGGCTTGATGCAACTTACCACTAAGTTCTTCATTTTGTAGTTTGAGCAAATTATTCTCTTCCTGTTGCATTGTAAGGATATAACTTTAGGTTGACTCAGATGAGAACACAAGTAGCAAGTTAAGGTGCTTGGACATTTAATAAAGTTACAGCAGAATTTCTGCCCTTGTAGCATTCATAATTCCTTGCCTTGATTTTTGCATGATGATGAATGCGCTGTTGGAGATTTTGTTGGCCAGACAGTTTTCTGACTTCTCCTTCAAGTTCCATCACCCTCTTCTTATGATTTGTATTCTCCATCTACCCAGATAGAAGCAAGTAAGGAATAAAGTAACAGATGTTTCCACAGTAGATGTACTCACTAAATGTAACTGATCGAGAAGTATTATTTCAGAGCAGAGATGTAAGAATTTTAACCTTCAACAGGTCATTTTCTGTTTTGAGCAATTGATCTCGTTGTCGTAGCTTTTCTAATGCTACCTGTGCCGCAACCATTTCAGCCTGTTTACGGTCAATTTCCTCCAGCCATCTACAGAATAAGCAAGGGATATATATGAATATACAAAAGAATGCAAAGTGGAGAGGTCATTCCAGTCAGAATGCATACCCTTGCCGCTCCTCAATAAATTCTTTGAGTTGCTGTTTAAGCTTGATAACCTCCTGCTCCTGTGTGGACATCCATGCAATTAGGCAATGAACACTCACAATAGCATATGTCATTCTATTTTTCATTAAAGGAAACAGTACCTTGTGATGAGGTTCCAAGCTATTAAGTTGAGCTTTCTCTGCTATCTTCTGTACTTGCTGCTTATCCAACAATGACTGCAGTTAACAGAAATGGACCTTAGTGTTTCTCATCTATAGTTGTTATTCCCCATCATACCATGGTATTCCAACAGCTATGGTTGATACGAATAATGAGTTTAATATTAAGGTTATTACCACAAAGTTTGTCATATCCAATTTCACTCCCAGTAAATCTCGAATTACATCATGAGTCATGCTCTCAGCAGCTGCTAATCTGGCATTCAATGAAAATATCTGGACAAGAGCAAGCATGTACAGTTTATGCATAATTTTTATGTGTAGACGAATCTGAATTAATTTTTTTGCCGGTAAATCTACCTCTTTTTGTCTATTTACTGCAATTGATTCTAGCTCTTCAATGCGAATTCTTGCAGCAGTAAGCTCCTCATTTTTCTCTGATTTTATTTGCTGTTGCATGCCCAATCCAATGCATTTGAACGGAGAACTGGAGCCTCTAGACTTGGATGTATTTTTCTCCAACTTGCTTGATGAAGGATTCGATAACTGAGAACTGCCTTCAGTTTTCAATTGTTCAACCAGGGCTTCCAATTCCTTGAACTGTTTATGAATTTCAATTTTAAAAATATTCACATAAAAAGAGAAGAACAATCAAATTCCAATCAGCCTACCTTGTTCTTATACTCGGCAGCCTGGGCTTCTGCATGTAGATTCAGCTCTGAAATATGTCCGTTGAATTGTGCAATCTGTTGCACGATATTAATTGAACATGCTTAAGTAGTGCACAGGATAAAATCCATATACTAGGATAAAATGAGTAGAGAATAATTTTACCTCTGCATCCTTGTTGGATATATCCCTCTCTAGTATTTCTATACGCTGCATGACTTGTTCAAGTAGTTTATCCTTCTCCTCCACACGCCTATAAATAAAAAAAGACGGAAGTTTTCAATTTGAAGCAATTTCAGAATCTGTGCAGCAGAAACAGTCTGCTGGACGAACCTTTTCACATCAGTATCAGCATTTTCAAAATTCAGCAGCTGCTGTTTCACAGCTTGAAGTTCTTCTTCTAACTCTTCTCTCTGCAGTCTCTGTTGCTCAGTTTCTTCTTTAAGAATGTCAACCTAACAAATGGAATGCATAAGAAATTGTTGTAATCACAATTAAGATTCATGCAACTTACAATTGGTGGAAAAGACTAACCTTGTTTTCCAATACATATATTGTACATTCCAGCTCTTCAACAGACCTCTCTAGCAACTTCACCTCTTCTTCCTTATCTTCAGCATAGGCCCTTCTTGATTCAGCAATCTGGCATCAGATAAATATAATGAAGAAATGCCACATACATGATGGTATTAGGTAGATCTGATCATGAGTGCCCGAAATAATTGTGTACCTGCTGTGCCTCCAAAGCAATTGCTTCATTCTCTTCAACACAAGCCTGTGTGTCTTCAAGCTTCTGTTTCAAGCTATGCATCTGAGAATCAAGCTGCTCTCGCTCACTGGTGAGTTTACCTAGATCGCTCCTTAAGTAGTCAATAGTATTATTCATTTCACAAAGAGTATCACCCAGTACAGAGAGTTCAATCTCCAAGCTCTCAGCAACGCTCATTTTCTCTGCTAACTCTTCCTCTAGAGAACATTTTGCAGCTAGGACTTCTTTAACCTGAGCTCTCAGTTCCTCATTCTGACACTTGAGCATTGTCTGAGACTCAGATTCTTTTTTAAAACTTGACTCAAAAGCATCAATCCTAGCCAGCTTCTCATGTAATTGAGCCTCCAACAGTTGACTATGAGCAACAGCAATATCAAGCTCACCTGATTTAACTACAAGCTCCTCTTCTAAAGCTAGCAAAGAAGCTTCCAGTTCGTCTATCCTATCCTTTTGATCTTTAGAATTAGATGCTGACTCCTGCAATAGGCTCAGATCAAATAACAATCCTTTCAGAATGTCATCCTTCCTTAACAACTCAGCCTGAAGATTTGTGTGGTTAGATAACAGCTCTTTGGCATGACACTCCAAGCACTCAATTTCTTTTACAAACTTAGATGTCATCTCGAAACTATCACATACCTCATGAAACATTTTCTCTGCAACCAAGTATCTTCCTTCCTGCAGTACATTAAAAATTCTGTCATTTGCTTCATGAACATTTTCCACAGAATTCACACATTTCACGGAGTTCAATCTTGACCTGGTGAGCACATCATGTGTATCTTTCTCATAAAATTTAAGTTTATTTCGCAAAAGAATGTTCTCCTCCTTCAGTGCATCAAGTCTGTTGCCAAATGTTTGCAATTCCTGACTCTTTTTACACAAATCACCCATGATGGCAGATTGAGAATGAAGAAGTTCACACACCTCAGTGTTTCTTGCCTCCAGCCCATTCTCAAGATTCGCAATAAGAGCCTCCAACGAGCTAATTCTATCCTGCAACCTGCAATTCTCAGCATTAGAGGCATCTATACAGGTTAGGGATGATTCAACTTCAGAACTTGCCTTCTCCAGATTTTGAAGAACTTGGCTTTTTTCTGACATCAACTTACTTATGTCACTTTTAAGCGACTTGTTTTCTTCTTCCAAGTCACTTAATCTACTAAGCTCCAAATCTTTCATATGCAACTCAGATTGGAGCTTATTTCTTGAAATTTCCATTAGGAAAATATCTTTCTGTAAGGTTTCATTATGATGATCAAGAGCAGAGATCTGGCTGCAAGAATTTTCTAAAACCATCTTTCTGGCCTTCAAATCCTCTAGTAAGTTTCTATGCTCAGATTCAAGAGCTTGAACCCTGCTCGTTAGTCTCACATTAATTTCTGTAGTATCACTTAGCTTTGCTTTTAAATCTTCATTTGTGCAGGCAACATCTTTCAGCACTTGAATTTCCTTTTGAAATGTCATGCTTATGTCATCCTTCTCCCTTTCAACATTTCTAATATATTCCCCCAAACTAGCAATCTCAGCTTCTTTGAAAACTAAGATTTGTTCTTTCAAATCCTTGTCTACCTTGGAAAATATTACTTCTTCCATCAAGTTATCAAGGATGACAGCACAATTTTTACACTCTTCCTGTGCTGCTGCTTCTTTATGACACATCTCTTGTAGCTCTGATACCAAGAGAAATGACTCAATCTCTTTCGCATATAGCTCCATCATGAAAATTTCAGCCTGAGAATTCAGGAGTTCGTCTTTCTCTTTCAGAATGTTTGCTTGATCAAGAAGAGACTTGACAACATTTGTATTATTGGAGTCTAACTCCATCATTAAATTTGCAAGCTGAGATCCCATATGGTTACATCTTTGTAACATAAGCTCCTCCTGAAGCTGTAAGTCGAAGATTTTTTTGTCAAAATCATTCAGCTTAACTGTAAGGTGCCCAGTCTCCTCTTCTTTCCTCAAGATCCGATCAAAATTGTTCTTGATGTCAGCTAGTAGTTTCCCCTTGAGATTTCTGCATGTTTGGAGCTCTCTAATTGACTTTGAATTATGCTCCCTTAAATTTGCTATAAGTGAGTTTGATTCACATAATCCATGTTGAAGCAAACCATTTTCTGCATTTAGCCCTGTCACCGTTTCCAACAGGATTCCTATATGACAAAGGTGTAGCACTGAGACAGCACAATCCTTCACAATTATCTCAGACCAGACATCTTCAAGCCACGACCGGTACAATTTTCCAGCGTCCAAAAATAGAGCCTTAATGCAATTGAGTTCATACACCATAGAAGTAAAATTTTCTGTGAATGTTTTCTGAACCTCTTTAAAAAAACCCTCCAGATCCTTCATTTCAATCAAATTTACACCAAACTGATATTCAAGATCCTGCAGTTGTTGTTCCTTGACCTGGTTGATGGTTTGCAAGCTCTGAATCTCACTAACAAGCAAATCCTTCTCTTTGGTTGAGGTGGTCACCACTGCATTCAACCTTTCCATTTCAAGCTTCATTGTCTCATTAGCTATCACCAGTTCGTTGATCATGATATCTGCTTCCTTCATTGTATACTGTGCCTCTTCAAATTTGGCTAAAATACAAGAAGTTTCAGCTGTTTTTTGGTTTGCAACTATCGTTGCATCACCAACTTCCATCTCAAGAATCTATAGAACAACAATTGAAAGTTGAGAAGTGAACTGGTGGTCGAAGGCACAACATCAATGCATCAAAAATAGGAATTTGTCCTCTTTGTAAAAAATAACTAGTTTGTCAAAATAAAAGCTTATAATTTAATGGAACACTAAATTATCTATGTTTGTGGGACCAACTTTTAACTTAGCATGCTGAAAATATGCGATTGGAAAAGCTGACAAACAAAATTAGAGACAAAAGAAGCAGCATCAATGCACCAAAGAACAATATTACAAACATGGCAACTTACTAAAACATGGATTTTTTTCCCTCAAAACAAAAACCTATAAATTAATGGTAAAAAGAATGCAACTTTAACGATATGACAATTGTTACATCAGATTATTGAATTATTTGGCATATAACATGTTCATATTTAATCAAATCAGCAGGAAATTGATAAAGTGACAGGTTACCTCTTTTGTTTCACACCAAAGAGTTCCAACATCCTGGACAGCCAGTTCCAACTCCTGAAGCTTATTATTAACAGCTCCAATCCTGCATGCGAATTGCTCCTGAAAACTGAAAGTGGCTGATTGAAAATCCAATAATTGAACTGTTAAACATTTCATGTCTTCTGCAGTTTGTTTCTCAGCCATTTGTAGTTTCTCATTCTCATTGCGTAATTTGTCCATCTCCATCTTGACCTTTTGCAGGCTTTGAAGTGCTGACTCTATTTCTTTTTTGAGAAGGGTAATTGTAAGGTTTCTATCAAAATCCTTAGTAGAACATGTCCTTAATTTCCTATCCTTCAGATCAAATGAAGAGAGATGACAAATCGTTTCTGTTTCAAGAGAAAACTCAGAAGCACCGGTTTTCATCTTCTTCTCTCCAGCATCTGTCTGCAACAAAGCATAGACGGTAATCACTAAACCAAACATTTTAAATAAAAGCACTACAAACTAAAGTAAATTAGTTTACCAGCTTTAACCTGTCTACCCAAGACCATTAGCTTACCCATAAGTTGCCAGCATCATCAGGCAGAGGTTTCTCTGAGTCACTAACTTCAGGGTTTTGATTTTGCTCCTCTGTGATACCAAAGCATGAACTGATTGAGGATACACCATTCTTAAACTCAGCTAGTTTCTCCCTTGTCTTCCAGATATCATCATCTTCAATATCTTCAAGCTTTTTTTTCAAGAAGCAAACACGTTCCTCTTCTTCAGAGAGCCTCTGACAAAGCTTAGAACACATCTCCTTTGAATCTGCCAAATCCAATCTCAGAGACTGAATCACTTCCTCTGCTTGTTTAATATCTGCGGCCTGGACATAGAGGAGTTCTTCCTTCCTCAGGTTAGTTTCTGTTGATTCACTGAGTTGGATGTCTTTGTACTTCAAGTTGTTAAGGTTACTGAAATTCAATTCTGACAATCTATTGAAAATTATAAAAGCAATTGTTGCACATATTGAAGCTTCACTGACATGACGCTTTGCCAGCTTCAATTCTTCCTCCAGCTCACATATCATGGAAGATTTTTCTCTTAATTGGGACTTCAAGAGGAGAATTTGCTTCTCCTTTTCACTACAGTCTTGCTGGTGTGCTTCATTAATTACTAATGCTGCTCCTCTCAAAGACTTAAGCATGGATTCCACATCACTTCTTTTGTTGTTTGCTTCCTCCAAACAATTTCCAAGTTCTTCAATCAATATTTCTTTTTCATATATGGTCCTAATTAACCTACCAACTTGCTCAGCAATCCAAACCCTTTTTGATGGTATGGAGCCAGAGATAAGATCAAGCTGCTCCGAGGCATCAGTGATTGCCTCTTGTCCATTAAGAAGAATTTCTTCCATTTCACTAGATAATGATTCCCATTCTTCAGATAGCTTTCTGAGCTCTCCTTCTTTCTCCTTGAGCAGTTCATCTAAACTTCTGTTATCTTCTGTTAAAAGGCAAAGCTGTTCCTCCAACTTCTTCATTGTCTCTTCAGTTTCTGTCTCTTTCAAATGACACTCTTGGATCTGTTGTTGAAGAACAGAAAGTTCTTCCTGCATACAGACAATAACCTCAGCAGTTTCAGCTTCAACCTGCTGCCGAACTTCATCCCTTTCTTCTTCGCTGGAGGCCTTAAACGCAGTATCATTTTGGTACCACATATTCAATTTTTTAGCCTTTTCAAGAGAATCTTGCACTCTTTTCAACTTCGTCCCCAAAGTGGAGCCTTCATGCTTTAAGTCGTTGGACGAAAAATCTCTGGACTCCTGTCTAGATATTTCCTCTTTTAAACCGAGTATTTGAAGATCCTTTTCACTCAGAAGCTTCACATAGTTACTGTTACTTTTCTTCAGATCTTCCATCTCACTGATTTCTGATACTTGCTGAGACTCGAGAGCTTCAAGGACTAACCTTGCATCTTTCAGTTCAAGAGTGGCGTCTTCATATTGTTTGCTAACAAGCAAAATTTTTTCTTTTGCCATTTCAAGATCTCTACTTAAGCGCAATGTCATTTCTTCTGCTTCTCCATGAGATGTCCTCTCCTCTTTGAGAATAATCTTCAAAATGTCCAATTCAAGCTGCAATTCCAACGTTTCTTCTGCATGTCTCTTCGGTGAAGTAGCATATGCGCTATCCAATTCATTTTGTACTCCCTTGCAATTGTTAGAGGCCTGGAAGTTAAAAATGAACTTTTAATCAGAATGCCGTGCATGCATGCTGCACAGTAAAAAGCAAGGAGAAATTCGCAGCACATGGATGCACAATATATATAACACTGTGCATTGTACTACAACGCGAACACGCACCGTCTAGGAATGCCTCATCTTATAGCTTCTCATTCTCTCTCTTCCAATAATACATAGTGCAGCTATGTAAGAAAAATATGCAATTTGTTTAAGAAAACTACCTTCATGGGTTTAACATTGCCATCCTGGTCATTGTGTTGAGATTTGAGATCGTCTAACAAACAATGAAAATTCTCTGTCTGTCTGCGAACAGATAAAAATTGCATCACTAGAGCTGAAATAACTACAAAATCAAAAGGATTCCAGTCCAAAATGTACATCTGCAATTTCACTGGTCAGCTAAACAAATTGCACACAGGATTGAAATTCCTCACCTGCGAAGTTTTTGGTTTTCCTCCAAACAAGAATTTAGTTTATGCTTGCAGTCCTCAAGTTCATTGAGTGTATTCATTAGCTGCAATAATGAAAACTGATTATGACATTTATAAAACAGATTCTAGGGTAAAGACAATCCTCACTAAGACCGCAGAGAGCAACATCTAAGTGGTGAGAATTGTTTTGCTTGCTGATCCACACGATTTCCAGAGGAAATGATAAAACAGGGTATTCAAGGAAAAATTGGCCGCTCAAACATTAGCTTTCAGTCAGTTAAGGCGTGTTAAGGAATTTTAACAGAGTTTTTAGAGACAAAAAACTAAGAATCTGAAAAAGGTAAAGAATGTGACACACCTGAGGTTGGCTGCTCAAATTTGAAAGTTTAGGCTGCATAGGTCTTCCATCAAGAAATTGAAGCAGCTGCGGGTATGAGGCTATTTTATTAAACGGATTCTACTCAACAAATCAAATATTTTATTCCAGAGCAGATAAGAACATAAAAACCTGCTCCCGAAGTTTGGTTAATTCGTCCAGGAGTATTTCTCTTTCCCCTTCTTGATAGAACTCTTGAAATCTACAAATTCAAACTCAGAAAATAAGTCTTTCAAACATCACTTCTCTGTTTAAACAAATGAAGCATTACCTCCTGAGCTGGTCCAAAAGCCTGATATTCTCCAGAGCAAAGCGTGTTACTTCAGGATTTTTATCAACTTTAGCTTGAAGCAACTGAATCTCTTCGCATAGTGCTTTGTTCTCTTCCGAAAGATAGGCATCTGGTTGTAAAGAGCCGCTGAGAAGGGATTCCATTCTCTGAATCTTGTCTTCCCGAAATCTGAGCATCATTTTAGTGCTCCTGGTGTCTTCTTCTCTTTGGCGAACCTGACAAAGTAACATCACATAATTGAGCTGCCATCTAATTTGCATAGCAACTGCATCAAATAAGTTAATATATGAACAATTGATACCAAACGGTTCAAGTGCTCAATTTCAGCCTCAAGTTTCTTGATATCAGTCTCTGCCATTTGCTCTCTTCTCAGTGAACCAGCAAGTGTATTCTCCATAGATTTTAGCTGTTTCAGATTATTTGGAGAGGCATTACCATGGAGGAGAGGTAGGTGATACATTCCAGTTAATAGATTCAAATTCATGCAAAGGCAAACAAACAACAGTGTTTTAACTTGGAGGAAATATAATGGTGCTTGTAATATTTCATGTTGCTAACCACCAATGTTTTTCAAATTTAAGAGGAGGGTAAAATGGATGCAGAAGTTTCACATATCCAGCATCAGTTATGGAAACACTTATCAAGAGCTAGATTATTATTGCATTACCACAAATTTACCTGCTTAGTAGACAATCTAACACCTTTGGATTCAAATTCGAGTGAATCATTGATCTGCTTTCCGTCCATTTCATATGTATTACCTAGGCAAGCACTATCTTGAAGTCTTTTTGTATCATTGACAGTTGAATCAAAAGACAAAGATCTGAAGACGTTTTGACGTTTTAAGACGGAAAGCTCTTCCTGTTCCAGAAACAAGGCAGAAAAGGTTAGTTAGAAGCTCGTCGGGGCCACAGTAAATTGCCACTGCTACTATTGTGAAACTTGGATCTAGGTTTCCAAACCTTTAGTAGCCGTATCTGATGCTGCAGTGCAACAACATCACCATTGGAATCTTCATTCACCACAGCCTATACCATGACAAGAAGTGAAAACTTAAGAAAACTTTATCAACGCCTACAGTAAAGCTAATGACTATGTCTAAACCCTAACAAACTTACATTATTCTGTATAAGTTTTGCTCGTTGAGCAAACTTTAGAGTGTTTAGTGTTTCTGTTGCGCAGCTGAAAGAGACAGAAAGACAGAAACCCATCTTTTAGTGATGAAGTGCAAAGATGAAACGATAACAAGGAAGTTGCAAGTAAACCAACCCAATAGAAGGGCTGACATTGGCAATGATCATTGTTTTTGAGTTGCCACCTAGGGAGTCCTACATAAGATTAATTCCAGTCACTACATCATAATCAGAAATTCATAACTATAAACATCTAACGAGTGAGCATGAATTAATTCTAAGAAACCTGAAGAAGGAATGTCAATCTTGAGTCCCTATAAGGAACGTGTCTTGGCTTCCCATTGGCTACATCCACTAGAATCATTATAACATGCCTAGGGAAAATGGAGCGTAAACCATAATGTTGATAAAGGAACCAAGAAATGAAACAAGATGGAATACTATAAACAAAAAATGTGCATAATTTTTGGTAATTGCACTTGTACCCTAATGTGGACAGCGATTTGTTGATATTTGCAGCTTCTTTTAGACGGTCACCTTCAGCACCTGAGCTTTTCTGTCTGTAATTAAAGTAGTATTAGGCAAATATGTGAAACTTATAGAGTTCTAAAGAAACTCCAATTCCTAGTTCATTACCTTTCCGAACCAGCAAGATCAACTAGGTTTAATCTTGCAAACCTTAGATTAGTTGTGGAATCCTTTTCCCACCTACTCTCAATTACACATGTAAAAACGCTGTGTGAGCGACTGCTCTCTCTGTTCATGTTTGTTGCTGCTACTTTCCGATTTAAAGAACCCTGCATGTGATAAGTTGTTCTATTAATGAAGTGCAAGCAGGTAACCGAACAACACATGCATAAAGCATAAAGGCAGAGATAGAGACATAAATATGTTAGACAGAGAGAGGTAACCTGCATCAAGAGCTTTATTATATCACTCACACTCTGGACCTCAAATTCTGAGAGGTTTTCTACATAAACGCCTTTCTTGACATCCTCCCGCAGCTACAAGGGTGCAGAAAAGCGCAACTTAACAAACTGAGAGTGAGAAGCATCTGAAAAGTTCTTCTTAATGTAGTCGAGACTTACAAGCAAATTGGTCGATGAAGGATCAAGAAGATCTGCAATCTGTTCATTGTATATCTCTAAAAATGAGCACTTGCAATTGTATTTCAGTCTTTCATCCCTCCGACTTTCCTCTTCCTGCAAGAAAGATGGAGTTAACACCCTAAAATAATACAAATGCAATCCAAACAATACAACAAAACACCACTATTCTTATATATGCAATAAACATCCATAAACACAAATACTCTTGCATGCACATTTCACAAATCAAAGATTTGAGGAAGTTACAGCTTGTATCCTTGCAAACAGGAATTCGAATATTCGTGGTGTCATTCCACGGTGAGGACTGGGATTGAACTCTAAACCATCAATTTCACCTAGCATTGTATATGTCTTCCCACTTCCAGTCTGCAACAATATGAAGCAATAGTCAGACTGACCTTATATCCAAGGATTGAGAGAATTGACAGAAAAAAAAAAAGGAAATGGAATTGCAACTTAGCCCCATGTACTCTTTTTAGCACGAGCCTTCATGAAACAACAAGGTGTTTGATGTTAGATGCAATTACCTGTCCATAAGCAAACATACAACTATTATAACCAGACAAGCAATTCTCCACCATTGGAAGACCAGCCATCCTGAAAAGCATTTCCTGCGAATTACAAGCATGAGCCAATTCTTAGCTGACGTCAAAATGCATAGTTTAAAGGATTAAGTTACCCTTTCTTGTTGCAAATCATACCTGATCCACTGTTTCACAAGCCACATGATCAAATGTGAATCGGGTTTCTGGTTGCCCAATCCATGTGATGCTCTGAGCACTTTCTTGTTTCAAACATCTATTATAACCATTCATACCCTTCTCCGGAGTATTGAGAGGACGCACACGTATAAGAACCTAAATCAAATTCATCAACCGTGAGTAACCGTTGCCACTTTCTTCAGTAACGATTTCTATTAGTTAACAATATGCTTATATGCATTTTAAAAAAAAAAGTACAAAAGCACACCAGAACTAGAAACCACCTGTACATTGTGATCCATCCAGAATGATGGATCCTCTTTTAGATCAAAATGAGGAACTTCAATAGTATTCACAATAGTAGTACTTGGCCCACCAGAAACTGGAACCCCTCTGCACAAAGCAGCAAAACCCCCTGTACGCCCGCTTCCATTGCTCCCATCAAACTTGCTCCTAAACCCTGAACTAGGAGGAGGCTTGGAGACACTCTTGTTCGGTGTGCTTTGTGTCGAATTACTCTCTGAATAACTCGAAGCAGCCTTCCCCATAGTCCTAGTTGACCTTGGAGTCATGTTAGGCAAACCCCCTCTGCTCAACTGCATTGGATAACTAATCACTTCATTTCCCAATTCTCTGGGCAAGGAATTGGGTTCATTCTTCTGCTGCGCCCACCCGAATCTTTTCTTTCCAACTACCCCATGTTTATCTGGCGTTCGCATAGGCAAGATGGAATCAGAACCTCTGGGCTTTGGCTTAGTTGGTGTTCGATCAATCCTGCTTCGACCAGCTACATCCTGTTCATGTTTCCCCGCAGGATTTAAACTTGGCATTGGCTCTTGGATCGTGTTCAGCGGAGGTCTAGATGACGAGTCATTGCTCGATTGACTCGCTAGCGAATCCCTAGGATTCACTGGAACATTCTCCATTTCCTCATTGTGCTTGCCGGAGTTCCGCCGCAGGAATTTGAAATCTCTCAGCATTCTGCAGATATAAAGATAGTCATTAGTCAACAACTGAAAATGATTCGAACTTTGAAACTTCCAGACAAATTTAATAGAAATTTTGGAACTTGATGAGTTAAGAGTACCTGAAAGTTGAGTTGAAAAAGAGAATGCGAAGATTTATGGTGGGAGAAAAAAGGGAGCCGACTGGAGCTGGGTTTTTCCAGGGTTTAAAAAAGCAACAAGATTTGGCCACTCAGAACCAACCAAACATATTAAAACCTAAGACAACTATTAAACCATCGTTCATTGGAAAATGGAAACTGCTCTCTCGCTCTAGTCTCTCTCTTTCCTCCTTCTACTTCTCTTCTAGCTTTGCTTTGATTTGAAAAATGGGTTTAAGCAATGAACATGGGGACGGGGATTGGGAGAATTTTGGTGTTGTGACAATGGACGTTCGCGATTGAGTGAAGATTTCAAAATGGACGGCTACGAGAGCATGGCGGTTCGGGGATTTGAAATGGAAAGGGGCAATATAATCATGCCCCGTTTTCAAAATTCAACGGCTATTTTTGCCAATATCCTACAATTATATTTAGGAATTAGGACACTTTTTCGTTTACCTTTCTTTTCGCTCCTTCTCTTTTTTATTTCATTTCGAAGTACAAGGGAATAAAACCTCGAGAAAATTAAAAAAAAGTTAAAGGTATATTTTAAACCTTAATCTTCACAATCAAATATAAAACAGACGTAAGATTTAAATTAAATTTTAATATTTTGAAAATAAATCTTAAATTGGATAAAAAATTTAACATAACTAACTTTTTATCAGTAAAATTTCACGTCAAAATATATAAATATAGGTTTCATTATCACGCAACAAGTGTGATCTACCATTTGAAATATATAAATAATGACCTTTACTACCACGTAGTTGTGAGATTAACTTTTTGATTAATTTTAAAAAATTAATTATATAACATTGAAATTCACTTTATATTTAAAAATATAAAAATAATGTCATATTAGCATTGACATAATATTTAACCATCATGAGTTAACTTAGTCAAATTTTCTATCCATTTAAGATTTATTTAAAATGTTAAAATTTAAAATACACTTTTGGCAAGAAAAAGATAAATATTCTTTTTGTAGAAAAAAGCAATAAAATTCAAACAAAAGCAAACACTTGTACTTTGATGGTATTCGTTTATTTTAAATAGTATGAAAAATACTACCAAACTAAAAACTTATGTTTGATTAATTATAAAAAATATGTGTGTGGCTTCTTTTGGTGGGAGTAGCTTCTGTTCTTTTTTTTTTCTACGGATGATTAGCGTAAGCAAGCATGTGTTTACGGGGATTGTCAATTATTATTATTATTATCATTATCATCATCGTCGTCATTATTATATAAGTTTATTATTTTTATTATTTTTATTTTTGTACATAATTAATTTTTTATTATTATTATGATAATTAAATTTCTTATTATTATTGATTTTTTCTTCTTCTTTTATTATTGTTATTATTATTATTATTATTATTATTATACGAAATTAATTTCTTATTGTTATTATTATTTGTTAACTTTTTATTAATAAAAATCATTCGCTTTAAAATAATCAATAAATTATATATTTTCATTCATATTATATTATAAGGATACTTTAGTCATGGACATTGTTTTTATGTTCTGTTAACTGTAACTAAATACATTTTTGTTCTAAAGACGAATACAATTTTATCTGTTTTATCTATCACAATTAAATATCTCACTATCTTCAATTTTTATTTTATTCTGTCTTTAATTTTTATTAGTTTCATCTCTACATTTAAGAGACACCAACCATATGCAATATAAAAGTAACGAGGAGAATAACGGGGACCGAACTCATAAAGTTAGAAGCCATTGATTCAAGCAACATTAGGGTCCCTCTTTTATCCTAAGCTGGCCCAGTGTTCATTATGGAACTTGTCATGTCTTTATTAAAAGGTTCAACCCAATTTGTAGCTTTCTGTATAATCAATTTTTCAATGTCATGCCCATCCAGAGTCCTTGAGCCTGTCGCATATATCAGACTAGATACACTAACTCTGAGAGCTACCCATATTTTGGCATGAGGAGATAAATCACCCGTCCCCATCGTCAACTGTTACAGGGATAAAGCCGTATATTCGCCACATATTTGGCCTTTGGGATCATCCAGGAGCCAAATTAAGCTTACAAGCCAATCTTTCGATTCCCAACACCGAACAAGAAAAGGGTATCCTTTCTCTCCTCTTGTCCAGCGGTATATATATCTTCAGCTTGAAAATGAAGGCCGAAGAGGAGAAAAGAAGCTGCCAATGGGCAAGAGCTATACTTTGAAACGTACTCTTTGTTAGTTGGTTGGTTTGTTTCGTATTGTAGTAACGATGATACAGAGATTGGAGATGTGCTTAGCACTTGTGAGATTGGCCATGGATTTTGTGATAGTTGTAGTTCAAGCTATTCGGATAGTCATGGAGGAGAACAGGAACAGCTCACCCCAGCTTGCAAACCGCTCTTTTGCTGCTCCTGTTCCTTTTACCGGCTTCCTTCCATGAAAAACCAACAATGCCTCGAAGGTTTCTCTATCGATGCAGCACATTTTGTTTCAGGATCTTGTTTTTGTTTTTTTTGTTTTCGTTATTTGTAAGCTAGCTAGATGGGATGTGTAGATGTTGGAGAGAAGAGAAGTGTTAGGCTTGTGAGTGACATTAGTTTATAAAGTCTGTATGCGTTTCGGTTACTTCAGTTTTTTGTATTGTTTACACTGGCTGTACATTTCCCACTGATCTGCATCATTCAAATAAAAAACTTTAATGCTGCTTTTACTGAATTAGATAAAGAATGAATATGATGTATGTATTAGCTGTCTGTTATGGAATTTTGTTTTTACATAGGAGAAATCTTCGGTTCTTTAAATCCAGAAATTGTAACGTATGTTTTGGATATTATTGTGTTAATTACAAGTTTTCTTCTTTTTGAGATGACGCTTCCAAAAATGTCACAGTACATTCCCAGATGCTTTTTCTGCTCAATTTGCTGGTTCCATTGTGTTATAGCGTTGCAAGGGTTGTGATATTTTATTCTTAAACATATTTGTTTTGCTAGAAAAATGTAAGAACTGTCAAGAGGATGGAAAACATTTCAATTTCTAGCATCTTTAATTTGATGGTAAGTTAAGGTAAAATAATCAAATTGAATTCTAAGGTTTTAAGACAGTTTTTTTTTTTAATTCAAAGGTTTTAATATATTTAACATTTTTAAAACGTTTTTTTCAACCTATAATAGAATACTAACAACTCTATTTTATCTTTTTCATTCTAGATTTTTTTTAATAATCTTTTGTCAGCACCTTTGCGAGGTGGACATCTCAACTGGTTTATACGATAAAAAAATCTCATACATGCTTGTCCTGTGAAATTGTGGAAATTATGTTCAAATCCCTAATCTCTCGTATCCAAATCAAAGAACAGATGTACCTTCTTCTTCTCATAAGCTAATCCTTAATTTCTTATATACAAATACCTTTGCTCTCTTGTCTAATTTGTTGGACTTTTCTTGATAAAACAAAACAATGGTGTCTTTTCATTGCTATGTCATATCTAATACAAGTTGTATGGGATAAAAGGAATATGAAAATATTCAAGGACATTGGGAAACAACTATCAAGGATACACAAAGATAAAATCAAAGTAATCAAGTTACATTTTGTCACCTTTGAAGATAAAATGCAGATTAGCTCCAGTCTTATGTCATCATGGGATTAATGATTAGCATGTACACCTGTGTTTGATCCTTTGTAATACTATCATGGTGGTTTGTGGACCCATTCATTTGATGGGATGGTTTATGCTTGTAAAAATTGTTATTGCCTTTCATGGCTTAATCTAAGTTACAATTTTTCAAAAAAAAAAAAAAAGTTAGACTTTTCTCATCTCGTTCATCTCTTATCTCATTTTCGTTGGTGGCCACTTCTTTGAGGGATTTACAAGTATCAAAGCTTTTGATTGTGTCCTAACTTGTTAGCAGTGTTGCATGTGTTTTGTTTGAGGGACACTTTAGTATTTTATGTCAGTAGTATCGTCTTGTCTATTGTCCAATGCTTATAGTTCCAACTTGTAGTCTCTACATTATAATGATGGATAAGGGTAGTGTCTTCTAACCCGCATTGTCCAAAATTGTAGCAATTATATTGCATCAAGAATAAGGCCTTTTGTCCTCTATATTAACATTTTATGATGAAAATTTATAATTTCTGGTCACTCTTAATACTTGTACCAACGAAAGTAAAAGTTAAAGACATTTTATGATTAATTATTCATTACTAGTATGCTGAATAACTCCATACGTTGTTTAAGTTCAAAGAAATGGAGTATGTGCTCAAACTTTCATTTTTGCCATTTCATGTCTCTGTCACTAAGTTTTTTGTTTTAATGGTCCATGCTTTATCATAATGAATATTTAGTTTGATCCATTCTTTTATACCATCATCTAAAAAGGAAAATTAAGAATAAGCAGATAAGTAGGTGGTTAAAAATCTAAAAATTTATGTAAAACTTGGAGAAATTTTCAATTCAATTTGGATGTAATTGGATTTCTTTATATCCCAAATATGAGTATTAAACTAGAGAAAACTACTTTCACTCAAAAAAATCAACCAATTATGAGTTTACTCGCATCTTACTTGCATAAAGGAAAATTATAGTTTAAAGTGGATAGGTTGCTTGAGTCTTTTGCATAGGCAAGTTAGCCTATTTTATATTTAGGTATACCAAATGTCTTAACTACTTGAGTGACATTAGTAAGTAGCTGTAGTACCATTAGTAGGGAAAGATAACTATGGCTATATTATATTGACAACTTTCTCATGCTCAATTTCCAATGGTAGAAAAACTTTATTTTTTTAATCTATAAATATTAATATGACATCTTTTCCTTGAATGGCAATAGTACCTTGGACATAGTTGTATATTATGATCTCACCTTTACCTTCCTTATATAGTTGATTAAACAAATAAAGATTTCATCCCATATAGAAAATTTCCTTTTCTTTTTCCATTTTGACCATTTTTTTTAACTTTCTTGCTATTTCACTTTAGATATTAATAAATATAAAAACTATCAACTTCTAAGATCTTTATATTATATAAGCAACTTGAGTATATATTTGAATAATGGACAAATAGATGATATGTATACTAGAGATCTAACAATTAGATAAATGTTACTTTAAGAATTTAGTTCTAGCATTAGATAAATATATGATGTTTTGCCTATTTGTGTTAATGACTAACATAAAAAGAACTAAATGAGATGTATATGTTCTTAACAAGTGTTAATAAATCTTAGTTAGAGGAAAGAAAAAAGATAGACAACCAAATATGGGAGTTATAGGATGAAAAACCTAATTAGATAGATAGCTCTAAGTCTCATCATTTGAGGGGAATTGCAATTACATCATTAAATTATATAAATATAAGTTTATATTTATATAAGATTGTCCAAATTAGAGAATGCAAACTATTCTTTGTTGAAATAGTTGTGAAATTTTGATCTTAACTTTTACTTTCTAATTTTTGCAAAATTATATGTAGATATGTTGGAAATGAAAATTACATTATGAAGCTATATAAATATAAGATTATATTTATATAGGATTGTCATAATAAGAGAATGCAAACTATTCTTTGTTAACGTAGTTATGAAATTCTGTTCTTATGTTTTACTTTCTAATTTATGCAAAATTATATATAGATATGTTGCTCTAGTTTTTTATTACATTCCATTTTTTTAAATTTGGTTTCCATTTTTTCTAAGGGAACAATCATGATTTGCCTATATATGTATATGTTTATAAATCTATATGTAATTATATACTTATCATTTTAAGGGCTCTAATGACTCAATTTGGAAGCTTGAGATTAAATTATGGTGGCCATTTGAAGTCAAATCCTAAGTTGACTTATTAAGGCATTTCATGATATTATTTTGAGAAATTTGACTTTGATTTTGTCAATTATAGACAAATTTGTGATATAGGAAACGACCTTAGGTTCAAAGAGTTAGCATTTGGATTCAACAATTCTTTAAAGACTCATTGAGTCTAATGGTAGTTATATTAGGTTAATTAACCTTTTGAGAATATGTGGGACAATTGAGGTATATTCTAAATATAAGTTTGACATTCTAATATTAGCTCTAGAAGTTTGGCTATAACAGGCAATAGTGATAATATTTTATGGGCAAGTTAAATACGATGTTAATGCAAGGCCTGATAGGGATGTTGAGGCTAATGTTAATGTGGGGCTTGCTTGGGACGTATATAATGATAAAGAAGATACTAATGCTAAAAATGATGGTAGATGGTGGAGTTTTTTCATATAATGAAGATTATAATGAATTGGTAAGAGGTTTGGATACATTTGATGTTTTAATTACAACTGGCCACCAACTAATTAAGATTGGCTCTATTAAATATGAGTTCTTCCTTCATAGTAATGAATACCCTAGTGGAGAGGAGTTTGGGGATTCAATTAAAAAGCCTAATATAGGTGTCAGACATCAAGTAGGCAATAGAACATCATAATGGACATAGATATGGAATATGGCAATGGGGAAAATTTTAAAGATGTTATAGAGTATTTAGTAGCTATATAATTTAATGTAAGGTGGAAAGAAAGTAAGTCTAAGCAGATTAGAGTAGGATGCATTGAAGGATGTAAGTGGGAGTTATATGTAGCATATGATAGTAAGAACAATTGTTTCAAAATTAAGACACATAGATCTTATCATACATGTTTCATAACAAAGAAAAACCTAAAATGGTATCAACTAAGTTTGTCAGTAGACACTTCGAAGAAAAAATTCTTGAGAAGCCTAGCATAACCACTTATATAAATATTTAAAAATATAGGGAAAAGTTGAATATATTATGTGCAAGTATGAAGTTAAGGAATGAGAGAGCATAAAACTTCTTGTGAATATTCTACACTTCAAGGTTATATCCATTAGTTAAAACTTAGCAATCCTAGTTTAACTATGGAATTGAAATTTATTAAAAATTTCAAAATATCACATTGTTGCAATTTAAGAGGTTATATATTTGTTTTGCATCATCAAAAGTTGGATGGAAACATTTGGGGCCCATACTTGGTGTGAATTGTTGGACCCCGATCTTTAAGTGAATTTTAGAAATATAAAAAGTATGAAATAAGTAAGTTTGTATATGAAGTTTGT
>JAOSBK010000206.1:41538343-41551315 GCA_027568895.1 Erythroxylum shatona
CGGAGGGGCTAATCGGGACACAACCCCCGACGTGCCTTCTTTGTTTTGCAGGGATATTCACGTCGAAGTTACCACAGTAAGCAACCGATTCTATGGATCCAAACGGTAACGTTCAGTTCCGCCAAAATCCGGCAGAACCAATCAGCAATTATCATATCATCAATATAAAGAAGAAGAAGAATGTACCTTTGAGTCGTTTTACGAATGAATAAGACATGATCATAAAAGCTATACTGAAAACTAAAGAGATCAATGATGGAACTAAATTTGGCAAACCAGGCTCGAGGAGTTTGTTTCAATCCGTACAAGGCTTTGCAAAGTCGATAAACCTTATTGGGTGGATGATCATAACTAGGGAAAGATTGTATGTACACTTCTTCTATAAAAACGCTATTAAGAAATGCATTCTTAACGTCCATTTGGAATAATGGTTAACGTTTGCTAGAAGTAAATGTTATAAGGCTACGAATTAATATTAAACGTGCTACATGAGCAAATGTTTCCTTACAGTCAATATCATACTCTTAGGTAAACACTCTAGCAACTAGTCAGTCTTTGCATTGCTGAACTAATCCATTAATTGGAGTGTTAATTTTGTAAACCCATTACAGCTAATACCTTGAAAGTAAGTCAACCATGTCCCAAGTACTGGTGCTAATAAGTGTCTATAATTTTTCTGCTATTGCTTACTGCCATAGAGGGTCAGAACTTGCCTCGCGATATATGTGAGGTTCATATAAGGAGACAATAGTAGACTAAATATGAAAATATTAAAGATGAACAAAAGGTTGACTTACTCGATTGTTACGGTGAAGAATTAGTTGAGATATAGGAGGTTCTGATGAATGAAAAGATATAGAGGAATTGTTTGAAGGAGGTAATGGATCGACAACTGGTGGAGATATGGTAGGATCAAATGTAGGTTGTGTTGAACTGTTAGAACTATTATATGATCCTGCTAGAGAAATGTTAGGGAACAATGATATAGTAGGATCAAAGAAAAATTGTCAAGAAGGTTCATTGACATGGAATTTTGAAAGAGATGAGAACATCTTAGTGACAATGGATCCCAACACCTATACCCTTTGTGTTATATCCAATACCCTAGTAAGCAATATAATCATGCTTGTGGTTTTAGTTTGATATATTTATATGATTAGAGGAGAACAAAACAAACACTGCCAAAGATTTTAAGTGTTTGGTAGTTAGGAACATAATTAACATCCAGAAGGATCTTACTAATGCAAACAATTAGCTCTAGAAATTTTTGACAAAACTTTTCTCTTAACATCTGAATATTGGAAGATTCCAGCTAAGATGATATCGAAGATTCGTTAGATACAAAGTCAACTTAGAATTAAAATGAAACAACGATTAGTTAAAGAAAATGTCTGCTTAAGGAAGAGTCACTGCACCTACGAACAAAACATAGATCTGCGAAATACTTCAGCAGTACCAATATTCTTGAAAGTCATATTTATATCAAACTCCATTTGCTTTAGAAAGTGAAATCACTCTATTGAGAGAGACTGTTAAACCTTTTTTTTAAGAGTTTGTAGAGGCTTGTTAAACACTATAAGTATGGAAGGTTAAAGAGCCTTGAAAAATATATACATGTGAACTTGGAGATGCTCGTGAAAATTTATTGTTTATTGTTTTATAGTGAAATACTCAAGTTAAATACTTGGGAATTGGATGCAGGCTTTGTTAAAAGCCGAACTAGTATACATCGATTGTGCCACTCACTCTCTCTTAACTTTTAAATTTTTGCATTATAGTGTTTGTATTTAATTAAAATAAATATTAAAACCCATTCCTTTTATCCTTTTATTGATTTTCATACTACCTTTTTTTAGCTTGTGTTGTTAGTCCGTTTTCTTAATTTTATCTATTTGCATCATTCTTATTATTGTCTCATTTGCATGTGGGTCCACCGGAAACAGCCTCTCTACTATGTAGGGGTAAGGCTGCGTACTATCGGACCTCCCTAGACCTTGCTTCAATGCGGGATTTCGAACTGGGTGATGATGATGACGATGATGAGTGTTTGTATTTAATTCACAAGAGGCTCCTTCACTTTTAGAATAGGCTCCTTCTATTTTAGTATTGCAAGAGGTTTCTTTCATTAACAAGCTCCTTTCATTTGAAACGTTAGCAGGCTCCTTTTATTTTTTAACAGACTCTTATTTATAGACTTCTGTATTAAAATTTAGCAAGTTCTTATAGTTTACACGAATTGATAGTAACTTACAAATTTTTTAAGCCACACACAATTTACCCCTTCTTGCGTGTGTTTGTTTTATCATTTGACATCAAAGCGAGGCTTCACATTTAGTGTGTTTTACAGCACTTGATAGGTCATGACAAACAATTTGAGATTCCTTAAAGGATAATCCATCTCAAAGCCTCCTTATTTTAATGGAAATAACTGTTCTTATTGGAAAAAGAGAATGATCAATTATCTTCAATCTATTATTATTGGCAAAAGAGAATGACCATTTATCTTCAATCGGTAGATATTAAAATCTAGCAAGCTATCAAAGTTAGAGTCACACCTCCTGCTATTGACAAGGTAGAAGTGTGGAATGATACTGATAGAAGAAACACACACTGAATGCCAAATCAAGACATTATCTGATTTGTGCACTATCTCTAGAAGAGTATGAAAATATATCCTACTATTCTACAGGAAAGGAAATGTGGGACAAACTCCAAGTTATTTTTGAAGGAGCGAATGACGTAAAGAAACATATAATAAGTCTTTTAGTGCACCAATACGAAATTATTTATATGAAACAGGGAAAAACTATAGACAAATTCTTTAGATGTTTCAACAACGTCAATATAGTGTTAAAGAATTTGGGAAAGATATATCTCAGTGAAGAGCTTGTAACAAAGATTCTAAGGTTACTGCCAAAAGAATGGAGACCTAATGTGTCAACTCTAGAAACTGCATAGGATCTCGACACTATTTCACTCAACTGGTCAAAAGGAAACTTGATGATACATGAAGCCAACCTTAAGTGAGATGAAGGATCTTCATACTGAAGAGGAATAACACTAAAAGCAACTGATGAATCAAATCCATCAAACGGTGATGAAAGTGACACTGAGTTGCAAATAGATGGAGATGAAAAATTCAATTTCATGGTAAAAAAATATGTCTGCTTCTACCAAAAGAGACTAATGAAGAAAAGAGAAGAAAACAAGAAAACTGGAAATAACAAATTTCCATATAAAGGTAGTAGCAACAATAGCAATTCACAAAATAATCATATCATATGCTATCATTGCAAGAAGCCTGGACACATAAGACCAAAATATCCTCTTCTTCAAAAGGATAAAATAGAGAATATAAAACCTAGAAAGTAGGCTATGACTACAGCATGGTCAGATGAGGATTTTGAAAACTTTAAAGAAGAAGAGCCTGAAGAAGTTGACAATGTTTGCTTTATGGCTGAATTAGGAGACGATGAGATATATTATTCTAACTCTGATAATAAAATTGATGAATTAAAATATGCATATCATGAATTGTATGATCAGTATTAAAAATTAACTGTGCAGTATTTCAAAAAGGTTGAGAAGTCCAAGAATAATGATGATTCCTTAATTTGTTGTCTAAAATTTTATCTTTTGAAAATGACAAGAAGTAAAAAGTCTCTAAAAAAATTATTGGAACAAAAGGTAAGTTAACTAAAAAATGCATTACTTGAGAATGATTGTGATAAGGTAAAACAATTAAAAGAAAATGTTGTTGCCCTAGAACTTAAGAAAGGGAAATTGGCTAAAAAATTTATTTTTCTTAAAAAAGATCTTGCAAATTTTGTTGATGGAAGGAACAATTTTGATGCATTACTTGAGAGTGGTAAAGGTGTCTTTGATAAGGCTAGAATAGGATATAATGAAAATAATAATATTAGGCCATATATAGAATTTCTTTGTTAAATCCAACAGTAGCCATAGTCAAAACAACAAGAACCTGATAAATAGCAAAAATTACAGTAATTCTCATTCATCTATTTTATGCAATTATTATGGTAGACATGGTCGTATTATTCATTCCTATAACTTTTAAAAAATAAAGAAATTATCTCAAATGTATATTTGGAGACCGAAAGGTCAAACTACTAACATGAAAGGACCCAGAAAAATTTGGGTATCTAAAATGAGATAATCCATTCTGCAGATATGCTTTAGAATAGATACAAGAGAAAATTAATGGATAGTTGATAGTAGTTGTTCGAGACACGTAGTAGGTGAAATATCACATTTCAACTAGATTGAAAGGAAAGATAGAGGCAATGTTGCCTTTGTCCACAAAAACAAGGTGAAAGTCCTTGGAATTGGTAAAATTGGTGACTCTAATTTTGCTTCTATTGATAATGTTCTTTATGTTGATAGATTGAAACATAACTTGTTAAGTGTAAGTCAATTATGTGATAAGGGTTATAGAGTCACTTTCTATGCATCCTATTGTGAAATTATTGATAATCTTAATGAAAAAATTGTATTAGTTGGCCCTAGAAATCATAATATATATTGTGCTCAATTGGAAGACATGTATTCACAAAATGTTAAATATTATTTCTACTAACCAACCGCTTAAACTTGTACATATAGATTTATTTGGTTCTATTAGGACTAAAAGCTTTGGTGGTAATCATTATAGTTTTGTTATAGTAGATGACTATTTTAGATTTACATGGGTTTATTTTCTATCAAATAAGGATGATACTTTTGAAGTCTTTGACAAGTTTTGTAGAAAAATTCAGATTGAAGAAGGGTACTACATTACATTTATTTGAAGAGATCATAGAGGAGAATTCAATAACAAAAAATTTGAACATTTTTGTAATGAAAATGACATAACTCGTAATTTTTGATGCTTAAGGACTCCTCAACAAAATGGAGTTATTGAGAGAAAGAACATGACTCTTGTTAATATGGCCAGGACAATGTTGTGTGAAAGCAGTATACCTCATGGTTAGTAGGCAGAAGCTGTATCTATTGCTTGCTAGATACTTAACAGATGCCTTATAAGACATATTCTCAAAAAGACCCCTTATGAGTTGTGGAAAGTAAGAAAACTGAATGTTGCTTACTTTCAAGCGTTTGGCTGTAAGTGTTTTGTACTAATTAATGGAAAGGATAACCTTGGAAAATATGATGTGAAATTAGATAAAGCTATTTTTTGGGTTATAATACTACCAGCAAAGGATATAGAGTTTATAATAAAAGAACATAGAGGTTAGAAGAATCAATACATGTAGTATTTGATAAAGCACTGCCCTCGATAGCAGCAACTGATTCAGATAATGAAAAGCATCCTTCAATTTCTAAAAATACATCACAGACTCAAACTACACCTACAGTACTTTTGAAATTGCAAGATTGAGAAGGCCTTTCTGAAGCAAGGACAGAATAGGCTCCTTCATCTCAGTAGGAGCCTATGCAACAAAGAACATTAAGAGAATAAAGAGGTCAAAATACACATCAATACATTCTAGGAGACCCTTCTGAAGGTCTAAGAACCAGATCTTCTTTCAAAAACAATTATGTTGCCCTCATCTTACAATTAGAACTAAAGACTATTGATGAGGCTCTTATTAATGAAAATTGGGTTTCAACTATGAAAGACAAACTAAATCAATTTCATAAAAACAAAGTCTGGAATCTAACACCTCATCCATAAAACAAGTCAATCATTGGAACTCGTTCGGTATTTCGAAACAAACATGACGAAAATGGTAAGGTGGTAAAAACAAAACTAGACTTGTAGCTCAAGGTTATAATCAACAGGAAGGTATTGATTTTGATGAAACTTATACGCCTGTTGCCAGATTAAAATTGATAAGAATTTTACTTGCCTTTATATGCTCTAGAAATTTTAAATTACTCCAAATGGATGTTAAAAGTGCCTTCTTAAATGGATATATTAACAAAGTGTTTGTTAAACAACCTTTAAGTTTTGAAGATGAAAACCATCCTAATTATGTGATGAAGTTGACTAAAGCTCTGTATAGTCTAAAGCAAGCTCCTCGAGTATGGTATGAGAGGTTAAGTAACTTTTTTCTTGAGAATAACTTCGAAAGAGGAAAGGTAGATAAAGCCTTATTTATTAAGAAAAAGGAGAACGATTTACTCATAATGCAAATATATGTTGATGACATAATATTTGGTGCTACTAATCAATGCTTCTGTGAAAAATTCTTAGTTTGAATGCAGAGGGAGTTTAAAATGAGTATGATGGGAGAACAATCTTTCTTTCTTGGGTTGCAAATTAGGCAAACAGAAAAAGGAATCCTTATCAATCAAGACAAATATACAAAGGAACTCATCAAGAAATATCATTTTGAGAATGTCAAACTAATGGGTACTCCTATGTATTCTGGAACTAAACTTGATAAGGATGAAGAAGGAAAAGCTACAGATGAGACAAAGTACAAAGAAATGATTGGATCACTACTATATCTCACAAGCTCAAGATTAGATATTATACTTAGTGTGTGTCTTTGCACACGCTTTCAATCAAAATCCAAAAGAGAGTCACCTTCAAGCAGTCAAGATGATCTTTTGCTATCTTCGTGGAACTATGGACTTTGGATTATGGTATCCAAAATTTGATTCTTTTAACATAGTTGGCTTTTGTGATGTAGATTATGCTTGTAATAAGTTAATAAGAAAAGCACAAGTGGTTACTACCAATTTCTTGGAGGATGTCCAGTTTCTTGGGCTTGCAAGAAACAAAATTGCACAACACTTTCAACAACTGAAGTAAAATATATAGCATCTTCTAGTTGTTACACTCAAATCTTATGAATGAAATATCAACTCTAAAATTTTTCTTTTAACTTTGATCATATTCCTATACTATGTGACAATATAAGTGCAATAAATCTCTTTAAAAGTCCTATGCATCATTCTAAGACTAAGCATATAGAAATCAAACATCATTTTCTTATTTCTCCTTGCATATATTAGCAGGCTCCTTTTAATTTATTTTTATGACAAGCTCCTCTTAGTTTGGAAGGCCCCTCTTAGTTTGGAAGGCCCCCTTTTAGAATAAAAGACTTCTCCTAGTTTAATATGGTAGAATATATGTCTTAAAAAGGCAGTTATTAAATAGTGTTGTTTTCAGTTTTTAAAATGCATGTGTTGTTCTGATAGCTCTTTTTTTACATCTTTATGCGATTCTGATATACTTCTTGATTGTTTAGTTCTTTCCCTTTTTTATGATAATGACAAAAGGGGACAATTAAGAGATGATATATTTTGATATATTTTGCATGATGTTAATCTTACATGATGAATTGCTAACTGTTGAAATATTATTGTTTTGAATATGTGAAATGAATCTATGATGTGCCTAAGTTATCTTTCAAATGATAGGCTCCTTATTAGAAGTTGTAAGAAAGGCTCCTTCTAATCACGGTTGACTTATAAAGATTATAGGTATCTTCGAAATCCTTTATTATTATTTAAAATTTGAAAATATATCTGTTATTGCTTGTCATCATAAAAAAGGGAGAGATTGTTAGCTCAAGGTTTATTATTAATGATTTTGATGATAACTATATAATATTTCAAAATTCAAATTGGATTTCCTTATATAGGTAATGATATAATTCTTAAAAGGGAATGATATCATAGGATAAATGCTTCATTTCTTGCAAGAACCTTTTTAATGAACTTACCTTGTTAGAAATGATTAACATCCAAAAGGATCTTACTCATTCGAACAATAAGCTCCAGATATTTTTGAAAAAACTTTTCTCTTAAGTTAATACCAATTTCACTTAATTGAGTAATGGAAATAAGATTTAGTGAGAGTTTAGGAACAAGAAAAGTATCAAGAAAAGATAGCATAGATGTTTGAATAGTGCCTACACTTTGGAAATTCAAAGTAGAGTTATTAGCTTTGTAGACAATATGTGAAATTGAAGGAGTTTTTAAGGAGCCAAATATGTAAAAGTTGGAGGTCATTTAGTTACAACATGCATAATTAAGATACCATGAAGAAGAAGCACCTAGTGTTACAAACAAAGTAGATGAGGAAACAGTACCAAAATATGTTTGAAGTTGCTGCAAAAGAACTTGAAGATCTTTCAAAGAGAATTTAGGAGATGTATATGTATTTTCCATTGTATTCTCTGTGGCAATAGTAGCGGTAGTAAACTGTGTGAACTTAGAAGAATTTTTTTGTTTGGGTTGTTTTCTACATTCAAATATATGGTGACCATTCTTTTTACAATATTTGTAAAGTACCTTCTTCTTAGTTGTGTTCTAAAAAGCATGATAAAAGGAGGCTTGAATGGAAAGAACAGCATCTGTAGACTGAATAAATTTCTTCATTCAAAGGGTGTTTAATTAGGCTTTTTCCATTATCAATTCTTTGATTATTATATCAAGATTTGGTAGAGATCCTTGATGAAGAAGAGAACTACAAGTGGGTTTAAAACTCATCTCTTAAATGGGTTCAAACTCATATATAAGAGTCATTATGAGATGTCAAATATGCTTTTGATCACACAGATTGACACAGATTGTGGCTGCTTGGGTATTAGGCCAAGTAAGGTCTCAAGTGCCAATTAATCCCAAAGTTTTTGTAATTCAAATATATAACTATGGATGGTTTAACTAGGTTGTTATTTCATACGATGAAATCATCCATAACGTTGAAATTAATTGACATCATCAGCTGTAAAATAACAGCTTTTAAGAAAATCTTATACCTCTTTGGTAGTATCAAATTGTCAAAAATCAAGCTTGATTAATTTGGCACAGGTATTATGAAACCATGTCAGAATCTGACGATTCATACCATCCCAAGGTACTAGACATTCTACAAACATATCTTTTGCTTCATATGATCTTTGAGTAAGTTTAGGTACTCAATAGTAACTACACGCTAAAGAAATCATCTTTGGAGAAAGCTATACATTTCTTTATTCCATAAATCATGATAAGATCCATCAAAGATGACATAAATTGGTTGAGTAATGTATTGATGAAGCTTGGAAGTATCCATAGTCCATGAAAGACCAAAAAAATTCTTAGTAACGAAGTTTGTAAGAACACAAAAATAAAGAAACTTGTTTTAGAGCTAGAATTTGAAATTTTTGAGCCCAAAACTAGGTTTTAAACATTGAAAATCTTAAGAATTGGTCTAACTCCTAAAAAATTGACACGAAAATAGTTGAATTGGACAGTTATAGTTTAGTCAACAAATTTAAATTGAACTGATTGACCTTAACCAGTTGAAGCAGTGATATGGTGATGACATAAAAGCCACACGGGATAAAATAATGACGTGTTGTTGTATAATGTGGTAGACAAACAAAACCTGCAGATGATGTGTTAGTGATGTACCTGTGGTATGGCAATCGACTATTACGTGGCACTCTAACATGCCAATGACGTGGTGATTGTTTCTAACGAGGTGGACTGCTTAGAGACTGACACATGTAACCTCTGTTAAATGGGTATTTTTGTTGCTTAAGCTGAAACAACGCCATTTTGACTATGAAATAATCAAGATGATGGCGTTTTGGGTTGTCTTCAACTTTGGAAGCTGGAATTTCAAAACTCGATGTTGGTTTTATCAGGGAGTGTGAGTGCGTGTGGAGAGGCCGTTTAGGACAACATTTATACTGTTGTGATCGTCGTGAAAAGTAGAAGACTTTGGTATATACCAAATGTTACTAATTAACTCTAAAAATCAAAAGACTGCTATCCTTTTTACAAAGGGAGCTCTGGCACTATGAAAGAAGGGAATAAAATTTTACGGTTCTATGTATATAAAATTATTATAAGATTATACAAAAGAATATGCTTTATAGTTAATTATACAAATCTATAACGTATACGTTATAAGTTAACGATTATAAAAAATTTTGATTTTTTATTTTACAAAATAATTTCAATTTTTAATTATAAAAACTAAAATAAATTAAATAATTAAAACTATATTGATCATAATTCTTATTATTATTTAATGTTAAATAATTAAATAATTATATTTTAGTGAATAACGAAATGATATTATAACAAAAAAACTAAAATTACTTTTTATAATTCTCATAAGTTATGATATATATAAAAAATTAAAACCAGAAATTAAGGAAACAAAATTTTAGAACCATGTATGTAAATCATGAAGTGACTGAAACAAAAATTGACAACATTATGATTAGAACGATGCGGATAATTTATGCAATGAATATGATCTTTTTCCACATTTAATTCTTACGATTGCAATTTTAATCATTTTGTCCTTTTAATGACAAAAAAGAAATTAAAGAAGGAAAATTGGTGCTAAAAAATAAAAAATAA
The DNA here is from genome assembly GCA_027568895.1 of Erythroxylum shatona. NCBI lineage: Eukaryota > Viridiplantae > Streptophyta > Magnoliopsida > Malpighiales > Erythroxylaceae > Erythroxylum > Erythroxylum shatona. The sequence continues at coordinate 41,548,679 of JAOSBK010000206.1, forward strand.
TAAGTTAATTTGAATATACTAATTCAAAATTAATTTTGACTAACTTAAGCTAAATTTTGCTAATTTTTAGACCTATATGACACCCTTTTATTCTTTTTAGAACTTTGCACCCCAGAAGTGTTCAGATATCAAGCATTTTCCATGAAAACATTGGTATGACCTCTATTGAAGATTGGGATTAACTATAAATCAAGAAAGTTTAGATGAAGAGGATGACTTCATAAAGAAAGTACTCAACAAATTCCAGGCAGCTCTCAAATAAAGAACAAGAAAGGATTAATGTAGATAGACTTAACAAATTCAATAGAGATCATGCTGGAAATGGTCAAAGAAAGCATGAGACAGGTACCTACCTCTTGATTGAGAGTGGATATGTTAAGTAATAGGAAATAGTTAGTGAATCTCTTCATTGTATATCTTCCCAGATATTATATTATTCATGTACATCCTCTTAGATACTTCTTTATTTAGTTAGTTACAGCAACCTCTGTAAATCCTTCTGTATATATATTTCGTGTACATATCGTAATTTATCAAGTCAATATCACAGAGTTATTCAGAATCCTTTTATGGTATCAGAGCTGTTAGCCTAACAGCACTATTTTTTTTTCCAAACACCACTTCCGCCTCTGTTTTGCAAACACCGAAACCATTACAATGTCTCAAGACACTGAATCTGCAGCAACAGCTACACTTGCTGTCAATACCGAAGCCACACTACCTCAAAACCTGATTCTGTTCAACACTGGATTCTCTTCTGATTCCAAATTAAATGGTGCTAATTTTCCTGCTTGGAGAGTACAGGTTAGTGCACTACTCATTGGTTATAACGTTAAAGGCTATGTTGATGGAACCATTTCTTGCCCAGACACAGCAGGTCCAGAATTGGATATCTGGGTTCGTCAAGATCAGTTTGTTCTTCATGCTTTAATGACTACTGTAGCTCCGAATATTGCCACACTTCTTGGCTCGGTTCATTCTTCTAAGGAGGCCTGGGAGCTTCTTGCTAAGACGTATGCTGGTACGTCCAGATCAAGACTCATGTCTCTCAAGGAAAAACTGATTTGCATTCGGAAGGGAAGCAGAACCATTTCCGAATACTTGAAGGAAATTAAAGGCATTGCAGATGAGATTGCAATTGTCAGTTCACCACTTGATGATACGGATTTGGTAATCCACACTTTGAATGGTCTTTCTGCTGACTTCAAGGATGTTAGTGCTGCCATTCGTGCTCGCGAAACTCCAATTGGCTTTAATGATCTTCATGAAAAATTGGTTGACTTTGAGAGCTTTCTGGAGCGGCAAATGAGGATGGAAGAATCTGTTCAAACACCTTCTGTGCATGTCACCAGTAAACAGTGCCAAGGCTATCAACGACGCTATAGTCGCCCCAACCACACTGGTTCTTCCAACCGCTCTCCTGTCCACCACAATACCAAAGCACACGCTTTTGTCAATCCTGGCATGTCTGACCAACAAGACCTTGTCTGTCAATACTGTGACAAACCTCGACACACAGCCAAGACGTGCTGGCTACTACATGGGAAGCCTCCCAAACAACACATCCGCCACATGCAGCCTACATCACGACCAAATCGTGTCCCAGGTGCTTATACTGTTCGCACGGAAGGGTCATCCTCCAAAGGGCAGTGGATTCTCGATTCAGGTGCTACCCATCATGTTACCAATGATCTCAATAATCTGTCCATACATTCCCCATACAGAGGGGATGACAATTTGCAGGTTGGAGATGGATATGAAGTTTCCATCAATAATACTGGTAGTTTCCATCTTCCCACTACTTCTAAATCCATCATCTGTGACAAGGTTTTACATGTGCCAAAAATCAATAAAAATCTTCTTTCTGTTAAACGCCTGTGCACCACAAATAACATCTCCATTGAATTTTTCCCACACTGTTTTCAGGTGAAGGATCTGCAGACCCAGACAGTGCTTCTTACAGGTTCATGCCACAATGATCTATATGATCTATCTCTTCCGATGAGCAAACCAGCTGTCTATCATACCAAACTTCCAAGTCCACCAGTCCTCCATCACATCTTAGGTCATCCATCAAATAAAGTGTTCAATTTTCTCCAGTCGACCAATAAGTTAGGTTCTCGTATGTTGTCCTCTGATATGTGTATTTCATGTCAGTGTGCCAAAAGTCATAAACTTCCTTTTTCAACTCTTCATTTGCAAAGCAATAAACCGTTAGAAATAATATTCTCTGATGTTTGGGGTCCTGCACCGGTGATTTCGGTTGATGGTTTTCGTTATTACGTGATTTTTGTTGATCACTTCACAAAATATACATGGGTTTACCTGCTAAAAAACAAATCTGACGTTTCGTCTACATTTATCAATTTTCGAAAACTTGTTGAAACTCAATTTGAAACACCTATAAAAACCTTGTACTCAGATAATGGCGGTGAGTTTGTCCACCTTAACTCCTTCCTAACCAATCATGGCATTACTCATCTTACCACTCCACCACATACTCCCGAACATAATGGGATGTCTGAACGTCGTCATCGCCATATCATTGAAACCGCTAGAGCCCTTCTTCATCACTGCAAACTACCCGCCAAGTTCTGGTCTTATGCTACCCGTACAGCTGTTTATCTCATAAATAGA
>JAOSBK010000206.1:41551415-41570408 GCA_027568895.1 Erythroxylum shatona
TCCTTCTGTATATATATTTCGTGTACATATCGTAATTTATCAAGTCAATATCACAGAGTTATTCAGAATCCTTTTATTAAGTGACGGGCCAGGCATCGACGCAGTGACAAAGACACCGACTTTCACCTTCTCTGGCTGTCTCTCCATGGCTTGAGAGACTGCCAACCCACCTAAGCTATGACCAACAAGGATCACCTTCTCATGGGGTGGCAGAGATGCCATGAAGTCCATCAGCGGCCGGTGGTACTCGGATACTGAGGAGAGAGTATTAACCTGCTGAGGATCAATACCTGAAGCTGCCAAGTCTATGGCAGTGACCTTGTTGCCTGAAGATTTTATCAGGGCCACAATTTTATACCATGACCAGGCACCATGACAGGAGCCATGTATGAGCACAAAGTGACTGCTAGGGACAGACTTGGGTGATTCTGATAAATTCCCATGAACCAGACAGATGAGAGAGATGGAAAAGGAAATTAACGTCCATGGTTTCTCTTTTAGCTTCATTTCTGTTGTTAACGATAGGAATTGAATTGCCGTATCAATATATGTGGGTTTGTTTTGATCATGGACCTATATATTCAACTTGGCGCCAAAGTTGACTAAGGACATCATTTACGAAGGCAGTGACAGATATTGACAAAGACGTTCAATCTTGAATGAATAATAAAAAAAGGGAAGAAATAAAAGCTTAGACAAACCCAGAAAGTGATGACATAAACAATGAATTTAAAGCTTTTCTTTTTTTATATTATTCATTTTGGCATCACTTTGCATCTTAGACAACACGAGACAAGCGATACAGAAGTGGGACTAATTTATTTGTAGAAGTTTCCTTTATTTTTATACAGAAAATTTGATAGGTCTCTAATTACAAGGAGTACACCTTACATCCGAAGTCACTCTTCTGGTCCACACACATTTATTTTATGTTTATTGTCAAATTCTAAATGGCTAGTGCACCGTATAAATTGTTTACCAACTCTTAAACCCTGAAATGATCAATTTGGACGTTCTCAACATCAAGCTTCTTGAAATTACTGTACTTTCTGGTGACTATAAACTTTCCCCAGCTGTATCCTTTGTATCTTGCAGGACTCTGTTCATTCACCAGCTCCTCTAGGGGCCTAACTATGGTGTAGTGGGCAGGGTTGAAGAAAAAGGGAATAGAAAACCTTTCCTTCTCAGAGTTCACCATTACTCTATGTTCCACACTTTCATAAGCCTCATTACTCCAAACCTATACACACACAAATAGATAGAAGTTGACGCTTCCCCTCCTTTTATGCTTGGAAAATGAAAATAGCTTTTTTGAGCCTGGAGTTATTGCTAACTACTAAGCTACTTCCTAATCTCTCCAGATTAGTTACGTGGGAGTTAATTGAAAAGCTGAAAGTGTTTTACCTGAATAATGTCACCAACATTAACGATGTAAGCATCTGGGTTTGGCTTGACGCGAACCCACTCTCCATCTGTTTTACGCTTCACTTCTAGTCCTCCAACATCATCTTGAGCAAGGATGGTCAAGGCACCACCGTCTTTGTGTCGACCAACGCCAAGAGCTAGCTGAGGAATAGGGCAAGGAGGATAATGGTTGAGTCTAATGAAGCTGGTTTGGTCATTGAAGAAGCCGTGGAACGTTTTTGCTGGCAAACCTAAGCTCAGGGCAACAAGTTCCATCAACTTGTAAGCCAACTTCTCCACCACTTTAGCATATTCTTCACATACCTCCCTGAGCACGGGAATGGCATAATGCATCAGGGAAAACATAAATCTCTAATGCCGTCACTTGTTATCAATCCATACATAGACATTATCTTCATTATACTGAGGAACTTTAACTTGTGCTTACAGTTATAGTTTTCTTGATTCAGTTATACCTGAATTATTGAATATATATATATATATATAATTCCAATGCAATAATAACTAAGGAAACTTGTGAATGACTATCGGAAAACAATCCTGAAGGGAATAGCAAAATAATAGCAGTGCATCATGTGCAGAGAAAGTACCTTAGTTCAGGGGGGTTATCAGGCCACTGATTGAACCACTTGGTGACTTCTTTGTCTTCAGGCTTATAAGAAGCTGGTACAAGAGTTGGATTATCCACAGTGAAATCAAACACCTCTTTCCAGTCTCTAACATTCTTGGTATGCTCAGAGTCATAGTACCCCAACACTCTCTCCTCGTCTCTCTTAACCTTCCTTTTCTCCTCTAAAGACTGAGCAAAAAACTTCCTCGATGCACTCTCAATCTTCTGTCGCTTCTCCGATGACACCCCATGATTTATCACTTGAAAAAAACCCCAGTTCCTGCAAGCACTTCCTATCTCCTTGACAAGACCATCAAGTGCAACAGGGTCTGAAGTGGCATTATGAGAGCTTAACATGGAGAGATCAATTAAGGGTATTCCTTCAGCTTCAACGACCTCAAGTTTTGGCCTGTGTTCGAGGGCTTGAACAAAAGCTGGATCCACCTCTCCCATGGTTGCGTGCTGAATAACTGGCCAAAGTTTGTGTGCTAATGATTAAATGGGTAAAAAGCATTTATAATCACGAATTGGGGACTTGTTGTAGATTGAATCTAGACAGGCTTCTGTCTGAAATTCCAGGTGGCTTAACTAGGTACAAAATAGACAAATTCGTTTTGGCCAGTTATGACGTTTGTGCTGGCATATAAGGCTTTCCCGGTGAACATAGAAAACAATATATTGGTAAAGTTTGGTTTTGGACTTACGAGTTCAACTCACATTTCTCGTCTCTTAACTTCTACACAATAAGAAAAAAATACATAATCACATACATTCAGTATATCTAGATTTTATAGGTTTTATAATAAAAACTCTTTACCTCAAATATGCATTAAGTAAAATTTTAAATATAGGAAAAATGTATTAAATAAATTGTTAAATGCACACATGGATAGGACGTGATATGCAAGCCCAATCCTTAATTAAGTATAAGTGAGAATAGAGTTGATATTTTGAAATGAATCTAATATGAGATTAATTGATAAAATTTAACTTGATTAAATTTTAAATTAATTGTTAGTTTAAATTAAAAATCGGTTCAAACTTTGAATTCCGGAGATTTGATATATGATTTAAACTAAATTCAAAGTTTAAAATTAAAGGGAATGCAGTGCAATAGCGCTTTTGTAAGTTTCAAATTGTGTTGATATGAAAGTGTACAATGATATTCACATATGCAAATCGTTGCTAAATATGGTGACTCGAGTTTATCTAAGGAAATTACAACAAAGTGAAGATTTAAATCAATGAAATTACAACAAAGTGATAAGATTTAAATGAATAAATACAGGAAAAGAATAAGATGAATCTTTACTAATAGCTCCCTATAAGCTCATGCTTAGAGCAATAAGTGAGCATGTCATGCAACTAAAGGAATGTAGTAGATCCTAAAGATTTTGTCAGTACATCAACGAGCAATTGAGAAGTCAGAATGTAATGAATAAACAAAGACTTATTGTCAACTAAATCTCAAATAAAATGAATGTCAATCTCAATATATATATTTGGTACGAGCACAAGAGACATAATCTACAGCAAGCAAGGTAGCTCCTACATTATCACAATACAAGAGTTGCTTAATGTCAGACAGACCAATTTCATTGAGAAAAGAGTTGATCCAGCAGAGTTCAGTAGTAGCAATGGTAATACTCATGTATTTAGCATTAGTACTAGACCTAGCAATAATAGGTTACTTTTTAGAACTGTGAGAAATTAGAGAAGGACCTAGAAAAATGCAATAATTAGATGAAGATTGGTGATTATTAGGGCTACCCACCTAATTAACATCAAAATAAGTAAGTAACGTTAAGTGAGTAAGTTTAGTTAGATGAAGGCCACATGAAGTAGAGCGAAGCTACTATAGAATGCATTTAACAACTATCTGGTGGACATTGAAAGGGAAGTGCAAGAATTGATAAACATTGGTAACAACAAATTGTATGTCTAGTTTGGGGAGATAAAGATATTGAAGGAATCTACCATTACAAAAATACTCAGTAGGGTCAAAAAGAGGAAGCCCATGATTTTTTGAGAGAGGTAGCGATAGGGTAATGAGAGTAGAGATGAGTTTTAGAAAATTAAGCTGAGTTTGATAAAGAAGATCACAAGCATATTTTGATTAAGTGAGAAGAAGACCAATGGACATTAATGGAGCTTCAATTCTAAGAAAGTAGTGAAGAGGGTCAATGTCTTTAATGGTAAAGGTAATTTGAAGATCATGAAAGAAAGTCTAGATAAAGTCTTGTGAAGAACCTATTAACAATACATCATTCACATAAACAATAATAAAGGTGGTATGAGTTGAGTTCGAGTGAATAAAAAGAGAAGTATCTAGTTTGGATGAAATAAAATCAAGCTTAGTAAGTTTTTAACTTAATATGTGAAACCAGGCCCTAAAGGCTTGAGACCATAAAGAACCTTATGAAGATGACACACAAAGCGAGGATGATTAGGGTCATCAAAACTAGGAGTTGATACATAAAAATATATTATTGAAGATTTTCATGTAGAAATTTATTATTGACATCAAATTGACAAACCAACCAGTTTTTAGGGAAAGCAAAAGTAAGAATGATGTGAATTATGGTTGATTTAACTATTAGATTAAAAGTGTTTTTGTGACCAAGACTAAGGGATTGATAATAGCCTTTGGCAATATATCTAGCTTTGTAGTGATTAAGATTGCCATTAATGTTAAGTTTGATTAGGAAGATCCATTTGTAGTCAACAATATTTGCACTTGAAGGGGGAGGAACAAGAGACTAAATGTCATTATAATGGAAAACCTTGAACTCATCAAGCATCTCTTGATGCCTATGAGCAAATTTGTTTGTTTGAGTAAATGAAATAGGATTAGGTTTAGGAGATGTAATGGTAGTGGTGTTGTAAGTAATATGATTAGGAAAAGTTTTGACTTTGTGAGTGTGATCACAGGTTTGAGTGAGTACTAGCTGAGAGGAAGGTGGCGGTGTTTGAGGTTATGGTAGTAATAAGAGAAGTGATGCTGAAGCAACATGTGATTCTGGAGTTATAGAAATAGGTGGTAAGGATTAGGATTTTTGAAGAGTGGGTAATAAATTGAAATGTAGTAGTAAAAAAAGAGAATGAGGATGAGAGGAAGAAGAGATGGGCATAAGGTGAGGGAATTGAGTTTTAAGGAAATGAACATGATGAGAAATATATATTTTATCAGTTGAAGGATCAAGACAACTATCTATTTTATAACTAGGAGCATAACCATATATTACACATGGAATAGATTTTGGTGTGATTCTATTAGGTTTGGTTGAACCAAATAAAGGGAAATATGTACAACCAAAAATACAAAGATGATCAAGTTTAGGAGGTGCATGAAAAAGAAGTTCATAGAGATTTGTAGTGTGAGGTCATGAGATAAACAATAATGAAAAAGGCCACAAAGTGGTAACAATTGGGAATAGAGCTATAAAGAAGAAATGTGATCCTAGTTTTAGTAACGTGATGATTTTTTTTGGTTATAGAGTATAGGGACATTATATGTGAAAATAATGCCATGAGTGGTAAGAAAATGAGCAAATGGTCCTTTAACGAATTCAAAGGCTTTATTTTATGAAAACATTTTTAATTTTGATGATAGAGAATAAGTTTTGAGTGGTAACTTTGAAGGTATATCTACTAAAATCATCAATAAAAGTTATAAAGTATCATTAATCAAATAGAGAAAAAGAGGGAGAAGGTTTTGTATAGATTCTAGTAGATGAGATAAATGGAAGATGACAACTTTTTTCTTGAAGACATAAGGTACAATCAATATTGATGGTAGACACTTTGAGTAATTGAAATAATTTAGAGAGAATTTAACTGCATAGATGACTAAGACATTGTTGCCAAATGTGAGGAGAAACTTTACGAGTAGAGAGTGCAATAAGATTTGTGAAATGAATAGTAATCTTTAAAGAATAAAGATTATTATAGACGCTTCCTGCGAGGAGCGGAGTCTTGTTTGAAAGGTCCTTCACATTATAACCAAAGGGACTAAATTCAATCAAACAAGAATTATCATTAATAAATTATGTCACAGAAAGTAAATTAGTTGTAAGATAAGGAACAAAGAGAATATTTAATAAATATAAAGGTTTATGGTGGGTAAGTAAGGTTAAAGAGTCTTTAGAGGAAATAAAAAGAGGACTAGCATTTTTGACAAGCTCTTGGTTAGTACCTTGATTTGGTTAAACCAATTAACAAGATAGGGGTTAGGTGTCATGTGTGAGGAAGTAGCTGGAGATTAAGCCATTCTGTAATTTCACTGGAAGGATTGGTAGATGGGGTTATAATGGGTTAAATATTTAGAGTGAAAAAGACAAATTGAATTGAGGTCATTTTATGAGTAGGGATGTTAATTTTGGCTCAACCACCCAATTTTAGCTCCGGTTGATCAAGCCACGAGTTAAAATAGTTCGACTCAACTTGCCCAGCCCGTGACCCAACCGGAACAACAAAAACAACATTGTTTTGCTATTTAAAAAAATAAGGATAGGTTGGGCTGGGCCCCAACACCAAAGGTTGAGCCTGGTCAGGAGTAGCCTAGGCCCGACCCGACCCATTGACATCTTTGATTATGAAGAGAGGTTAAGTGATTATTTTTAGATTACATGTGTAAGTAAAGACATGTAACAATTATATGACCAAATTTTTTTTACAAATTTGACACTTTGGAGGTCTTGGATTAAAATTGGGTTAAGAATGATAAGGGAAAGGTAGGCTAGAGAAAGGGATATGGGGCTAGGTTTGCATTATAGTGCTGGGTGGAAATATGAGTGAATGGGTTTGTAGGTTAGGAATTTGGGCTTGGGGTTGAGTTATTGAGGTTTAAAGGTAGAAAGGCTTTATGTGAATTAGGCCCTTATAGAAGGTTTCATGGTTTATCTCAATGGTTATGAGGAGAACATAAATTATTCTATTGAATGGCTATAGCTTCCCCTATGACAAGTTCTTTGCTCCAATCGTTCATCTTATTATACATCAGGATACTTTTACCATGAGGAGTCACAAATGCTACTTCAAGTGGAGATTGATGAAGAGATAACAATCGTTGTTCATAAAGTAGAAGCTTTACATACAATTATGAGAATGAAAGAGTGATGTCTCCACTCTCCATGGCAATGAAAATGATTCATAATCGGGAGGCAAGCCATTAAGTCTAAAAAGCACCAAGTCTTTAGAGGAGACAAGGTCACCGATGGTTGATAAGTCTTCAGTTGTTGATGCGATAAACGTTAGGTAACCAGTGACGAAAGAATCAACTTTTCTAGTACATCTAAGCAATGATTTTTCGGTCGTCGTCTGCAGGAGAAAATAGTCTTCAAGTGTGGTCCAAAAAGCTCTAGTGGTTCCACAGCCAAGAGCTAGTTAGGTCATATTAGAGGCGAGGGTAGCGATAAGGCAAAAGTAGATAAATTGGACCTTCTTTGCCAATTCAAGACATTTGTAGAAGGAGTTGAGGTATTAGCAGTAGTGTTGTTATGCTTCAATAGTAGGGAGATTGACTCACTAACGTATCAGAGTAAATCACAAGTCAATGGTATAGATTTATCCTGATTTCTCCAAATTAAACAGTTATTGTTGTCAAGAGTAATGGTGATGAAATTGGTAAGGTTAGTGATTGAACATAGGTTTTCTAGATTCATTTTGTGAGTGAGTTTGGGACTTTTAGATATACTTGTGTAGATTGAATGATGTAGATGATAAGGTTGGGAGGGATAAAAAAATGAAAGAATATGTGAAGAATACACCCAAGTGGGCTCTGATACCATGAAATAAATAAATATGCCATATACTTGATTTAAGTTAAGAGTAAATTTTATGTGAAGGTGTACAATGCTATTTATACATGTAAATTAGTGCCAAATATAATTATTTGAGTTTAACGTATTTAAGGAAATTACAACAAAGTGATAAGATTTAAATCAATGGAATTACAACAATTTAGTATAGATAAGAAGAGATTAAAGTGAATTTAAGCTAAAAAACAAAGTCTAAAACTGAGAAAAAAAATTGAAGTCCAATTAAATTGGATTAGATTTAGATGTATATCTTCTCCTGTTGCTAAGCAAGAGTCTAAAATCTCTTCACGACTACTTCTAAATTGTGTTTTCAAAATTTTGACAAGTCTAAGACTCACTAATCAAGATAATTAAAGCACAACAGAAAAAAAAAGTAAGATCAACAAAAAAAGATAACTCATTGTAGTACACAATTAATTGAAAAAATAGATAATTATTGATGATCAAGTTAAGAGTATTTGGATGACAAGTCCTAACTCCAAAATCATTGTGTTTCGAGGTAGTAAGAAAGCCCGAGTTAATTTAATTTGATTAGATTTTAAGTCAAGCTTAATGTTTTTTTTTGTAAATTTTGAGCTTAAGTGTAAGTTCGGATATAAAAATTATATGCAAAATGTTATCTTTGGTATCCGGAATCATTGATAACTTAGAATCTTTTCTGTATATTTCTGTGTTATCAATTATACAATGATGGGTACAATTTATACAATTACTGCTATGCTATACAAGGAAAGGTCTAAATGCTATTCAATATGTTGCTTAATTCTAGGACATGATGAGTGGAGCTAATCACTTCTATTCTGATCCTAAATCAAATGCTGAATTATTTCCTTGTTTCAACACTCCCCCTCAAGTTGAATAGTGGGATCTGAAATATTCAACTTGGACAACACATCTTCAAAGACTCTTCCTGTGACGGCTTTAGTGAGGATATCTGCCAACTGGTCCTCACTTCTGACATGCGGAAGCTCAATGATTCATGTTTCAAGTTTCTCCTTGATGAAGTGTCGATCCACCTCAACATGTTTAGTTCGATCGTGTTGTACTGGGTTCTCCGAGATTGCTATAGCAGCTTTATTATCACACAGTAACCTGGATGGTCCGGATGGCGGGAAGCCGATTTCTGTCATGAGTTTCCTGAGCCACAATAATTCCTGCAAGCCCTTCACGATCCCCCTGAATTCTGCTTCTGCGCTAGACAGTGCGACCACCTTTTGTTTCTTGCTCTTCCAGGTTACAAGATTACCTCCCACAAAGGTAAAGTAACCAGAAGTCGACCTTCTGTCTACTGGGTTACCAGCCCAGTCAGCATCAGTGTACCCTTTCACTTCCAGATGTTCATCCAGATGGCCATTATTTCTAAATGTGATTCCATGTCCCGGTGTCCCTTTCAAGTATCGAAGGATTCTGATAACTGCCTCCATATGTTCCTCCTGAGGTTGTTGCATGAATTCGCTCACAACTCCAACAGCATATGCGATGTTGGGTCTGGTGTGGGCTAAATAGATCAGCTTCCCGACAAGACGTTGGTACCTCTCTCTGTCTGCTTTCTTTCCCCCTTCTCTTACTTGTAGCCCATGATTCACCATGATCGGTGTTTCTGCTGGTTTACACTCCAACAAACCTGTTTCTGCTAGTAAGTCGAGCACATACTTCCGTTGGGATATAAAGATCCCCTTGCCTGATCTTAGTACTTCGATCCCCAGAAAGTACTTCAGCTGTCCCAAGTCTTTTATTTCGAACTCAGTAAACAGGTTTCTTCGGAGTTCAGTGATTTCAGTTTTATCATTCCCTGTGATCACCATATCATCTACGTAAATGATGAGGCAGGTAACCAGCCCATCCTTATTCTTCAGAAACAGTGTATGATCAGAGTTACACTGTGTGTATCCATATTTCCTCATCACTATCGTAAACCTTCCGAACCAGGCCCGTGGTGATTGTTTGAGACCATACAGGGACTTCTTCAACCGACATACCTCTCCTTGCCTAAATCCGCTTGTGAATCCGGGAGGTGCATCCATATAGACTTCTTCCTCAAGTTCACCATGTAGGAATGCATTCTTTACATCGAATTGGTGGAGTGGCCATCCTCTGTTAGCCGCTATAGAGAACAGTACTCTTATAGTGTCCATCTTTGCTACCGGGGAAAACGTCTCGGAATAATCTATCCCGTACGTTTGTGTGTACCCCTTAGCTACCAGTCTTGCCTTATATCTTTCAATTGCTCCATCTGGTTTGTACTTGATGGTGTACACCCATTTGCATCCTACGGTCCTCTTCCCTCTAGGTAATTGGCAGATTTCCCACGTCTGGTTTTTCTCTAATGCCTCCATCTCCACCTTCATTGCCTTAACCCAGTTTTCTGAGGACTGTGCCATCTCAATGGTTCTGGGAATTTCCTCCGTATATAGCACAGAGATAAATGCTTTGGCAGATTTAGAGTAATTCCCATGGGCTACATTTGCAGCAGGATACCGAGATTTGGGTTCTGGGGAATATCGTTCCGCTGGAACTCCTCTGTTTCTCCTCTCCGGAAGAACATATGTTTTAGTCTCATGAGATGGCACCTGTTCTACCTGTTCCACCTGTTCCTCCTGTTCCTCATCCATTTCACCACTAGAATTAGCTTCATAATCGATATTGACATCTGGTTCAGAGGAACTTACCACAGCGATATCGGTTGGAGGAGTCTGGTCTGATACTTCCAACAGAACGGGCCGACTGTTCGTCTCAGAGGGTGGTTCAGGAACTGTTTGGGGAACTGTTTCAGGGATTTCAGGGATTGGTTCAAGGTTAACTGGTGGAGGAGAGATTCCTATGGGTCTTTCTAACCAATCCAGAGTCTCATTGTTACCCTCCCCCTGACCGCTGGATTGGTAAAAGAATTGGGTTTCAAGGAAGTTACAGTTCATGGTGGTATACATTTTTCGGGTTTTGGGATGGTAACAACGGTATCCCTTTTGAGTAACCCCGTATCCAAGAAAAACGCATTTGACGGCACAGGGGTCAAATTTGGTGCGTTCCGTTTTTGGTATGTGGACGAAGACAGAGCATCCGAAGATACGGGGGGGCAGTGTCAGGGATTGAGGCACTGTAGTTAGGCTGGATAGTATCTGGATGGGGCTGTCTTTTTCTAGTATTTTTGTGGGTAGTCTGTTCAGAAGATATGCGGAAGTCGCTATAGCTTCAGGCCAAAAGGTTTTTGGGACTTTGGAATCGAACATGAGAGTTCGAGTTTTCTGGAGAAGTGTGCGGTTCATTCTTTCCGCCACTCCATTTTGTTCTGGGGTATGTGGGCATGTAGTCTGGTGAATCATACCAGTGTTGTGGAAGAAGGTTTGGAGTGAAGAGTTAACAAACTCCCCTCCGTTGTCTGATCTGAGGATTTTTATGGGTTTTTCAAATTGTGTGTGGATCATTTTGTAAAAACGGATAAAAATATCAGGTACTTCAGATTTATGGCGTAAGAAAAATACCCAACACATTCTAGTACAATCATCCACAAACAAGGCAAAATATTTCAATCCATGTGAACCATGTACAGGGGCAGGTCCCCATACATCTGAATGAACTAAATCAAAGGGATGTTCAACACGTGTATTATTGGATGTAAAAGTACTTCTGTGGCTCTTGGCCAAAACACATGTTTCACAAACAAAATTCGGATTGGAAAACAGTTTAGGGAATAAAACTCTAGCATAACTATTAGAGGGGTGACCTAACCGACGGTGCCAAAGCCATGCTTCTCGGTCAGCTGTTCCATGTGCTAACATGGCTGTGCCAGGAAGAACCACTTCATCAACGTAGTATAGACCGTTCTGTTCAGTACCACGCCCCATAATCTCCCCCGTCCGGATATCCTGTAACAGGCAAAAATATGCATTCATCAGTACAGTACAGTTCAATTGCTTCGTGACTTGACTTACTGACAACAATTTATGAGATAATGCTGGTACATAAAGACAATTTTTAATTTTCAGAGTTGGAGTAATTTCAACTGATCCTGCACCAACAACAGGTAAGATTCTCCCATCTGCTGCCTCTATGTGACCAATTCTAGGCTCAGACAATACAACAATGTCTGATTGATCAAACGTCATTGTATCCGTTGCCCCACAATCAAAGATCCACTTGTCACATTTATTTTCCGAAATTCCAGGGACTGCACTGACATTATTACAAACAGCTGGGTATAATTCTGAATTTTCTGATTCTTCTGGGTCAGTTTCACACAAATCAGATAATAAGGGACTGAATTGATTAGGGCTAAAAAATGAAGGGCTTGGTTTTAAATAACCAAACCCTTTACCTTTAAATAGTCCATTGTCTTCCTCCTTAACCCTAGCAGCCGCCACAAAGCCCCCTCCATTTCCGCCCCCAATTTTCGCTTGAGCGGTGCCGGCGAAGGTGACCTCCTGGTTGCCCACTGTGGTCGCCGCCGATTTCCCCTTGTGCTTCCCGGGCTCCCACCAGTCGGGAAAGCCATGGATCTGAAAGCACGTTTCTTTGGTATGCTTCCTCATCCCACAATGGGAACACTTTAAACTAGATTTATCTTCGAATAGGGGAGGGTTTCTGTTCGGATTGTATGGCCGATTACCTCCTTTCGCTGCCATGGCGGATCCGTCTGTTGTGGTGGCGGTGATTTTCTGTTCTGCCGGAGCTCTTGCGGCCACGAGCCCTTCTCCTATGCCGGAACTGGTATCTGCCGGGCCTAAGATTTTTAGCCTGGCGGCTTCTGACCTGATGTGAGAATATACTGACTCCACTGGTGGAAGAGGATGAACCCGTAATTCCTCCCGTTTGATGCTGTCATATTTCGGGTCCAACCCGGCAAGGAAATGGAAGATTTTGGTCTCGTTCCTGAGACTGTTGAAGGCTGAGATGTCTTCGGCTGTGTGCATCGGATTTGGTTGAAGGTACTCAATCTCTCCCCATAGCCCTTGTAAGGTAAGCCAATAATTCTCCAAACTCATCCCTGTTTGAGTCAATCGACTGGCCTGAGTGTAGAGATCAAACACCTGTAGGGAGTCCCGGCCACTCCCGTAGGTGATTCTCAAGGCCTCCCATAAGTCTCTGGCTTTCTGGTAATGTGCTAAGTTTCTGGCCATAGTGCTGTCAATGTTTTCTAGAATCCATGTCATAACGTTTTGATCATCTTGATGCCATCTTTCAAACTGTGGATCTTCCACTTCTGGAGGTTTCGGGATTCCGGTGATATGCCGGGTTTTCCCTCTTCCGGCTAAGGCCATACTCATGAGCCTTTCCCATAGTGTATAATTCACACCATTTAATTTGGTACTGATGGTAAGGCCTGGTGTTGTCTGGTTTGAGGTTGGATACGTCGAGTTTGCCTGATTTATGCTACCTTTAAGGATGGCGGCAATCTTCAGGGTTAACTCATCAGTTTCTGTTTGGTTGGTCGGAACAATTGGGTTTGGCTCTGATACCATGTTAACTTTGGTATCCGGAATCATTTCTGTATATTTCTGTGTTTTCAATCATACAATGATGGGTACAATTTATACAATTACTGCTATGCTATACAAGGGAAGGTCTAAATGCTATTCAATCTGTTGCTTAATTTTAGGACGTGATGAGTGGAGGTAATCACTTCTATTCTGATCCTAAATCAAATGCTGAATTATTTCCTTGTTTCTACAGTAACACCGAGCATTCGATTCAATTTGTTACCAGAGATTTGAATATTTGTGAGCTAGTACCATCATAAACCTCCAAAAGTCTTGAAGAGAGTTAATAAAATGATAAAACAATGTCATTTTTATATGAATTTTTAGAATTTAGGCTAGACCCGAATGTGATGAGAAGCTTAAAATTTTTTTTAAAAAATTGAATTTAACTTAAAATCAAGTCAATTTAAACCATATTTATTAACTTTTAGTCAAACCGACCTAGACTCGGGCCAAAATATCATCCCTAATAGGTTCATTTCTTGAATTTGACAGTCGGTGAAGTTAATATTAAGAGGTTGGAGACAAGTAGGAGCGGCCTAAATGGTTTTAACTCCTCACTTAAGGCTCCCTCTCATATAAAGTTTTGAGTTCGAGTCATACAAAAGGAGGAGAAATGAGAAATTTTCCTGTTGATGATCCTCTAGCCCCTGGCCAAAACTCCTTGATTGGATCAATTACGAACGCCTAGCTTCCGGAGACAGTGTGGAAATTGAAGCTACTAGAGAATCTGGGGGATGATGGAAAACTGATGCTGAGTAGGGCCAGTGATCAATTATCAGCTAAACAATTAAGTATGTGTACAGGCTATACAGGAACCTGAAGAGTCTTGAGATTTTAGATTTATCTCCTCTAAGACTTTTGGAGTGAGATCTTAGGAGCTTAGGATTAGTCTGACTAAGCTGGGATATATAATGTAATAAAAAAATATTAAGAGGTTGGAAAATTGTTAGGGGGAAATCCTGAAGTTAGTAGACGATAGATAAAAATCTACGTTAAACAGATACGATTTGTTTCCTGCTGTTTTACGCCCAACAATAAACCTTAATATTTAATGACCTTCTTTTCTGTGCGTTTACGCAGTGGACATCAAGTCACATTATCGTTCATCCTTTTAAATAGTGTGATCAACCTTTGAGAGTCAAAAGAATGACTGTGTTGGTAGAGCAAAATTTGTCATCCATCACTTTCAACGATACGTCACGAGCGGGTCTAATTTTTTTAAGTCCCCTTTTCACGTAAAAAGTGAATAAGTAACACACGTTAATTAATTAATGAATATATTTGAAGGATAAGCTACAACCAACTACGATCAAAAGCCCTTTTAGTAATGAGGATATTGATACTTCCCTAATTTTTGTTTGTAGTAGTGTATGGCAGATTGAAAATTCAGAAGATTTTACTACTATGATATATTTAATGGTTGTAATTTAAAGTCATTCTTGCATCGTAACCATGTAACACATATCTTTGTCCCGTGGAGGCACATTGCATAATAATGATAAAGTTCATCTTCAATGGGTCAATCAGTTAGCATTATTTACGACTTATATTTGTGTACATTCATACTTTCTAGAATTTTCTCTTTAAGCCAATTTATTTTCCCATTTTAGTTTCAAAACCAGAATCCCATTAACTAAAATCTTGTAGCTAAATACTATTAGAAGTTTATATTGCTTATGATGGTCTTGAGACAATATTTTTGAATTAATGTTTCATACAAAAGGATGTGGAATGTTAGATTAATTTAATAATTATAAAAGTGTGACCCATAATACTTGGCTTGATTCTAACATAAGGTGGGCTTAAGTTAATGATTTTGGGTTTGTAGAGAATAAGAGTCACTAGGATTTTATTAAATTTAATAAGAACTCTTCCATCTCCCTTCATTCAAGAAAACAGTTACCAAAATAAAAGAAAGATACCTTCTTGCACCATTACAAAAGAATGAAGAAAAGAGAATGAGAGAGTAGATAAAATTTACGTGTAAGGAATAAGGATCTATTATTGTATACATATATTAAATATGGATTGAGGATAGTTTTTTCTCTCTCTCTCTCATATAATATGAGTCCTAATTGAATGAGTTGAAACAATTGTGTTATAGATGATTTTGTGAGAATTCTACATCTGAAATATTGTTTAGAATTTATAGTTTCAATTTACATGTGGTATCAAAGAAGGTTATGATACTTTGATTTGCATAATTGAAATAACCTTTTTGTCCGATTGTCGCCTTGGGGTTACTTCAAAAAATTTAACCAAGGATTGCATATAGCGCAACCTCATCGTTCTCTTGAGAAACCAAAAGATGAAATTAATTTTCTAAGTAACTAAATGCAATGCAACCTAGACTGTAAAATGGGGTTTGATTTGAACAATTACCGCTAAAGTTTGCAACGAATTAAAACAAATACTAAGGACTTGTTTTTGGTATTTTTAAAATTGAATTGAGTAATATAAAATGACAATGAGTGAATTAAAATAAGAAGACAAACACAAGTAATTAGCAATGATAAACGCAATCCTCCAGTTCAATAGCACAAACAATCATCTCTCAAAAAGATATGGGAGTTAAAACAATTGAATCAAGAATTAAAATCAAGCTTTTAATCTAACAACCGAGCCACCTTGAATTGTTACAAAAATATTTTCCAAAAATCCCAATTTACTAACTGCCACCAGACTAGTAAAGTAGAATTAAGGATACTAACATCAATGCTCGACTTTTACGCAATAATTAAGAAACATAATTAATGCCAGCAATAGATAAAATGATCCAAATAATTCAAGCCACCTTGAATAATCACCAATTTCCCTAAAATCTCAATGCAAAGTTTTGACCCAAAACAAGGTAATGAAATTAAATCCGAAATCAACACAATATCAATTTCCAAACATTAATCCAATCACAAAATCTTCCAATTCAAAAATATAATTAAAACGCAATTCCAAATAATTAAATAGTAAAATCTAGGAATTACTAAATAATTAAATGGACAGAAGATAATTGCAGTTTAGACTCCCCTATAAAAACTCCAAGCTCCTGCCATTGCCATTGAACCAAAGGATTAGGATAAATTAGCCACGACAATTCATTGGAGATGCTGCCAATCTTGAGCTCCGACGGTCAACCATGAAAAGTGGGAATGATTCGGATTTGGTGGAGATGAGATTTTCGGACTTTGTCATTTTCTCCTTATGATTTTTTCTATTTCTTCACGCACCCATACCAAAATCTTTTAGGCCAACACTGTAGCTAGGAGTGACAAATTAATGTTTATTCTTCACCTCCTCACAAACCATGCACACACGATTTTTTTCTTCTAATTTTTCTAGCCTTCACGCACTCACCCAGCTCCAGCTCCTACCTCCACGCTTTTTTCTTAATTTTTCCAGACCACTCACAGCCAACAACGCCTCTCCTTTCATGTAATCTCCTTCTACTTTTGCTCTTTCTCTAGACCACGCAACAAACCACTCACGTTCTAAGACAATGCCACCTGCACTTCACACACGCAAATGACACAAAACCTCTGCCCACACACTCACGTCTTCACACACATTTCACACTCATAGCTCCAGCTTCACAAACGTCGCCTGCTCACACCACAAACACATACTTCACATTTTTCTTCTCCTCTCAATGCCAGCTGCTTCCAACAAGCCTGGTTTGCTCACCTTCACTGAACCACTTGCCTATCACGTTCAAACAACAAACAGATCAGCACCAGATACACACGACACACTAACGCAAAAACCACTACCTAGCAACCTCCTCCATTTGCCAAGAAACCAACAACGCCAGCTCCTCCTATATATCGTGATCTTCTTTTTGTCTATTTTTATTTCTCCAAAACACACACACGTACCAGCTCCACACACTTAGCACACTCACACTTGGACAACACACCTTTACCTTTCCTTTTATGCTTTCATAACTCCAGCTCCTAGATCCACAACAGATCCAAGCCACACACACTCGCACAACGTCTCACTCACTTTCTTCTTATTATTTTTTTTCAGACCAAGTTGCCTCTCTCTTTTGTTGTCTCAACGTCTTCGTTTCCTAGCTGTCTAGTTTGCGTTTTTGACTGTTGTGTTATTATGTGTGCTTCTTCTTTGGCTTTGTGGATCACTCTTCTTAATATTTTGAACTTTAATTTCGTCAAATAACCTACAATAAAAAAATTACAAATAATGTAGCATCAATTGTCTAAAAATTAATTTATCACAGTTAAACCAAAATATGACAATTTTTGCCCCTATAAACACAAATTAAATGTAAGGTACAATAATTCAAATAATAATCAAATAAAGCTATCAATACCAATTTTAGTGACAAAAACTCATCCAAATGATATGAAAATATATATGAAACAAATGAGTTTGTCATTCATAGATGAAACAGATTGCCACTAAATTGCTAAAATTAATATCTAATATTTAACTCGCTCAATATAAAAGAAAAAAACCGTAGGAGTGCATTGAACATCTTATGTAAAACACACACGCCTTTATTACTAATTTGTTAATAAATATAAGATAATTTTTTATAAAAATAAAAATACAATAAATCTGATTAAAAATAAATTAAAATTTGATTTTTCACATTTATTTTCATTATAGATAAATTTGTAATGATTGAATAAAATTATTCATCATATACATAAGAGACGTTATTATAGACATTGTTCAGTCCGATTAGGTCCCAGGCCGAACATTGGCCCATGGGCCGGGGCACGAGCAGAACTGGCTGTCTATCCATGGGGACTCGTGCAGAGCAGGCCACCAGCTCTGCCCGTGGCCCGGTTGGAGCACGAGCAGAACTGACTGCCTGGTCTGCTCGTGGCCTGGTTGGGGCACGAGCAGAATTGGCCGTCTATCCATGGGGGCTCGTGCAGAGCTGGTCGGTCGACCGGGCTATCACAAGTTGGGTGGTAGTGGGTTGGGATGCGCTGGGCAGAAATCAATAGGTCCGATCCATTGATGTCCCGAACTACCTTACTCAAAGATATGAACATGATTTCAACTTCAACAACTATTGAATGAATACAGAGAAATCCCATTCTATAATTGATAATATCTTCTAGTTGCTTGACCTTTCGCCATCCGTACGTATTCAGTTCAATGTCAGCAGAAAAAGAGTTTACAAAAGAAAAAATTTTCGGTTTAAAATTTGGGATCAGAGCTTTGCCTCCCGTAAGAGAGCTACCCGACTCAAGCGGGGATTAGTCTGAGTGTGGATAGCTTAAAGATGTCTTTCCATAGTTGGGACCCTTTTAGGATACCTCGTGAGCAACAAAAAAAAAAACAAACAAACAAACAAAATTTCAGCAAATAGCCCATTAACTAAAAGAGCTATTGTACGAACTTGAATTTTATAATTATATTATCAAAAATTTCATACTGGTAATAAATTTTATACAAATCAACAATTTGAAGAATTAGAATATATATGTAAATAATTATATCAAAATCATCACTATTTCATAATTTTATGGTAAGAGACGTAATCTTCTCTTATAATTTAAGAAAACCTTAAAAAAACATCTTCTAGTTTTCAATTTTCTATTAAAACCCTATATTAAATTTTGTTTTAAAATCAACAAGGAAATAAATGTAGTTAAAAAATTATATGTTATTAATATAATAACTCAAGTCA
>JAOSBK010000206.1:41570508-41584257 GCA_027568895.1 Erythroxylum shatona
AACAAAACGGATAAACCGAAGTTTATACCGTGAACAAAACGAGTCCGATTTCTCAGGATCTCGTGGCCTCAAGCGGGTAGCCGGGAGAAGGTTATACGTCGACGTGCACGTGACTAACGAAACGTTCCTCTCTTGCCCAAACAAAGCACATATTCACTTCATTCTCAAATCATTTTATCAAATGCTTTCATACTTTTCATGCTCATCATGCTTCCTTATTTTGCCATTCATACAAAAGGCCATGATATTTAAAGGCAATACATGATCACAATCACAATGCATTTTCAACAATCTCAATGTTACACACACATGCAAGCAAGCAAGACAATTTGCCCATACACACAACAACCATAAATATATTACCCACCAAATATCGCTTGAAATCCAAGTTCAAGGTTGTCTTTCCTCTTGCGATCGGATGAGGTCGGCTTGGTTTCCTATAACAAACCAAGTTCCCATTCAAACAACATTCAAGGAAAATCATAAAGCTTTGAAAATCAAAAGTGCTAACACTATAATCTAGACTCGACTTCCATGAAATTTTGAGATCTTTAGAGACCAATTCAAAACTTCCTTTCTTCATAAAACTTATAGCCCTAAGTCTCTCGTTTACGACGAATCAACAATCACCTCATTTGGACATCTACATCAAATGTTATATCCAAAATACCAAAATACATCTGTACAGGAAAACAGGATCTCGCCGCAGCGAGGAAGCAGGCGAGCGCCGCGGCATGCGAGCTCCAGAAAATGCCCGAAACCTGCTTTCTCACACCTTCAACCAGATTCTTCCCATCTTTCACATCTAATACATCTCAACACTACACCATCATTCCTACTTCATTTCTAAACTCAATCAAACCCAAAATCAATCATAAACACAAAAGAATCATTAACCCTAGAGGATTACACATTTTCGTACACCATTAACCCTACACACATTTAACACCAATTTTCACTCCTAATTATCACTAAACAAGATTCATTCATCTAATTAATGCTTATACTTGATTGGAGAAGCTTCAAATCCTTCAAATTATCCAAAACCCTAGCTTGGCTTTCTTCTCTTCTCCTTTTCTCCTCACATCCACCACACTTCTTCTCTTCCTAACAAGCCAACCATTTCTTCTTCTTCTAACTCACCCTCTTAATGATTGGAAAAGACCCTTATGCCCTTCCACTTATGCCTTAAAACTTAAAGGTTTAAGTGATCTACCAAAATTACCCCTCATGCATTCTTACTACATTTATACTTTAATTCCATCAATTCAAACAATAGTTCCTCCTAACATTGACATGCTAATGACTCCAAAGTAATTAATCTAACAAGACCTCAAAATAAATTAAATCATGCTTCATAAAAATAAAATAATAAAAAAATTTAGGGATCCAACATTTATACTAAAGTTATAGGTTTTAATTTGAAAATGATCTAAAATAACTTATATATTAGGTTAGTTCTGTCTGGAATGTGCTTGAGAAATATGTCATCTAAGTTCAAAGAGATGATAGATCTTGAGGGTTATATATAACAAAATGTCTCTCAGGCAACAAATGCTTTA
Source organism: Erythroxylum shatona (assembly GCA_027568895.1). Classification (NCBI taxonomy): domain Eukaryota; kingdom Viridiplantae; phylum Streptophyta; class Magnoliopsida; order Malpighiales; family Erythroxylaceae; genus Erythroxylum; species Erythroxylum shatona. The sequence continues at coordinate 41,572,071 of JAOSBK010000206.1, forward strand.
TATTATCAGGACTTTTAACTATACAAAATATATTCTTTAATCTTTTTTATTTAATTTAATTTTATACATTAATTAGATAAATATTTTCATTTATAAGTACTTATAGTTTGTTTTCTTTTTTTCAAAAAGAATTTTTTAGGATTCAAAATTTGATGTTGTAATTTAAAATGTATGGGAGAGGTGAGCTTGTACACGTTATAGAGACTTTCTTGGTTCAATACACAAGAATGGTGTACAACCACCATATATATCTAAATAAATATAAAGTCATTGACAATAGTATCGGGCATCACCTGAGGTAATGTCCATTTCAGAGCACAATTCTACAAATAGACGTGGAAGACCGGAGGGATGCCGATGCACACTGAAAGATTTATGAGCCACTAGGAGCATGCAAAAAAACTTGTAAGTATCAAAACTTTACATTTATATTCTGATTTTTTTACTTTGATGTATAAAATTTGATTTCAATGTAATTTGACATATAAAATTTAAAATAAAATTATATGTATATTATGGAGAACAATAATGTTATAAATATCTGGTGCCATTAATGGTTGTGTTGTTGAGTTAAATTTTTTTTTCCTAATAGAGGGATAAATATCATAAAGATAGAGGGAATTCTGTCAAAATTTTTGTAAATTATAGTTCACTTATAATAATTTATTCTGATACAGCAAAAGTCTATAGGCAGGAAGCCTATACCACGTCAGTTCTTTTTGCACACTCACATGAAGAAGCATGATGATGCGACCTTCATCAACACCCGTTGCAGACTTCATGTATGTAAAATCTATATTTTAATATTAATTCTTTAAAATTATCTCTTATGAATATTAACAATTATAATGATATGACCAAATATAAGAAAATATTGAATGACAATCTCAGAACTCTGAAATTGTTGAAAAGAGTCAGGCATATCTTGATACAGTGGGTGGTAGGGATCGCCATGGAAGGATTTTCGGCTTAGGTTTATTTGCAGACATATTTTATTTGCAATCCTCCATATCCACTACATCTGCATCTAGTAGGTCGTCTACATCAAATGAAAGAGTCCTTTAGTTTGAGAACACAGTAAAGAGGATGGCAACCCAGTTACAACAGTCAATAGAGTACATAGCTCAACTTTGTAATAAGATGGATCAGTTGAAGCGGAAGGATAATACCTCATCACAGCAGTCAAAGCATTCGCCTTCACCACCTACATAACTTAGATGGATAAGTAAATGTATTTGATGTTTTGCTACTCTTATGTTTTTGTATAAATTCTTAATTTAAAGTTATTTTCAAAATACTTATTCATGTACATTATAACTTTTTTATTATATTACCAATTAGAATAATGTTTACTTCATGTTTATTAATCAATGTTATATTATTTACATAAATTAAATATACAAAAAAGTCATAAGATTTTCAACATAAAACTTGGGTAGGAAGTGAGAAATGGCAAGAAATTTTCCTATAGAACTACAATAGTTCGTCGTTAATTACTAACAGAGTGATATATTCCATTGGGAAATAGGTAAATGATCGACGAAATATATTATTCCGTCGGTATGAAAAATGTTTTCTGCGTTAAATTTTGTGACAAAATGTTGTATATCCATATGTAAATTTAGCGACAGACCTACACTTTATCGTCGGTAAATTCACTGACGGAATATTGTCTTTCAGTCAGAAAATTAGGACAAAATATTAGTTCCATCATTAAAGTTACCGACGGATATATAAAATTCCGTTGTAAAGTAAATTTATTGACGAAATTACAAAGTTCCATCGCTAAAGTTACTGACGGATATATAAATTTCCATCTGTCGCTAAAATTTACTTACGATAGTTTCTCTGCCAACTATTTCCATTAGTAATTTCTATTGCCAAATTTATTTTTTAAAGAAAAATATTTATTTTCCACTGATAATTTCCGTCACTAAAACCTATTTTTCTTATAGTGCTCTATCTTCCTTCTCGCCCTTAGACATATATCCTAATTGGATTTGGTCATCATATTCCTTGTTTCTTGAATTATAGTCATTAAACCAACTTGAATATACTCTAACGTATTGATCGAGCTTCAAAAATAAATCCATTAAATGTCTCTAATATGTTATTTGAAATAGTTTCACACTTTGGTCTTATGCTCACAAATGCTTTCATAAAAGTCTTAGGATTCCTCAGTTTACAATCATTGTATGCCTTATTTGACATATTCTTAAATTGCTCTATTATCTCATCAAATTCCACTTTTATAATGCAATTCACTGCTTACTAAAATAAACTCATATACATGTGGCCTTTATGTATTTTAGATCAACTTGCATAAATATATTAGTCACATTGTCTCTGCTCAACTTTTAGGAAGAGATTCTTCTATGCATCCACTAAAACCTAATAAGAAAAAAGAATGGACAAAACAATATAATATAAGTATAAGAATTTAAGCCATATATAGAATTAAATAGTACGAATATTTAAATGTTCACCTTTTGTTGATCGCTTACAAAGGTCTATGCATTCCCACTTATGTTTCAATCTTCACCAAGGAGATTTAAAAACTAATGTCGAGATTAGTAATTCTCTCCCATAACCACATCGCAATACATAAAGTACATCTAATTGCTTTGATCACACTTAACTGCAGTTACATTGCACCTTTAAAAAAATGAAAAAAAACATCCATCTAGCCTAATTATTTTTCTACAACCACCACAAAAAACCATACTTTAATGCACTAAATCCTATATAAAATCTCTTAACTGTTGGTTTTCTGGACTTTTTATCAAGTTTAGTTTATATAATGAATTTCCTTCCTTTGTCAGCCCGTTGCAATTCTTTTACATAAGACCATAATTTTTCATAATTACCTTCTATATATCCTCGTAGCATCACAACACCTTTCAATTTAGCCCTTTAACATTAGGATTTAGTCACCAGTAATGCATACCTCCTCTGAAGTTCATCTATCATCTCACTAGTTGGCCAAATAAAGTTCCTCCTAAACCTGTGTAAGAATTCATTTAATATCCATTTCTTAGTAACTTGCTTATTTCTTTGCACTTTTTTACAACTGCGTTTGTTTTCTAATATCCTCACTATAAAGATTTTCTCATTTCTAATCCAACTACTATAAACCTAAATGGGCATTATGGCTCACAAATAACCTTCATTCTTATACCAGATCTTACTATTGAAATATCACATCTATTTATCATGTATAATTTCTAATTGCTTACCTAAATTAAACCTTGTCCTTAAAGATCATATTAATTTCAAACTAAAAACCAACCATATCCACTTTTAGAATAAACGCAATACATTTCTTCCTTGTGAAATGTGTTTCACACCTACCATCATCCTTATGAATTGATGATTGAATTTCAGCATCACTATCCTTATATTCCCTACACCAACTATGTGAACTCCTTGCTTCTCTTTGAATAAGTTCACTATTTCTATTACTTTTAACTTTATCAACAACATGGTCACCTTTAAACCTATTACACACCTTCTTCCCACATTTCTTCGTATTTGATCATAAAGTAATATAATCTTCATCATTAGTTACATAAATTTCTTCATCCCCTATATCACCTTTAGATTCACTTATCTTCATGATAATAAATGTAAGGCCCCAACATATACCCTAGAAGTATTATAGCATGTCTAGGGTGCATTAATAAGTGATCATAACAAATGAATTAAGTGCATCTAAGTATAGTAAGAGATATAATGGTACTTAATGTAAAGGATTTGGGTAAATGGGCAATTTGTTTATTTTAGTATGAACATACCTCTGTAATTTGGCCATATCTTGGTTTGTATACCTCCAAATTGGATAATTCTAATTGTAAATTAATCTAGGGACATAGATATAAAGTTTTATGAAGGAACCAAAATTTTATTGTTCCTCTAAGGTTTTTGAATTTTGGCTTGAAGTTGAGTTATGGATGTTGTCCCTATTTTCGAACAGCCTGTAGTTTTGGGGTATAACTCCCGATATAATTAACCAAATTGCATGAAATTTATGCCACTAGAAACTTAAGACGTAGGGAAATGAAATAAATTGATAAGATTATAGGCCAATGTGGTAATTAAAGGAAGGGGAAGGACTAATATGCAAATTTCCTAAAGTCAACTTATGGACAATAAGATTAAAGCATGTGTGTCCAATAGAATTGTAGCACAGGTTCCAATATAATTTCAATACATGATCCAATGGGATTGTAACACATGGTCTAATAGGATTGTGGCATATGGTCCAATAAGATTGAAACATGTGTTTAAGACTAGAAAATTCATGAAAAGGCACATAAAGAAGGGAAATGGATGAAACTTTGATAGCTGAGCTTCAGATTTTTCTCCTCTCCATTTCACCTTATTCATCCCATCATTTTTCACTTGGTGATTTAAGCAAAGCCAAAGAGGAAGGGAAGGAAAGGCAATAGAAGATCTACTTTGTCATTTTTTAGGTTTAGGACTTCACTTAGTTTATTTCTGTATTTGTGTATGTTTGAATGGATGCAAAGATTAATTTGTATATGGAATGGTTACTGGGATGTTTCTTTGGGGTTGTTTTGGTGTTATCTTGCATAGAATTGGTTGAATATGACAAGAGAGTATTGTGTAGTGGAATTCTGTCTAAGGTTTGTTTGAGTCAATCACATTATTTGAGTCATAACTCAGCCTAAAGACCTTAAAATTGTGTGATTTTAGTTGCATATGAAACCTAATACATAGATATAAATATCTCTAGAAGAAAATCTGACTTAATTCTAGCTCTATGATCTTTGAAATTGAGATCGAAAAAGGTAACATAATGTTGCCCCTATTTTGGAGCAACTTGTGATATTTTGCTTATATCTTATTATTTAGAAGTCCAAATGGTCTGATTGTTAGTGCTATAGAAATTATAGACATAGAGGAAAATTGTCTAGAAGACTTTAAAACCCAGTTCTGACTTTTTCTATATGCATATTAAGGAAAAACTAGTGGTATGAATGGAGAGAGTGTCTGTCACGACCATGTCATTATTTTTGTTCCTAATTTTTACCGAATCTTATCTTAATCTTTTTCAATGTGTATGAAACCTTTCGAACACCTAAAAATAAATGAAATAGGACTTACCATGTATGGATTGGGTGATTGAACATTGGAATTTAAGATTGAGCATAATGCATTCTAAAGAAAACTTACTTGTATATAAATGATTGGTATGTATATTTATTACTCATATATGTATAGTATGAATTTAAAAGTGTGATTTTGACACCCTCCTAGTGGTAGTAAGTTATGACTTGCATGTATAAACACATATATAGATTTTATGACTTGAAATGTATATCATATGATTTGTTGATATATGAATTATGAAATTTGCAAATGGTTAAAGGGAATGCTATAATGCCTACTCTATTATCTTGGTTGTGGATAGATAAGCATGCCTATAGGATTACAATGCAGTTGCTACAATTTGACACCACTGATGTCCACAGTTCAATACTTTCAGGTATCCATAGTTTGATACCTTGGGTATCTATAGTTTGATATCTTCGAATATCCACAGCACCCATATCCATACCTATAGAAAATGTGCAGGCCTAATATAGAAAGTAAAGTAAAAAGTATAAATAAGAAATACAGTATGACAACATAAATAATCGGTATATGAAGGAGCATTTACATTATCATTTATACTAATAATTTGTATCACTGAGTGTTGAATATCAAAGTTTGAGTTTTGAAGGTGAATATATGGTATATGAAAAAAAATATTGAAGCATGTTTGCATTATTTATTTGATTAACTATGTCATCAACATTTATATTTATGCGATGTTCATAAATGTATGTTATTGGCAGATGACTACTATGAGTAGTCATCAAAACTAAGTATTTCCCTACTAAGCTTTCAAGCTTGCACGAGTGTTAATCCGTGTACGTCCAAGTCATAGGAGTGAAGTACATGAAACATTTGCAGAGACCAAGGCCAACAAATAGAACAAAAAGTACTTATAGAAGGCGTTTTTAGTTAAAGATGATTGTACATGTAATGGTTAAAAGAAATTGTATGTTTTCTTTTGAATGACCATGTAAATGTAAAAACATTTTACTATTATTAAATGATAATGTTAAGCAGTGGGGAGTTTTGTAATGTGTATATGTATAGCATTGAACTGAAATGCATGTCATGAATGTATTTACAGGAAATTGGTTGCCTTATGTGTGGATGGTTGTAGGTTTTGTATAGGGGTGTTATAATAAAATCTTTATCATCTTCTTCCGCATGAACTTGGAATAACCCATCTTTATTGTCGATATCAAAATCATATTCTTCACCATTTATTACATGATTATCATAACTATGCTCATAATATATTTCAATATTGTGGTTATTCAATTACTGCATATGGTGAAGTATAGATAACATGTCCTTGTCATTATGTAAGATCAATTCTTTCAAGCATTTCATTTACTTTTCAAGAAATTTGTAAAATATATATATAACTCTATATCCTTTAACTTATAATACTCCTTTTAGTACTAGCATGTTAAGTTTATTAACACTCATATCCTTCTTCGTTTTGATCTTACCTCAACATATTTATTGTTGTCATTTTTTTCCAATGTCCCACCATAATAAAATTCAAAATTCACTAACATCTGTATTACAAATAATTTTAATATTAGTTCCAATAAAACATATTCAAGTCTCTGTAATTTTAAAGCTCTCAAGAATTATTCATGGCAAAAACATATTCTAATCTATTACACATTCTCAATGGCATATTCTCGTCCAGAAAAAAAACTTGCACACTAGAACTTCTACGAGAAACAAATAATAAATGACTACGTAATATACAATTTAAGGATATAGGAAGTGTTATCATGACATTTATAGGCTCTAAGACTGTAAAATATTTGTCATTAAGGGCTATTTATTCTCTCCCTAGTATTTTTTATTCACGCTAGATTATAGAAAGTATCATCTCCCCTCTTTGCAATTAGCATACAACTCTAAACAACAAATCATGGAATAGATATAAACCTCAGTAAAAACAGGGGACTTTCAAATGGTTCAACAATCCTCAATCTCCATACATGTTGGATTTTCACATGCCTTATGTGTCCTAATTCTCATGCCTTCTGCTAAGGTTTTGTTATTATTTATATAAACTAAATATAGCACTAACCCATTTCTTTCTACTCGAAACACTTCCATCCATCAATTCGTATGATACAAAAATAAAATATTTATACCTTAAGTTTTTGAAATTATAGTCACATTATGCATACTATATTAATTCCTTTTCGCTACAGATCTTCGTAATACCACATAAACATACCAGATAAAGGAAGCATTTCGGAGGTGAAACAAACAGATGAAATAGTGGGATATTTTTGGTGAAATATAATAAACAGAAAAGAAGGAACAAGCAAGCAATAGGGAACACTGAGAACGATAAGGGCCTGCACAAATTCAAATAGTCAAGGGAGAAATATGCAGCCTAATCGCAAAGACGAAATATTCAATTAGTAAACGACATTATTTGTTAAACAAAACAATATCATTTTATGTAGAGGTTTGGGCTTCGAAATGTAAAAAAGTTTAAAAATCAGAAAAGAAAAAAGAAAAGAAAGGAGTCTAACTAGTGGTTAACTTGAGTGTCAAATTTATTAACTTCAAGCTGAACTAGACTGAATCAAACTCAGACTCTTTTACCATCTATGTTGTCTATGTTGCTAAATTTGCTTATGGCCGTTTTCTGTTCCTAAAGTCGAAATTTTTAACGGAATGACTTTACGGTTGATGACGATGTTCATGGCTCCTTTGGTTTGTCCATTTTATTTTCTTATACACTCAAATTAACAATGATAGTAACAATATGTTGTGGCTTCTTAGGATGCTTGGCTAGATAACATGGCAATTGGGTTCGGGTTTGGCCTCAACTCTGCCCAGCCCAACCCAAAATGACCAGGTCATGGGCTCGGACTGTCCAAACCCTGCCCAATCCAAGACCTGACCGAGAATGACAAAACAACATCATTTTAAATCAGGCAGAGTCGGGTTGGACCACCTTGGGCCCGTCAGGCTGGGGTAAAGGCCTGAGCCTCTCCATGGCCCGGTTAGCCAAGCCTTTTGCCATATCCCCTTACGATAATGCTGTATATCATTATATAGACAGATACGAACCCTTCTCTAGCATCAGCTTAACCAACTTGAAAAAGGGAGAGCTTATTAATGCATTTGTTGTATAAGAGGGAAGTTACAAAGTTCAAAGAAAGCTTGTTACTTGACTTCTTCTCACCCAGTTCAACTATCATGCCACCATGGCAGCTTTCTTTACATCTGACAATTTGTTCTTTCAAATTTCCTTTTTCTTATGTGTCAAGTGTTTTTTTTTTTTTTTCATGAAACAAGTATCCGTGTGACATTCACTTCTTAGCTTCAAATCTAATTGAAGGCTGATAAGAAGAAAAAGCAGGATTATGCATTCTTATCAGAGTCTAGAAAATGGCAAGTTCAAATTGGTAAGATGAACATGCTTTCCACATTGCTCATTTTTACATGACAAATGGAAGATTTTAGGCTCCAGGCAAAGGTGGCTGTCCTTCAGCTAGAAGCAAGATAGGTCACGGATTTTCCTAATGTGATACAAGCAAATGTGCCCCATGTTTCTGATGCCCGTTTTTCTACCACCAACTGATCATCTGATACTAGGTAGCCAACATGAAACTATTCTTTTACAAAGATCAAGTAACCTCACTCTCTACTCCAGTTACTTTCATATTCGGAAATGATCGATTTGAATGTTCTTCACGTTTTGTTTCTTATAATCACTGCGGTTTCTTGTCGCAAAGAACCTTCCCCAGTTGATTTCCTTAAATTTTGCAGGGTGTTGCTCATTTACTAGCTCATCCACTGGCTTTACATTAACGTAGTGAGAAGGGAAGAAGAAGAATGGGGTAGAAAACCTTTCCTTCTTGGAATTGACGACCACCCTGTGTTCTACACTCTCATATCTGTCATTGCTCCAGACCTGCGTTGCCAATTCACATATTACTGCTTTTGTCTAATGCCCAGTACATGATTTGAAAGAATCATTTTAATCATTAATTGTATATGTAGGACACAATTACACTTACTTCCAGCTACACAATTTACTACGTACAAGTTAATTGGAAAGTTGTAAGGTATTCCTAACACTTTCAACGTTAAGCCTGATAAGAGAGATCTCTTTCACTAACTGCTTCAAATAACCATTACTGCGGTTTTTCTACTGCCAAGGAATGCATGTAAAACTCATCAGGAACTTATTAGTACCTGAAAAACATCACCAATATTGATGATGTAAGCGTCTGGAGTTGATCTAACAGGAATCCATTCTCCATCCCACTTCTGCTTAACTTCTAGTCCACCAACGTCATCTTGAGCAAGAATGGTTAAGGCACTGCTATCTTTGTGTGGACCAACACCAAGAGCTAGGTGAGGGGCAGGACAAGGGGGGTAATAATTGAGCCTGCAAAAGCTAATTTGATCTTTGAAGTAGCCATTAAACCAGCTAGCAGGTAATCCTAAGCTCAGAGAAATGAGTTCCATTATCTTGTTAGCCAGTTCAGCCATTACTCTAGCGTACTCTTGACACACTTCCCTGACAATACAACGAATTAGTCACCTCAATCAAACACACAAAACTGTCAATTTCAAGTTTGAGAATGAAACAGACAACCTTTGCATTCAATATAATATCCTTTCGAGAAAAATGAAATATTTGTCGAGTTAAGAACACTGAAATATATTCTACAGCAACTTCTCGATGTTTGAGTGCAGGATAAAACATAACCATATGCAACAAACCAAATACCTGAATTCAGGAGGATAGTGTGGCCATTGATTAGTCAAAGTTCTTAACTCCTCACTATCGGGTTCACCGGAGGCGGGAATCAAGGTAGGCTCCAACAGCAAGTAATCAAACACTTCTTTCCAGTCTCTGACATTCTTAGTATTCTCACCATCATGATATCCCATTGGATGCACCTCGTCTCTCTTCACCTTCCTTTTTTCGTCAGATGTCTGGTGATAAAACTCCTTTGCCACCTGCTGCATTTTCTGACGCAGCTCTCTGGAAACACCATGATTGATCACTTGAAAGAAACCCCACTTCTGGCAAGCGTCTCCAATATCAGAAACAAGATTTTTTGTTTCACTTGGAGAAGAAATTGAGAGACTGATAACTGGTATTTGGTCAGGTTCTTGAGGTTCAAGTGTAGGTCTGTACTCAGGGTCTTGGATAAATGCTGGATCAATGTCTCCCATGGCTGTACAATGAGTCAAGATCAGAACTTGTTAATGTAAGCCTTCAAAGAACAGACTTTGGCGACAGGCGGTAAGCGTTTGGTAACGATGATTTGGAGCTTCCAAGTACATTGAATATGGACAGTTTTATTCAATAAATGTAAGGTTAGAACGAGATTTCTTATCATGTGCCATCCTCTTGCATGGATGTAAGATAAGGAAAGCCCAAAAATTACACACATTTTTTACTGACAATAAATATTTGTTCTTTATAGTCACATGCGGAGAAAGTGGACCAAACGAACAGATATTCTGTTTATATAAATTAATTTTTACTTTTTTCTATTAAATTTTATTTATATATTTATCTGCGACCCACATAGATAAGATTAAATAACATAGAATTAGAATTTCATAAACTTCACGAAGGATTTCAAATGAAATTAGAGATGCATAGAGAAACTATGAATGGCATCAAGACAACTTGATAATCACCATAAATTATTATTAAGAAATTAAGGCAAGGTTCAGTCTCACATGTAAAAATAATAATAATAAATTCTTTTTGTTTAATTTCTTAAAAGTCAAGATTACTTGAAATATATAATATGAATAATACATCAATTACAATCAAATATTAATCACAATTTATGCTTTATTATAAATTTTTATCATTTTCTTATCATTTTTTCTGAACTATTTTTAAAATTAGTTCATTGCAATCAATGTAACAACTCATGATTTATCTTTAACACTATTCACATGTATGTGTTGGAAAACGTCTACAATGGTATAGTATCATGTAAGAAGTGTTACTTCCTTTAGAAACTAAGCCTAATTATAAATTGTTTGGACTTTTTAGTAGTTTATTAAAATAAAATTATAATTTTAGTTAGAATATAACTAATTTTGAATAAATATTAATTAGATTAAACTAAGATCTAATATCCTATATTGATTCTTATTTATTGAATACCTCATATTTAATCATAAAATTTTCTAAACTTTATAATTAAGTTCAAACTTGATTAAATTGTCTTTTTTCTCTTATTAATTGTTCTTTATGTGTGACTTATTAGATTCCTAATATATTGATAATAGATATAAATTATAACCATAAAATCATATGTAAAATTAGTTAAATTAAACTCTTTTAATTTTTCTTTGTTTCTCTAATTAAATAATTTATATCAATAAATTAAGATTGACGCTTATGACTATCTAAATGTTAGGAATGTTAAAGTGATTTTAATTAAACTTTTTGTGCATAATTTCATATAATTCAGTTATTTTATCATACAATATTTCAATTATATATAGAGCATAAAATTATGTCTACTCGATTTGAGTTTGTCTCCACCATTAGTAATTGATTTTATTAATTACAAATGAAAACTACTTTCAAAATATCATTCTACCTTGACTAAGAATTTCTCGTATCAATACTGATCGAGAACAAAATAACATTCTCCCTAATCACTTTAGGATGATAAATCCTATATTGATCACTTAACTATCTCCATATAATTCATTTTATATTAAATGACTACCATGAAGCTATTCTTAACAAAGATAGATTATAAGTAGTACCAAAACATATCAATTCCTTTGTAAGATACTTTAAAGATATCAAATGAAAATATCACTTATACAATCATTACAATAAGAATTCCTATATACATATAAGTAATGTTTCAAATGAAATTCTTACATTGGGTTAGTTCGGTAAACTTATTCTCTAACAAATATCTATACATTTGTTTAAGTATCTTCATACTTTAGTCTATGAGATTACTTATTTGATTCATAAGGAAGAAATATAATGTGTTCTAGTTTTTTTTATGTTTTATTAATGTACAACATCAATAGAATATTGACTAAAAATAATCTA
>JAOSBK010000206.1:41584624-41599855 GCA_027568895.1 Erythroxylum shatona
TTCTCATTCTACTGTTAACTTCTCTTCGTCTGCTTTTGTATTTCGTCTGCATTCCGTCTGTCTTTCTGTCTTCGTCTATATCTTTAACTTCGTCTACTTTTGCAACTCCGTCTGTTTTTGTCTTTGTCTGTTATTCATCAAAATCATATATGTAAAGTCATCTTGACTCAACAATTCATTATTTTAATACAGCATTGTTGGGGAAGTAAGTGTGGATATTAATCAACCATCATGATTCCTTAGTGGCAAAGGTTTTCAACACTAAATATTATTTGAACTCTAATTTTTTAGGGAAAAGATGGGAAGTAAACCAAGCTATGTTTAGAGAAGTTTGCTCATGGCTCAAAGTGTGATTAGAAAAGGATCTAAATGGAGAATTGCTAACAGGAGGTGTATTTCAATTTGAAAGGATCCTTGACTGCCTAGGAAAGAAAGTTACTATTGGGAGGGAATATTCGGTCAAGAGCATATATGAAATGATATACTAAATGGGGCAAGAAGAAAATGGATTGGAGGTGAAAGTTCCAAAGTAGTTTGGGCTCAGTTATGAAAATTAAATATCCCTTCTAAAGTTATAAACATGATTTAGAGACAACAAAAGAATGTTTACTGATAACAAAAAAACTTCAGATAAGAAAGATGTGAATAGAAAAAATATGTCCAGTAGTAGGGATGGAAAATAAAGTTTATTATGACCCAGAGATAAAAGATTTAACCTAAGTTGACTGGACTTCTTCCTGAACTCGAGCTTTTTCTTCAAAAAATTCAAGCCTCAACCCAAGTTTGTGCCTAACATAACCCAAAACCCTACAATTGGAATATTTTTATTCCATTACATGAAAAACTAACATATCAAAATATTAGACAGTTTGGTGGTATCAAATGGTAATAAAAGCCTTAACTCTACCCAAAAAAATGATCTAGATGAGTTGTGGAAGGAGAAAATGTCATGGATGGGATAAGCATTGATGACCAAGTTGGCAAAGATGGCCAAGTACACTATGCTTTTTAGAGTTATGGTGGTTGCCCCTATATACTCTCCACCTAATTATGCTTCTTTTTCTTCTAAAAAGCCATTAATCTTCTAAGAAAATTCTTCCTTCAAGTTTATTTTATTTTACTTATGAATACCTTTACTACTAAAATTATAGCATTTTTACCTTGATATCTCAATATAAGATTCATTGTAAAAAAATGGCATTTCTTAAACTTTGAGTCTTAAATTGGGCTTTTTCTTTCTTTATTTTACTTGCTTGCAACTATTGTCATTATCATTATAATTGATATAAGCCTTTTGGGGTGTGATACTTTACCCTTCCTACGACTATTGTTTTCTCTTTCATGTCCATTTCTTCATATGGTTTTCATTATCTCCTAGGCATAGGCGTCTTTTTCTTGCACTCCTTGCTTATGCTCTCTCTCTTTTGAGGGTTTGGAAGACAATACTCATCTTCTTAAGGTGATCAAGTTTAGGATTGAGTTAAATGGCTTGAGTAATTCAATTCAAGTCCAACTAAAATTTTGGTCTAGCTTAAATTGGAATAATAAAATCAAGTTGAATTGAAACCATAGGTGTCTTGAGCCCATTCTGACCTATTTCTATCCCTACTATATATAGAACAAAACTAAAAACTAATGTGAATTCATCAATGACTTTCCCTTTTGCAATAAAGTGTTAGGAAATTAAGGGCTTAAATTTTTTTAGAGAGAATACTATATGTTTCTTAAAATGATTAAAACTATTCACACTTTCCCCCTAACCCAAGAGTGAAGTTATTCTTTCCAAAAATACTTCCTATGCCAATTTGTGAAGTCATAATGATGCTATGATGGGGAATTTGACAAAATAGGAACATGTTTTTATATAAAGGGAGAAGCAAACATATTACAAACATTGTATATCATGTAAAAGATTTCTTTAACTCATGGAAATAGGTGAGAAGGAAGTGTAAAGGCTTAAATCAAACTTAAGCAAAAGATTGGAGCAGTTTCTAGTGGAGTAAGCTAGAGAAAGCGGTAGTTAAACCCAAATACAAATTTTTCTTATTTCCCATATAGAGATAAGTTTGGAGTGGGATTATTATCCAAAAATATTAGGAATAATTGATGGTAGCTAAAATAATTGTTTCAATATCAATTATTAACTTATCATAGGATAGACAATTAGGACTAGATAAGTATTAGGATAAATAAAACAGTTTGGTCTATTAAAAGTAGTGGTTCAAACAAATGCACTTTTGTCAACCAAAGTTTTGACAAGAACAGTATAAATTCATCAATGATAGAACTAACAATTGAAACTATTGTACTTATATAAAGAGTTAGAAACCATCAATTTTTATTGTAAGAATAGGACTACGTTATTCAAGTTTCTTTTCCTTTGTTCCAACCCAAGATTTGAATGAGTTATATACTAGTTAAGGCAACAATTTCTTATGCTAGTTCTATGGTTTTGGAGTGTTTTTTGCTTAAATGCTTTAAAAGGTTACATAAATTACCCCTTTTTTATTTGCTTTTATTACATTATATCCCCTAAATTTTAAAAATTATCAATAGCTTCTCTATAGTTTTAGTTTTATAATATTCATCAACCTAACCATCAACTTCCATTAGAAAACCTAATGACAAACTTCAAAATGGCATATTGTTTTATTACATGGCATTACATATGGTAAGTAAGTGCCACATAACAAACATTGTTGTGTTGCCTTAGCCATTGTCATTTTTGTAATCCACGTGATGTCGTTTAAGAAAATATTTCATAGAAATAAAGATAAAGTCATCTTATTGTAGTAATATGAAGTCACATTAGAGAGAAAATCAAAATCAGAGTAGTAGCGGAGATTACAAAACATTGGTAGTCAATTGGATAACATAACCATTATTGTTAAAAAATCTTCATCCAGGTAAGTTAATGTTCATCAAAGTTATTGTGGAAATAAGGGTTTGAGTTTAAGTTTGGCATATATGATTATGGTTTGAATTTTTAGATTTTAATTATAATTCTAATTTGGGATTTTAATTTGAGAATTAAAATTAGATTTATAAGTACATTGGCAAACTCAGATTTTAAGGACTAACGTTATATGTTTAAAGGCTTTTTAGGTTATATTTTCTATTTTCTCTTTGTTTTTAGTGTTAATTAGTTTATCATCTCTGTATTTCTGTTAAATAATTTTTCTTTTTTCTTTTTTTCTCTATTTCACTTGTGTTTCTCAATTATAAGTTGTAAACATAATGATTATTTGTACTAGTTTCAAAAGGTGATCATAGTTTTAGGATTTATACTACTTCAAAGAAAGCAAATAAATGTGATTAAGATATTTTCACAATATGACAATCATTACACAATAATGCAAAACTAGAAAAAGAAAACATAATAGTGTGCAGACATAGTTTGCATCTTTAAATAGAAACGTATGTAATCATTCCATAAATGATTGCAATTTTGGTTGGGACTAATTGAGACAAATAGTCACTCTCATAATTAGTTGTACATAACTAAGTAAATTCATGCTTAACATATTTAGACCCCAACGAGAATACATGTTTAAATGAAGTTGTCATATAGGTTTTAATGGGAATATATTGAATTTTCATTTATTGGTAGTATGATAACATATTGTGCTATATAAGATGTAAAAGCCTTTGTCAATATAACTTTGAAATTGTAATGTGGCATTCAGGATTTGGATTTGTTTTCTTTATGTTATAGGTTTTATTTGAGAAAAGAATGAAACTTAAGACTTGAAAACTAGGTTTGAGTGCTTTGATGGTAAATTTTCAAATTCAAATTAGAAATAACATATAAAGTTGAAGAGAAAATTTTCTTTGGAATTTGAGGTTAATGAGATTCCATTTGTTGATCTCATGCTCAATACTAAGAGGTTAGGGTATGAAGAAGCACCAAAATTTTACCTATAAATTATCATATGAGTCATTTAATGATAGTTCAAAGCCATCATAAAATGATATTGATGACAGGAAGTTGATAAAAGCAATTGAAGAAAGAAAACAAAAGATCGGTAAGGTCTATACAGATGGAGAAATATTCTTAATGATCTATATAGATGGAGAAATATTCTTAATGAACCTATAATAGATATTCTTATTGAGATAATTAAAGATGAGGATGGCCTATTATTCACTTATGCAAATTTTGAAGAAGCTATTGTGATATTTTATTGAAGCAACCACTAAGGTACCCACATACATACCCATTACAGCATCCACTAAAGTACAACTTAAAGCATCAAATGAGTTGGATGACCTATCATTTAATGATAGCCGTTCAATATATTTTAATGAGTTAAGATATGCAACTGAAGAAATTCTTGATGATATATTTGAATGTGATATATAAGAAGAGTTACCTAACGTGAGTAAGTGGTGCATGGTTAACCAAAATATTGATTTAGGGGATGATAAAATTGAAATTTGTAACAAAGACATTGGTAGCTAAGAAGGAAGTTCATATGATGTGAGGAAGAAGAAGCCAAAATATCTTCCATTTGCTCTTTTAGCTTACATGATAAGAAAGTTGTTTTGAAGCAAGGAATGATTTTTTATTCTTACAAAACATTTAGAAAGGCTTTGAACAACATGAGTATCCAAATGGGGTTTGACTATATAAATATAAAAAATAAATGGCTGACGGTCATTGTAGAGTGCAAAAAGAAATATGGGTGTAGAATATATGCAAGCCTTAAACAATATGGGAATGTATTTCAGATCAAGATGTTCCAAAAAAACTCATTCTTGTGGTAGAACATTTGATATTAAAAAAAATTGATTACCAATGGATTGTTAACAAGTACGTGAAACATTTGAAGGATAATCATAGATATTTCAAATTTAAAAAGAGATATTTTACGAGATTACCAGGTAGAGATTTTAGATATCAAAGCATATAGAGCTTAAAGATGATGGACAACAATATAGTAAGTTAAGAGCTCACTGCTTAACTGTAACAGAAAGCAACAGGTACATTTTATTGTACATCATATCTCTTAGAGGTATACTTGGCTCGTGCCACATTTGTCTTAAACAAGTGAAATTTTTTGATGACTTCACATATTACAAGACTTTTACTGGTTGAATTTTTGGATTGACACTAACTAGTAGCAAAATTGACAACAAGCACAAGAAGCAAAGTACTGCCAGGAGTTGTTGGCATTGGAAGAAATGCATAGGAGATGTGAGCACATGGCTAATTGAGAAAACCACTGTTAAGTTAATGGAACGCAAGAAGTATCTGGCTCTTTCAAAGGAATCTCAAGCACATGTAGGGCCATACTGTATCTGTCAGGTATGAGTTGGTGGACAGATGCACACAACTGTTTTAGTCTCTTACACATTTAAATTACGCTATCCATGTTTTAACTTTACTCAAATTCACATTATAATAAGAAGAATATATGAATAGGGAGGATCTTCGCATGCTAGAATATGGACATGACTTTCACTTTGACTATATCAAATACAACAAGAATCTATGGCCCATACGAAATAGAAAATGAGTCATGAGGTTCAAATTTAATTATTCTTACTTATTGAATCCTTTAACCCAACAAGTTGGCTTGGTTGTACCCTCTTATTATATCTTTTCTTTTTGGATTTAGGACATCTGCACTGAAACCATACCTACATAAGAAGATTTATATACAAATAGAAGTCATGATGAGGTTGTAGCCATTGAAGATCTATATACAAGTAATGATCAGGCTGTAGCCATTGACGTGAAGATAACTACGTATGTCAAATATTGGAGCCCATCCTGAATCTTGGCCACAGCTGTGGTTCGATCAGCTCGCAGGTTTTCAGATAAGGCCTTGGCTTTTTCCTCTATTGATGCCTGAGCCTGAGGAAGTTCTTTAGGGGGTTCAGCTGTGGCACCCTTGAGAGCAGCTGCATAGGCTTCAGCTACATCAGATATGGCTGATAACACACGAAAAACATCAGATATGCAACAAAAGACTTTGACCCAAAATTGCATCTTGTAATGAAATGAAAATAATAAAGAGCAAATAAGAACCTGTTATAAAGCTGTTGGAAACTGCTTCCACATATCCTGTTATAGATTGTGCCTTTGTACGTATTATCTTAGCCTTTTCAAAAGAATCTTCAGGCCAGTCAATATTTACTATGTCCCAGTCACCATCTTCTTCCTGAATTTTGTTAGCACTAGATATGATGGACTTACCGAGCATCAAAAGTCGTGTAACTGCAGAGCAGCACATTTCTGAGATCCTCTGCATATACACACATCCATCTCAATAAGAACACAGTAAAGAAAAAGACTCACAAATTTTAAGAAACACAAAAAGATAAAAGTGATAGAACATATATACATGAACTCCCTCTGAATGAAGAGTTTCTAGCTTGCCAGCAGTCCTTTGAATTACGTCATTGATGTTTGGTCCCGCTAAGGCACCACTGAACCTGCCAAATGATAGTAAAGGGTTTAAGTGAATCAGAAGACACAACCAGAAGTACATAAGAGCAGTCATACTTTATCAACCTAAGTTGACGGCTTTCAACACTGGAATCACCAGTTGGGTCAGATCACATTCTACCCAAAATGCATAGTCCAACATATCATAGCAGGAAACAAAAGTAAAAATGGGTATGCAAGGTCATGCAATATCCACAGGAAATGAAATTGAAAATGGAAAAGATCAACGCCAGGACCAGACAAACTTTAATTGCATGAAATAAACAACAGTCTTAATATTTCAGCCTATGCAGTTGATGCAGCAAGAGAAGAAAAAAAAGCAATGCTAAAAGAAGCCGGAAAAAAGAAAAAAAAAAGCCAAAACTAATCCAGAACATGTTATTAATCAACACAAATTTGTACATAGTGAAGTGTAGAGATTGCTTACCCTGCCGTCATGTCAGCGGCCTTGCTCACACTAGCATCATGCAGAGTTTTCACTTCATCACTACTTCCTTCAGCTCCCATCTCAGTTGTCTTTCCTTTATCGAACTCTGCACCTTTTAAATCCATTTCACCACAACTAAAAATTTGTTGAATAAGTTTAAGCTTTCCATCATATGCAGACTTCTGATCCATTGGTAATTTAGCTTTTCTTCGGTTAAATAACAAGGCATAGTGGTTTGACAATGCCTCTAACTCCTGAATACATTCAGATTCAGAATTTCAATACAAACTATCATTTCCAGAAGTAGATTTCAAAGAAAAAAGGAGCATAAAATGACCTCCAGCTGTTCAGGACCTCCATATATATAGAAACACCTATCAAATGTCACATCCTCAAGCAGTTGATCTTCATCAGCATCGTTTGCAGAGCCTATAGAAATTCTCTCAA
Organism: Erythroxylum shatona; assembly: GCA_027568895.1. NCBI lineage: Eukaryota > Viridiplantae > Streptophyta > Magnoliopsida > Malpighiales > Erythroxylaceae > Erythroxylum > Erythroxylum shatona. The sequence continues at coordinate 41,591,953 of JAOSBK010000206.1, forward strand.
CTTCAATGCCAGTCTCAGTGATCAGTAAATCCATAGTCTCCTTGCCTACATACTCAAGCACTTGCATGCCCTTTGTTGTAAAAGCTTTTCCAGTCTACAATATGAAAACAATAATAAGAAAGGATTATAGCATTGACATACAAACTTTTTAGCTCCAAACCAACCTCCAGTATAGATGGTGCAACAGAACCAGTTGCTCCTGGTAGACCACCTTGCTGAATTGATTCCGCAAGATTGGCAGCAGAATGCTCAAGCCTAGAGATAGTTAAAGAAAGAAAAGACAGCACAAATGAGGAAACAGAAGCGAAAAATCCTTGCAACAGTCTGCTACTGTGATATATTCCCTCTTCCCTTCACATCCCTAGGATATAGCATCAAAGAACGCATGAACCTTCACACTATACATCAAATTTTCTCATTACTGACTTCCAGCGTGCCTCAAAGATGTGAAGGCATGGTAAGTTTAATGAGATGATATTCTATATGTTTATGGACAACAGAGCCTTCAAGAATAAGTAATAATGCATGTCATTCCACACAGTGATATATCCACATCTTATATAAACAACCAGCATGTCTAGGAAGCAATATAGCTGCAAAGGAAATTGAAAAAACTTTCAAATACTAATCCATCATGTTAAAAAACTTGATTCAGAAAGTATCAATTCATTAATATACCAAAAGATAAAACTAATTAAAAAGCGTCATTTGAAAACATCTTTTCCTTCCACATGACACTACTTATAAGTCTATTCATGGAAAATATGAAACTCAAATTCCTTCAAGGAACTCAGATATTAGAATTAACTATTAACTAGTACCAATTTTCTATTCATCAAGTACACTTTCTCAACAAGGTTTTTTCTATTAAAAAAAAAGTGTCCAACTGTAAGCTTACTTTTGAACAAAACTGGAACCCCCTCTCAATGCACTTCCTAAAGCTTGCCATGCTCCTGAAGCGAAATTCTCCACAGAGTGATCAAAAGCCTTCAAACCCTATGAATATGAACACAGAAGTGTTAAGAGTAGTTAATGAACCAAACAATTTCATCATAAAGAAACAGATGACAGAAATTAACAACCAGTGAATGAGGAGCTTAGACTAGTAAAGTTCATTAACAAACAGTATCACAACAGCAATATAATTGTGATATTAAGAGAGCGACTATAAATTGAAAACAGACAAAAGAATGCTAGTAACCAGAATGGAGAATCCAAGAAAAGTATAGTCGCAGGGAATATACAATTGAATTGCAAACGGTGTCATAACACAATGGATCACATTTGAAATTTTAGCACAAAGACCTGGTAACAGTTCAAAACATAATTGCTATACAGGCTACAAAAAGAGTCATATATATCACATTCACAATGGCAATCATAAAAATTCCAAATACAGCCCAGATACTGAAAACATTTCCCGAAAGAAATGCTTCTTATATCACAGAAAAGTTCAGAAAAAGAACAAGTTGCACTTGCCTGGCCAAGGATAGAATCCTCACTTGCTTTCTCCAAGTTGTCCAAAGCAAATTTCCGTTTCTTCTCATCCTGATCTCCACTTTCTTCATTGCTTGAAGACTCCTGTCTCTCATCTTCTCCCTTGGAAGATTCTGAATCCTCAGCAATTTGCATATCTGCAATGCTCTTTGCAGCTTTCTCTGCAGCGACAGCTGCCTGTATCCAGGGAGAACGACTAAGCACTACTTCAAACAATTGACAGGCCACACCAGAATGATATTATCAGCTGGTCGGCACAAAAAGTTTCTAAAAGTTCCTGTCTTTTGCGAGGAACTATCTTTTCTGAATCCTTTTAGTGATTCTACCAACAAAAAAGGGGGGGAAAGCAACTGATAGCACTAGCTCACGTCTAACCAAGATTTTCATTGCGTGTCCGTATCGGAGTTCATAATTTTCAAGCACAAAGTTCCAAAATTTTTCCACTTTTTTTTTAATTTGAACATCAGAAATAACCAATATTTTACAAAATGCAGTTCGACCATCCACTAATCAACGCAATTGTCAAATCAAAATCCATTTCCCAAAAACTTGGCACTCAACCACGAGGATCAACAGAAATAACCAATAAATCGAATCCCATTTTCAATCATTTTACTCTAGAACTCCAAATCAGTCTAACCCAAAAACTAGATCTGACACGAAATCAGCCATACATGTTAAAAATTGAATCTTTATACAGTCGAAGAGATAAAACAAAAACATACACTTCGAGAGATCTCTCCAGCAGCCTTCTGGAAATCGGAAAGAACAGAGAAAGAGGAGAAACCCCAGCCACCCCAACCAACGCCACTCACCGGTGGTTGCGGTTTCTGCTCGGGCTCTACATTCTGCTCTGTTCTGTGTTGTTCTCGTTGTTGGTGGGTAGTATAGCCTTCAGTTTTAGGTGGGCTGCTGTTCTCTTCCATTTGGTGAGTAGTGATAAGTGAGTTCTAAGCAATTTGCAAGAAAGACAGATACAGAGGCTCTGAAAATGGAGCCATTGAGAGGGGCGTCCCAAAATTCTGCAACGTGGAAACGAAGGAACTTGACCAGAAACGACGAGTCCGGTTTCGTTTTGTTGAAATTTTCCTTTTGTTTTCTTGTTTATTTTTTATTAAATTGGATAACGTTCTTTTTTCAATCAACTTTTAGAAATATTAATTATAAATATAATGCATTATACAAGGCTCTTCATTTCACCAAAGTTGAAAAAGGAATCACAGTTTTTCCTTTATAATTTTTTAACGGTTATGCCTCTACAAATATAATGCATTTGAATTGGATTATTGGTTACCCAAGTTATAAGATAGATTTTGCAAATAAAAGATTGAAAAGTTATTTGATTTTGAATAAATGGATATTGATTAAAAAGAAGAATTGTCATTTTAGAAGATAGGATCCTAATTGAATGAGAAACAAGGTGAAAAGAATTTTTAATTTAATAAAAAATAAAAATAGATTCTTAAGGAAAGACAAATTGAACTTTATGTAATATAAAAAGGTTTTAAAAAATCTTAACGGAATGAAAAGATAATAAAAATTGCTTTTGATTTGATGAGGATGAGTTTTTATTTGAACAAAGAACAACTCTAAATAAGTTTTGGTTGATGAGAAAGATGGAAGTGGGATTGATGATTGGCTTAGTAAACTTAAGTGAGAGCTTTTGACTGCTTTTTGAGTTTGACTGTTATTCTTTAGTTGATTGACTTGGGCTGGATTGATCAGGATGCCCTTTTGATTTTTTTTAGATATTTAAATTAATTTTGTGTTACACAAACTAAAAATAAAATTCTAATTTATATTACTTTTAAGACTTTGGACTTTAGCAATCACAAGTCTTTAGCAATGAGTGCTATTTTAAATTCACCATCCAATTTATTTGAATTAAAGCCTCAGTGATTTTATCATATACATACACTCTCACATTACGTAGTTTTAATTGTATTAAGCCCAACATCATAAAAAAATCAATGCTTGTACTACAAGTTATTTTAAACATTGAATCAAACAATTGGCCTTTGGTTGAGCCTTTTTCTTTATACTTTAAACTAGTTTTTTGAAAAATTAAAATTGAAATTGCTTAAAAGAAACATGAGTTCATACATGAAAAGCACACCTCTTTTAAAAGTCTATCATTATTTTACCAAGCCACCTATTTAAGAAGCTAGTTCGTCAAAAAGAAAGAGGAAGGGAAGCTATTTATGAAGATTTGTAATAAGAAAATTAGTAATTTAATCTCCAGTTCATTAATAGAGCCTCACTCATGTTTATGATAATATCATGAATTATAATTATTAGCCAAATTTGTTAAATGGTGTTCTGAGTGAAAAGCTGGTTATCTTAGCTTCTCTTTTGAAATATTATATAGTTCTCTCCATCCTTATTGCTTAAACACCATAAATGACAACTAGTTTGAACATAATTAAATCACCTTAAAAGTGAATCTAACTCACTCACACCATCTAATAAATTCTATCCACGAGTCAGTTATGAAGTTGAGTTTCCAGAGACTTAGGGAAAACTTCAACGATGAAGCCAATAAGCTGGAAGAGTGGAGGAGATGATTTGTTGGACCCCGAATTTTCTTAGAAAATTAGAACTAATAAATGAGAAATGCGGATAGATTCAAGTTTTGCTTTGGTGTTTCTGGTGGATAAAAGGTTTTGAAGTGAGAAGAACTAAGATGAAAGTTAAATGAAGTTGCATTTGTGTAGTAAGTTGATGAGGAATAGGTACATAGGTGTATGTTCTGCTATTGGTATTCATGGATTATAAATTTCTTTATAGATAATATTGATTTGAAATGAAATTGAGAATGAGGAGTAAGTGAAGTAGAAAAGGTGATCTTAGTATGATTTGTGTTAAGGAAAGAATGTGAAACAAAATGGATGGTTGATCTGGAACATATTTATGGTGTATGCTTCAGTATTTCAGCCACAATTTTTTTTCTAATTATCCAAACGAGATGATTCTTGATTTGAATTAAACTAGAAACATATGGCTACATTTCTTATAAAGACATCAAATTTAAATTCTGTCTTTAAGAACCTCAAAATTTGTCATGAAGTAGAGAACTGAATGTAGTACATTGGTGGATGAATGTAAATTTGTCTTCGAAATTTAAGGAAAATTTGAGACTGATCTAGATAGATTTTGGCAAAGTTGCCTTCTTGAGAGTTATAGTTCTTTCTGTTTTATTTCCAACGGTATATAGTATGAGAATTTTGGACATTGAAGTCAAAAGTTATGCCTAAAATTTCTTTTGTGTTACTGTTCATAAACTTCTTTTGGGTTACTGTTCACCTTATATCTTCTGTTCCATTTTTTATCCTTCAGAAGATAGAATTTGTGTTTGAGGTCTCATAAAAGTTGTAGCTCTTGAAGTCATCTTTCAAACCATATAAAGAACACCTAAATCCAATATCTTTATAGGAAGTTATGATAATTGCAAACTTCTTCTATGTTACTATTCATAAACTTCTTTTGGGTTACCTTACATCTTCTGTTTCATTTTTTATCCTTTAAAAGATGGAATTTGTCTTTGAGGTATCATGAAAGTTGTAGCTCTTGAAGTCATCTTTCCAACTATCCAAAAAAAACCTAAATCTAATATCTTTAGAGGAAGTTATGATAATTGCAAGCTTCTTCTATGTTACTATTCATAAACTTCTTATAGGTTACTGTTCACCTTACATCTTCTGTTCCATTTTTGATCCTCCAAAAGATAGAATTTGTCTTTGGGGTATTCACAAAATTTGTATATCTTGAAGTCTTCTTTCAAATCATATAAAGAACATCTAAATCTGATATCTGTAGAGGAAGTTATGGCAATTACAAATTTCTTCTGTGTTACTATTCATAAACTTCTTCTGGGTTACTGTTCACCTTACATCTTCTGTTCTATTTTTTATCCTTCAAAAGATGGAATTTATCTTTAAGGTCTTCATAAAGTTGTATCTCTTGAAGTCCTCTTTCAAACCATCTAAATAACACCTAAATCCAATATCTATAGAGGAAGTTATGATAATTGCAAGCTTCTTCTATGTTACTATTCATAAACTTCTTCTGGGTTACTGTTCACCTTACATCTTCTGTTTCATTTTTTATCCTTCAAAAGATGGAATTTGTCTTTGAGATCTTCATGAAAGTTGTAGATCTTGAATTTCTCTTTCAAACTATCCAAAGAAAACCTAAATCCGATATCTTTAGAGGAAGTTATGATAATTGCAAGCTTCTTCTATGTTACTATTCATAAACTTCTTATGGGTTACTGTTCACCTTACATCTTCTGTTCCATTTTTTATCCTTTAAAAGATGGAATTTGTCTTTAGGATCTTCATGAAAGTTGTATCTATTAAATTTCTCTTTCAAGCCATCTAAAGAACACCTAAATCCAATATCTATAAAGGAAGTTATGACAATTGTAAGCTTCTTCTGTGTTACTGTTCATAAACTTCTCCTGGGTTACTGTTCACCTTACATATTCTGTTCCATTTTTAATCCTTCAAAAGATGGAATTTGTCTTTGAGGTCTTCATTAAAGCTTTATCCCTTGAAGTCCTCTTTTAAACCATCTAAAGAACACCTAAATCCGATATCTTTAGAGGAAGTTATGATAATTGCAAGCTTCTTCTGTGTTACTGTTCATAAACTTCTTCTGGGTTATTGTTCATCTTACATCTCCTATTCCATTTTTTATCCTTCAAAAGATGGAATTTGTATTTGAGGTCTTCATAAAAGTTGTAGATCTTGAATTCCTCTTTCTAACCATTCTAAGAACACCTAAATCTGATATCTGTATAGGAAGTTATGATAATTGCAAGCTTCTTCTATGTTACTGTTCATAAACTTCTTCTGGGTTACTGTTCATCTGACATCTTCTGTTCCATTTCTGATCCTTCAGAAGATGGAATTTGTCTTTGAGGTCTACATGAAAGTTATAGATCTTGAAGTCCTCTTTCAAACCATCTAAAGAACACCTAAATTAGATATCTTTAGAGGAATTTATGACAATTGCAAGCTTCTTCTGTGTTACTATTCATAAACTTCTTCTGGGTTACTGTTCATCTTACATCTTCTTTTCCATTTTTTATCCCTCAGAAGATGAAATTTATCTTTGAGGTCTGCATGATAGTTGTAGCTGTTGAATTCCTATTTCAAACCATCCTAAGAACACCTAAATCCAATATCTGTAGAGGAAGTTATGATAGTTGCAAGCTTCTTCTGCGTTACTGTTCATAAACTTCTTCTGGGTTACTGTTCCTCTTACATTTTCTGTTCCATTTTTGATCCTTTAGAAGATGGAATTTGTCTTTGAGGTCTTCATGAAAGTTGTAGACATTGAAGTCTTATTTCATATCATTTAAGGAAAACCTAAATCAGATATCTGAAGAGGAAGTTATGATAATTGCAAACTTCTTCTGTGTTACTGTTCATAAACTTCTTCTGGGTTACTGTTCATCTTACATCTTCTGTTCCATTTTTGATCCTTCAAAAGATGAAATTTATCTTTTAGATCTTTATGAAAGTTGTATGTATTGAAGTACTATTTCAAACCATCTAAAGAACACCTAAATCAGATATCTGTAGAGGAAGTTATAACAATTGCAAGCTTCTTCTATGTTACTATTCATAAACTTCTTTTGGGTTACTGTTCATCTTACATCTTCTGTTCCATTTTTTATCCTTTATAAGATAGAATTTGTTTTTAGTTCTTCATGAAAGTTGTATCTCTTGAAGTTTTCTTTCAAACCATATAAAGAACACCTAAATCTGATATCTCTAGAGAAAATTATACCAATTGTCCCACGATAGGTTCAATTTGATTGAGGATAAAACCAGATTGGATTCTTTTGACCATAACTTCTTCTCTAGACACTCAAATGACTTGATTCTTGAACCATTGGACTTGTAAGAAATTTCTTAACATATCCAAAAAAAATCGTAGCCATCTGAAATGAACTAAGAGACATTTAGTGAAAAACGTGGGAATGGTATAGTGTGTGTGTTTTTAAATACTATTTCACTAAACATACTTCAGTATTTTGATGATTTCTGGATCTGTATAGCTCCACCTGATTTTTGGTGAACTAGAGACATGGAGCTAAAAATGGTATGAAGAAATTAGAATATAATTCAGTTTATAAAATGTTTAAATTTAGGATAGAAGTTTGCATAGTATACTGATTTGGACAAGAGCAGTCCAAAAATATTTAAAGTATATTTTTCAAATCATTGAACCGAATTTAATAATTTTGGTGTCATTAGAAACTTAAGACAATGGGGGACATCTTCTGGAAGAAAGTGTTATGTTAGAATGTCCAATGGTACTGTTGGCAAGACACTTAAGTATAAAAGACATAAGGCATAATTGGAAGGGTAAATGGGACAATTCTCAATCATTAAGG
>JAOSBK010000206.1:41604223-41616108 GCA_027568895.1 Erythroxylum shatona
GAGCTAGGGAGTTTGGGTTTCTCAACTGAAGACGTTGTCACGACTGTAATGATCTTCTCAAGGAATCCTTATTCTGAGAAACTTTTCTGGGGTTTAACTGCAGATAAAAAATGGGCTTATGTGTGGCACCTCTTAGATAATGAAAACTGACTTTATGTTTGATTTCTTTTTTTGTATGTAATGGTATACTATTATATGGTAATGTAGGATGGTAACAATACTTCTAACTTAACAATTTTTGCTCCTGCCATGTGATGTTAATGATATGATGAACTTTTGACTTTGTTTATACACTTGTGTAGCAATGATGATTGGTTAGTTTATTAACTATTTAATGTTTTCAATGTATGTGCGTGTGTGAATGATAAGGATTTGATTCATTTACAGGTACTTAATTATGGGCATATACAACTTCTATGTTGTATTCGTTGGATGTCAAGTAGGAATTTTCACAAATTGGGATGATGTTAAATTGGTAACTGAGGGCTTTCCTAATGCTCGATTCAAGAAGTTTCGGACTTTAGTTGAAGCAGAAAGTGCTTATGTCATAGATCTTCACAGGTGCACTCGTCCAAATGAAGAAATTGTTCATATCGCTAATGAACCCTCAAGAATACCGATTCAATTTTCATTTCCAACAAATGAAGAACTAAATGAAGTTGCAACTTTGAAGACAAAAATGACATGGAGTCAAAGATTTTTACTCGTTGCCATTGGAATCATTTTGAGTATTATTGTTAAGGAAATTCTTAATAAAATATAAGCCTTGAATGTATCTTTAACCTATTATGTAATTAAATCCATGGATGCTTAGATGTTTTATTTAATTATTATGTATTAGAATTTCTTGCTTGTCGGATTGTTGACCCTATTATGTAATTAATTCCATGAATCCTTAGATGTTTTATTAAATTATTATGTTCTAAAATTTCATAACTTGTCGTATTCTTTTTTTAATGATTATGTAATTAAGATCATGAATCCTTCGATGGTTTCTTTAATTATTATGTACTAGAATTTCTAACTTGTAGGATTTATTTAAACCTATTATGTAATTAATTCCACAAATGCTTAGATGTTTTATTAAATTATTATGAAGTAGAAAATCTAGCTTGTATTATTTCATTTTTTTCTAACTTGTACAATTTATTTAAACCTATTATGTAATTAATTATACAAATGTTTAGATGTTTTATTAAATTATTATGTAGTAGAAAATCTAGCTTGTAGGATTTTTTATTCATTAACTCATTTTATTTAATTTTAGGTTTCGCATTTCAATAAACATTTAGTTTGCTCATTTTATTTCATCATAATTAAAAAATACAAATACATTTCAAATAAATATTGATACAATTGTAAAATAATCAATAAACATTACAAATCCACTGCAGGGGCATTTTTGTCATTCACACAGTTTTTTTGTTCTGTCCACTGTAACCAAACACATTTCTGTCCTAGGACGGAGACAGTTTTTTCTGTTTTGTCCACCGTAACCAAACACCTCACTGTCTTCAATTTCTGTTCTATTCCGTCTTCAAATTTCTGTCCCGTTCCGTCTCTGCCATTGTGTAATTTGAGGTCAAAATTAAAGAATGGAGTTAAATCCTTTGAAAGAACCAAACCGCATACCATTCTAATTAGCGAGGAAGCTCTTACATTGAGGGGAATTCTGAAAATTAGCTTAGCAACTTCTCTTCTCTACACCAAAGGATTGAAATCAGTCCAATTGTCAAATCAAATCGATATGTTGTCCCCATTCCCAACTTTGTGCTTTAGCCAAGGATACATTTTGCATCTCAGCTTTAGCATGTGGATGAAATTCCAAGCATGTCTCTGGTGATATGCTATATGCTAGAAATGTTGGTTTTTAAGGTATGTGACATGAACCCATTTGATCCATATAGCATTCTTATCCGAAAATAGCCTTCATATCCTTTTGCAAGTGAAGACATTTTTCATTAAGGGAATATGAACAATTCCTAGTCCCTTCAGTTTTTTGGAATTGCTACTTCTCTCCATCTGAATTTAGCCCCCTTTGCATTTATTGCTTTATTGCTTTACTTGATCGTAAAAGAGCCTTACATATGTGATTAAGCTTCTTGATTACTCTCCTTGGTAAGATAAGATGAGTTGTCTAATGAACATGGATATTGCTTCGTATTGAAATTATCGATGTGGTTCTAGCAGAAAGTGAAAGAAATATAATTTTCCAAGAATTGATCTTGGCCTTGTATTTCTCAATAAGGGGTATGCAATCTAAATATTTAGGCTTAGAAAAAGAGATGGGCACTCAAAGGTACTTGAAGGGAAGGGATTGAAGATGGAGTCCTTAGATTCTGCTAAGATCATCATATATACTAACATCATCAGAACAAAACAAACAACTCTTTGTATTGTTGATTTTTAGCCCTGAACTTTTGGAGAAGATATGCTAAATCTTCAATCGTGTGTACAAGGATTGCACATCAGCTTTGCTAAATAAGATGAGATCATTAACAAACACTAAATGAGTGAGCTTAAGTTTATTACAGTTGTAGTGTAACTAGAATCTTCTGTTGTAACTTATGAGCTTTGTGAGAATTCTAGATATGTCATTACTAGGGTAAATAGATAAGGGATAAGGGATCTCTTTGTCCAATTCCCTTAGCACTTTTAAAAGGTGTAGTAAGGACACCATTGACAAAGATGCTAAGTGACGAAGTTAAATACACATCATAACTCTAGTAATGCATTAAGGTGGAAAGTCAAATGCTTCCAAACATGCTTGAATAAAGGTCCAACTTACTGTATCAAAGGCTTTGTAGAAGTCAATTTTCTATAGACAGTTGTTGATCCTTTTATCAGAGTTGTAATCTTTTAACATCTCTAGTATTAGGAATACATTATCCCTCAATGATTTTCCATTTATGAAGGCTCTTTGTTCAAGATTGATTATTTCTTTTAGAGCTTCTTTCAATTTGTTTGCTAGTAGTTTAGCAATGACTCTGTGTAGCACCCCACTCCCGCAAGACCCGAACTCGACATCAATGGGTGATATCCGAGTCTGTGTCCCGCGAGGGTGGCGTGCTAAAGCACTCAATCATTTAGAAATCGGTATAAATTTTTTTTCGAAACAACAACAAACACAATATACAAAAAATCGATACTCAATTTGGGCCCACATTCATTCATAAACATTTTCAATTAACACAAAACCATCAACAAAATTTTCAATAGCCATTTGGGCCCTTTCACAAATACAAAACACTTGAGTCATTTTGGAATACAAATTTATACAAAAAGTTGCGGAATACACAATTCAATACAAAATGGAGAAATGCAATGCAGACGCGAACTGATCCCGTTCTCTATCCTTCACTTGAATGCTGTATATATACTCCCGTTGACCTAACGGGGTATTCTTTTGATCCTGAAAAATATTTGCAAATTTTGGGTGAGTTTTGCGAACTCAATGAGTGACCGTCATCGATGGGTCACCCAGTCACATAACACATAATTCAAATCATTACACATTTCACATTTCACACCTCACATTCAATACAATTTAATCACTCAATTATGCATATGTAGTGCACATAAGATCCACTTTTTGTTTGTTATTTTGTTGTGACCGAGTGCATAAACTGTCCCATATAGGCCTTATTGACAACTGTCCTATATAGGGCACATTGATAACTGTCCAATATAAGACTCATTAACGTTGAGCCTGACGCTCTAAATCACTTTTGAGCTCGAGGTTCTTTTCCACAAGTTAAGTTGTAAGCTCTGATTGATGGCTACTCTGGTCACAACAGCCATTATGTTTCATCCATTCATGACATGGAATACATCACTTATATTTGCAAATTTGCAGTCACTCACATTCACATATCGTCGGATCATAGTCTGGGCATTCAACATTAAGTTGAGAATCACTTTTCTATTTACATGCATGATCACACTTTCCTTCGGAACTAAGTCTGACATTTAACAACCAAGTCATGTATCACATATTTCAACCAATTCACATACAAAGAGCACTTCAATATTTCATTCATACATCACAATCATCAGACCTCTTGTTCAAAAAATAACACAATCAAACACTTTCACATAATCATTAGGAAATCAATCAATATCAAAAAGTCAAACAAAACAAACAATGAAATGAGACCATCTAGGTCTACTCACAGTATGCTCCAAATAATCATTTGCTTTCAAATTCTGGGAACGCTTGAATGTGGACACTTAACCCACACAACCAATTTATGCAAGACACAAATTGCAAACTCATCAATAATTGCATACGTATAAACATTTATTTATACACAATTGTAATAAAGGACTATGTACAATGCATGCTCAATGACAATCCTGGGCATATGTTCTAGGACACATATTATGCTCATTCCCATCTCATAATTCATATGTGTCCAATTTAATTTAGCTTTACACTTCATTTGTACATAATTTTTTTAATTTCCTCTTTCAATCTTTACCCTTTGCATGTGTCTAGTTTATTCATAAGCTTACACCTCAAGAACACTTGGTTACTTTCTATCATAACTCAATTTCTTGTCATCTCTTTTCTAACCTCATAAAATCTCATAATATCCAAATTCTCACCTAATAGGAATCCAATTGAAAATCCTACAATGTAAAATCACTAAAATTGATTCTAGAATACTTAAACCCAAGCATTTTCTAAACTCTATGAACTAGAATCTTTCTAAAATCCAAAAGATTCAAAATGATCTTACCTTGATTCTTTACCAAATGAAGAGATCTTTAGCTCAAATGGAAGCTCTTTTCTTCCTCTTCCTTTTCTATTCTTGGACAACCTCAAAATCTCTCTTATAGGCTAGGGAAATTAAAACCCTAGCATGTTTTCTCTTCTTTCTCTCTTTCTCTTCTTCTCTTTGTATTTCTCTCTCACTTTTTCTCTTAAATTTTCGTTCTTTTCTTCTGCTTATCCTTCCATTCAAGTTTTTCTTCTTCATTTATAAGGAACATAACACTTCTTCTTCTAATTATGCCCTTAATGATTGAGAATTGTCACATTTGCCCTTCCATTTATGCCTTCTGTCTTTTATACTTAAGTGTCTTGCCAACAGTACCCTTGAATATTCTAACATAACACTTTCTTCTAAAAAATGTCCCCCATTGTCTTAAATTTCTAATGACTCTAAAATCATTCAATTCGGGTCAGTGATTCGAAAGATACACCTCAAACATTTCTAGACTACTCTTGTCCAAATCAGTATACTAGGCACAATTTTTATATAAAATTTAAACATCATAGAAACTGAATTAGATTCCAATTTCTTCATTCCATTTGTAGTTCCATGTCTCTAGTTTACTAAAAATAAGAAATCATCTCATTTGGAGCTCTACCGATCCAAAAATCATCAAAATACTAAAGTATGTTTGGTGAAATAACACCAGTTCATAGTATTTAAAAACACACACATTGTACCAGTCCCACATTTTTCACTCAATCTCTCTCACTTAATTTCATATGGCTACAATTTTTGGTGGAGATGTATAGCAATGTCTTAGGAGTCCAATGGTTCAAGAATCAAGTAATTTGAGTGTCTATAGAAGAATTTATGGCATGCCCAAAAGAATCCAATCTGGTTTTATCCTCATTCAAATTGAACCCATCGTGGGATAATTAGTATAACTTTCTCTAGAGATATAGAATTTTAGTGTTCTTTAGATGGTTTGAAAGAGGACTTCAAGAGCTACAACTTTTACTCAAATACAAATTCTATCTTCTGAAAGATCAAAAAGGGAACAGAAGATATGATATGAACAGTAACCTAGAAGAAGTTTATGAATAGTAACACAAAAGAAGTTTGTAATTTTCATAACTTCCTCTACAGATATACGATTTAGGCGTTCGTTGGATGGTTTGAAAGAAGACTTCAAGAGATACAACTTTCATAAAGAACTCAAAGACAAATTCCATCTTTTGAAGGATCAGAAATGGAACAAAAGATGTGATATGAATAGTAACCCATAAGAAGTTTATGAAGAGTGACACAGAAGAAGTTTGCAATTGTCATAACTTCCTCTATAGATATCTAATTTAGGCTTTCTTTATATGGTTTGAAATAGAACTTTGAGAGCTAAAACTTTCATGAAGACCTCAAAGACATATTCCATCTTTTGAAGGATCAAAAATGGAACAGAAGATGTGAAATGAACAGTAACCCAGAAGAAATTTATGAACAGTAACACAGAAGAAGCTTGAAATTATCATAACTTCCTCTACCAATATCGAATTTAGGTGTTCTTTAAATGGTTTGAAAGAGGACTTCAAGATATACAACTTTCATGAAGATCTAAAAGACTAATTCCATCTTCTAAAGAATCAAAAATGGAATAGAATATGTGATATGAATAGTAACCTAGAAGAAGTTTATAAACAGTTACACAGAAGAAGTTTGCAATTGTCATAATTTTCTCTATAGATATCTGATTTAGGTTTTCTTTGGATGGTTTGAAAGAGAAATTCAAGAGATACAACTGTTATGAAGACCTAAAAGACAAATTCCTTCTTCTGAATGATCAAAAATGGAACAGAAGATGTGATATGAACAATAACCCAGAAGAAGTTTATGAACTGTAACATAAAAGAAGTTTTAGGCATGAGTTTCGAATCCAATGTCCAAAATTCTCACAATGTGTACCATTGGAAAGATAACAGAAAGATATACAACTCTCAAGAAGGTAACTTTACCAAAATCTATCGAGATTAATCCCAATTTTGCTTTACAGTCTGAAGATGAATTTTACATTCATCCACCAATGTACTACACTCAGTTCTCAATTCATGACAAATTTTGGGACTCTTAGAGATAGAATTGAAATTTTGTATCTTCATAAGAAATGTAGCCATATGTTTCTAATTTAATCAAAATAATGAAACTTCTCATTTGGATAACTAGAGAAAAAGTTATGGCTAACAGACTGAAGCACACTCAGTGAATATTTCCCAGATCACTACCACTTTTGTTTCCAACTCTTTCCTTATCATAACTCATACCTAGATCACTTTTTCTACTCCCTCTACTTATCATTTTTAACAAAAATCATATTTAATATCAATTATACCTAGAAGTTATCAATGAATGCATGCACCACTTTTTTTATGTGCAAAGATTCAATATTTATGTGCATATATGCTAACATTATGCATAAGCAAGAAAATTGCATTTCCTTAGTCTCTCTTTGAGCTCACATGTACTGAAATTTTGGGTCCTAACCCTTAATATGGAGACGGGATGTTACAATTCTCCCCCCTTAATAAATTTTGTCCCCAAAATTCTCATCTGATTGATCAATACTGTAGAGGTATTAATTCCTCATATGCTTCTCCATTTCTCATATACGTCATCACTCAAATACTCTCTTCCAATTAACCACAGCTGATAGCTCAATAGGTCCTTCAATCACTAATTCAACTATCACACTATCTTGACTATTTCATCAATATATTTTGGATTACTCACCAACTTTTACCTCGTATGTTGTCAATCTATTTTTGTTGATCATACCGTTATTTCTTAACCTATTCACATATCACATATTATGAATCTAAAACCTCTTTCACCAGTAACACTAACTCATAATAATTTTCATGCAGACCAATTCATAATATCTTAACTTATCCTTTCTCTAAATCTGAGCACACCTTGCCAAGGTGGTACTTACAAAAACACTTCACCTCTCCTTTGATAATTCCCTTCTCTTCAGGGTTAATACATTCAACTTTTATGTCCATTTCACCGTATTCCCTAAATCTGGTGTTGATCCACCTACCTCATTTATCTTTCATGAGTCACTTTACTCTATTTCAGATTCATCTCACTCACTAACAGTACGTCACATTTATTATGGCCTTATACCATTTAGGCCCTCTTCATCTCAATGTAAGGGTGAATGACCACCTTTCTGTCATATAATGCCCCATACCGCGTTCTAATGATGCCAATATGATCACAATTGTAATGTCTGCAATCAATTTAAATTATACCTCAATCTCATCTTCTTATGAACTTAAAACAATATAAGCTTCAAGCATATTCCCAACAGTTAAAATTGTTGGTAGTTAAAACATTCAACCACTTGTTTCTACATGCTTAGCAGCTAAAATACAATCTTAACGTATTCCTACTAGGATGTTTAGCTTAGGTTGTTACTTAGGCTTCTCTAACACTTTCTTTGCTCAATCGTCTTTATCGGGTACACATATTTCCTATTTCAATCACCAAATATCATTCTTCTGATTTCACTCGAAAGTTCAGATTCGTTTTCAATTCTTCTGTGGGATTCACAATTTTGAATCCTTAGCTTTTAGGTTCTCTTACTTCTTTCTAGTAAAATTGATCTTAAATTTCAATGCAACTAGTAACACTTCATTTTTGCCCCCATATTCCACTCAATATTTTGTACTCTTCGTTGCACTAAATTTGGTAACCTCAATATCTGACTTTGCACTATTCATTATAGAATTGTCTGTTCAATGTGTCAGATTACACAGCACCTTTACCAGTATAGCACTCATTTGTACATTCCAGAAATGACTTTGTACATCTAATGTCTCCAACACCTCAAAGCGATTTCTATCATAGTAATTCTAAACCATGTATCTAAATCAACTCATAAGACCTTAATTGTCTTTATGCATAAAAAAACCATTTTATATTATTACAACAGATTGTATCTTACTCTCTGATGTGGAACTTCATTATATGTTGCATAATCTCCAAATCCAAATGATATTATTATCATCAGTGTCATATTCCTCAAATATTCATAACGTCCCTTTGTACTTTTCAAACACACTTAAAATACCAGCTATGATCACAGTCACTAATTGATACAATTTTGCTTGGATCACTTAAATCTTCAATATCATAATGCTATTAGGTATTATTAATTCCAACAGATATCACTCAAATTTTCCTTGTGTTCTTAAGTGACTAATTCCTTAATTAAGGTAATATTATCCCACGTCATTTTCAATCTCCCACTTGACTTCTTGTCTTTAATGATTTTCTCTTTTCATTCGATTTCCTTTAATTCGCATCGACTTATTCAAATACCCATTCAATCGTACTAATTCCTCCACACATTTTAAATTTATTTGTATACTTCACTTTACATGTTGGTATCGCTTCCTCAGATTCAATTGTACTTCCCGAACATATTTACATCGAATTTAACATCCACTCACAGAGTTGGATAATTTACATCAAACAAAATGCATACATTCTCAGTAGCATATTCCACTTCTTATGTCTGAGTCCCTGCTTGGGATATGACTCTATTATTCACTTTTGATTTATTACATATTCATTTTCGATTCGATTCTTCAATGACTACTCATAAACTGAATCGTCTGATCAACTTAACCCAATTTAGGGAAATTCTTCTTTAAAAGAAGATTTCTTGCTACAATCATCGATACTGTTCATGAAATCCTTATCAATCAACTATTTTTCATAATTACTTATGAGTCATTCTTAGTACCTCAAGAAGATCAATTTTAACTATTCATAATATCTCAATAGGATCAATTTATGCCATAGATTACATGATCGGAACATCCCTTATAATGAGGCTCTATGAGGCACTAAACAATTTCATTTACTCTAATACCTTGTCATATATCACCACAATCATTTCATCTTATCTAGAGACGTATTTATGTTGATTCACCGATTAGCGGCTTAGACTAAGGATACTTTAATCTCATTCAATTCTAGATAACTCTTCTCCCTTTTTGTGCCAGTCCTCGATCGTGGGGATTATGCCATAATCGTGTCCTTCTTCTTTTTCCTCAAATTCATCGTATATGATATCATCATTAACAATCTCAATTCCTTCCCAATCAATCACTACAAGTACTCTCACGTCTTACTCTAACTCATCTTAGACTTTGAACTATAAGAACTATAATTAACACTTATTCAACGAATCACTGATTGCTTCCTATATCATTTCCATGCATATTATACCCATATGCTTGATATTTTCAATTGTTACGGTGATCCCACTATCAGTTGTGCGCTCATAGTGGTAAATCAACCTAACTCAACAACTTTTTCATATATTGCTCATTATCTCATCTTCCAATTGTCATTTATTTCATCTCACACATTTATATTCTCAATCAATTATTAATTGTAGGGGCATAACCCATATGAAACTTAGATCTCCATTCTACAGATATATTCTCATACTAAATCATAAACTCTTATATTAGTAATCACACAACCATTCTAAGTCCAAGTTCAACCTTTCAAGGTCATATCAACTTGGCTTATACACTTTAATCTCATCATTTCTACTTACATTCTCACTTTCCTCCATCAATCCATGGCAGTATACCGATTCACACTTATATCACCTTCAAAGGATATTTACCCCTCGTGGTGGACTCTTATCTATCATACAAAATTAGATACTATTTTAAATTTTTTTATTTCCAAAATGTCTATAAACCTTTATTTGCCAATTTAACCACGTTATCAAATGTGTGCTTCTACTAACTGATCGTCATAACCTGGAGAACTTCTACATATATCACTATCACTTTGTTTCACTTTTTATACATACATTCTTAATCAATTTAGAAGCATAAACATATAGTCATCTTGAAATTCACATCTCAAATTCACTAGTACAATCTTATTCTTGATCATAAATTTCGAGTTCAACCTTTCAACTCCACTTTGCTTATACACCTTAAATCTTGCCTTTTTTGCACTGTCCCTATCTCTTCTTCAGTCAATTCATGGAAATATTTACACATCCATATCAATTCAATTCCATATCCCCCATGAAATTTTATTACTTAATTCGCTGACACAATTACAGATACTGCATCTTTATTTAACATATCGGACTATGCCATATTTCTTATTCCTAAATATCCACAAACTTTCCTTATCTTACACTCTAACCAAACACCCTTTTTCTTATTAATTCTATTGGCCCAAACTCTTAACAATCGCGCCTGTGATTGACACATATCTAGTAACATGCCCATGTAAGATCCTAATACTGGGCTCTGATACCACAATTGTTGGGACCCATTGCTAGAACCCAACTCTTGCAAAAATGGCATAACTAATTTTCATCATTCACATTTCAATAACCTCAAAACAAAGGGTTTTACAAAGCTATAATAGCCTTTCAAGCCACCCACAACATAATCTGAAATCAAAAAATACAATAGTACATGAACTACAAATTCTTGAAATGTGCCTAAAGCCTTGTTTTTTCCAAAATTAACTCAAAATGCAACATAAGCAAATTTGGAGTGATGCCTTGACTCTTTTTCACTCCATCTCTTGCTCATCATATGGAGGTGAGATAGAAGGGGGTGAGCTTTAAAGCTCGTGGGTAACAATTTTATAACGAAGAATAAGTAAAATCATTGAAATGTGTCATTTGTCATAAAAAATTTATAAAGCGCATACTTCTCAAATTTTCAACAAATTCACAATTTTAACTTAAATTCATAGTTTGAATATCATCACACCACACTCAATTATACACCATTCATGACTACGCAAAGATGCAATGCACCATCAAATGGCTCAAAGGTTCCATGAAATAGAATGAGGAAACCGTAGTTTACCCCATGAATAGAATGAGTACACTTTTCAGAGCTCATATGTCACAAGTAGGTAATTGGGAGAAGGCTCTTGCAACGTGCACGTGATGAACAGAATGATTCCACTCTCGCCCAAACAGAAGCACATAATCATGCTAAAATCATTTAATCAAATGCTTTCATGCTTTTCATGGTCTTTCCTTTCTTTTCCAAATATACAAAATGCCGCGACCTTTTTCAAGGCATAATATAAAATATTTCAATGCATTTC
>JAOSBK010000206.1:41622527-41638426 GCA_027568895.1 Erythroxylum shatona
ACTAAATGTCATTCCACTAAAGACAATTAGTTGAACTCTTGAATTACTAAATATTATGAGAACACATGTTTCAAATAACATGTCCAATTGCAAACTCTAATATGAACCATATTATAGCCATCCGCTCAATAAAGGGTAAAATTACCGTTTTACTCTTATATTGGGTTTTCCTTCTGGATCTTCCATTTTACTCTATATGGCAATCAACACACAAGATCACATCTTGGTGTTAAGACTTGATGGGTAGCTAGTCCATCATACTACTGGTGCCAGTTTAATCACCAATCTCCATAAAACATCGAGAAGTGATGATATCACTATAAATGTTCCCTTATACATACTTTAATTAATAATTTTAACATGCAAACACTAGATTGATAATCTGTAAAAATTCATTCCAATCATATCAAGAATTATAATTAAACACAGATAAGTTCAACACTCATCAAGATTATGGTCCATAATAAACGAATGCTTAAATTGTATGTTTTAGGATTAAAGTAAATGCACACTTTATTCTTTAAAACATACTTGATTTTGGATTCATTTAATAGTGCCATTATCAACAATCAACTACTATCATGATATGAAACTCATCATTCTCTTGAAATAAACTCTCTTTTACTTACACAGAGATAAATTGCAACACTATAGTCTAAACTATAATCAAGCGACCAACTTGATTATTCAACTGTGAATCCATTATTTTATATTTTTATAATATATTTGTTTCCCATACATCTCTATGTATATGTATATTACTTACAAAAGCATCTCGGTACCTTATGACTAGATATATAATGCTCATAAAAATCAAACTGTTTTATTTTTTAATAATAAATATTTTCATTACAAAAGTAACTGGAAGAAAATTAAGTTATAAGTAAATACACTTGCTTTCCAGGGCACTATATTTACATAACTTTAACAGGAAAGCCTCCTGATCTAAGTATTTATGTCATTCACTTCTTCTTACTGCTTCCTCTTCCTTCATTTTCTTTCTCTCTCTCGATATTCTCTCTTTAAGGTTTCAAGTGTGGCTGAATGAAGACCTCCCTTTTTTGGCTCTCCACCTATTCTTCTTATAGGGTTTTATATTTAAGGTTATCTATGATTTCTTTCGATGTCTGAAAAGACCAAAAAGTCCCTAAAAAACTTGATTATGGAAGTGTCTTCGTGTTTGTCCCCACATTAGCCACAATCGTGGTCTATATGACAAGATCGTGGGCCTTGAGTATGCTCTCTGTCATGATCGTGCACTAGTACTGGTACTTTTGTCATAATTGTAGGCCTGTGTTATAGCCTGGGTTCCCTCCAAAACCCCTGCATTCTTCAATATTGACCTTGAAACATTGGTAAACAAATGAAGGTACCTTAAAAACATAAAATTTAAGCTAAAAGGCTTGTACTAGCCCATAAAACACTTAAAACACAAATAATTAACAAACTAGCACAATTCTAACCCAAAAACATACTAAATGATCGAATTAACAACTAAATGCGTATCAAACAATACCCTAAAACACGATGCAACTTACACCTATCAATAGAAAACTTGATCGGTGTAAGTTTTAATCTTAGAAACCCTCAATATTCCCCAAGCGCATGGTTCGTAGCTTGGTATTAAATGTGTCGATCACGCGAGGAAGGAGAGTAATCTAATCCTAAAATCTAAGGCCAAAAAAACTATAAAACAGAAAATAAAAGATGCAACAGAAATTAATTATGAGAATTGAGCTCAACCAATCAATTTTTTAAATTAAACATGAAGGAATTAACAATTGAGCAGTAAGCAAGCATAATGGAAATCAACCATAGAATTTGTCAAGTTATGAGAAAGGGGATTTTACATATCATTAATGATATTCTAGCTAATTATGTGTTAATGGGGCATCAATTTTAGACGATCCTAGGACTGATTACGCACTCGAGAGTTACAACTATTGAACCCTAATTTATAAACCCTAATTGGATTATGAAATTTGTATTCTCTCAATTAACAAAAGACTCGCAAATCTAATTAGATCTAAAGCATTCAAATAAACTATAAGGTCTCACATTTAGCACCCCACTCCTGCAAGACCCGAACTCGACATCGATGGGTGATATCCGAGTCTGTGCCCCGCGAGGGTGGCGTGTTAAGTCACTCAATCATTTAGAAATCGGTATAAAATTTTTTTGAACCACAAACACAATATGCGAAAGTTGATACTCAATTTGGGCCCACATTCATTCATAGACATTTTCAATTAACATAAAACCATCAACAAAATTTTCAATAGCCATTTGGGCCCTTTCACAAATACAAAACACTTGAGTCATTTCGGAATACAAATTTATGCACAAAGTTGCGGAATATACAATTCAATACAAAATAGAAAAATGCAATGCAGACGCGAACTGATCCCGATCTCTATCCTTTACTTGAATGCTGTAAGGATACTCCCGTTAGCCTAACAGAGTATGCTTTTGATCCTGAAAAATATTTACAAATTTTGGGTGAATTTTGCGAATTCAATGAGTAATCATCATCGATGGCTCACCCATTCACATAACATATCAAATCACATTCACATCAGTTCATATTTTACATTCAATGAATATCGATCTTATAATGCTATTTGTTAAAGGGGCTATCTAAGAATCTTTTCATGTTTAGCTCATTTTGATGCCCTTCGTTCTTACCTATTAAATTCATGAAGAAACTTCTTGTATGGTTTAATAAAGCATTCTGGTATGAGATTGGGGTCCCCATTTCATCCTGGAGTGTGATGATTTTGTTTTGATTCTTTTTAGCTTAGAGAGATGCATGGAAGAATTTTATTTTTTAGTCCTCCTCCCTAATCTAGTTTATACGAGCCTTTTGTTTTAATATGGAATTCTGCAATGTCAAAGCCTCTTAGTAATCTTTGAGTCTTTGGGTTTCCTGTTGTCTCAATTGAATATTATAAGGATGATTACAGCATTCCTACTGTCTCTTCTGAAGTTTCATCTTGGTCTCTAACACCTGTTTATAATAGGAATTGACAAAGCTTTTGAGTGCTTGCTTTACCTTTCTAAGTTTCTACATAAGCTGGTAAGCCCTATATCCTTCCATTAGCTAATTATAGCTTGTTTGTACTAGCTCGAGGAAGCCATTTTATTAAGTGAGCCTATTAAAAAACTTTAAAGGCATTCCTTGCATAAATGTATAAGTAAGATATTGTATATATATAAAGGAGTAGTCAAATAGTGAATTTTCACCAAAATGTGCCATGGAAGTTGAGAATTTATCTAGCCAAGCTTGATTCACTACTGCTTGGTCTAGCTTCCTTTTAATTAGCAATGTACCCTAATGGTTATTCGACTAAGTAAATACTTTGCAAGTGAATATGAGATTGGTTATTGACATCTATTGAAACAAGTTGGTTATCTCTTTGCGAAATGCCATATGGTACCTCCCCCTTATTTGTCTCTTGTGCATTTAGTAAACAACTAAAGTCTCCAATTATGAGCCATAAAGTGGATAATACTAAACTAATGGTCTGCAACTTCTGCCATAGAGTGTTTCTTTGAAACTGAAAATTAGAAGCATACAACAAAGTAATATAAAAAACTACATTATTTTCCTTCGTAAGGCATTTTAGATGCAAGTATTAATCACTCTCATTAGTAACCAACAATGGAAGTTTACTCGAGTTGAAGAAAAAAAGAATTAAAAAGATTCAATATTTGACATTAACCAGTAAGTTCATTCTCTGCCTTCGCGATCAAAAAAGGGTCCTTTATCACTCTTTCAAGTTTGGTTCCACTAAAAGGCTCAAGCTTTGTTATATAGTCAATGCTTTTTGAAGAAGAAGAATGAGGAAGAGGAGTAGGGAAGGAACAGAGAAAGAGATCCACAAATTATCCTAGTGATAACACTCTTTGGCGAGCACGTACAATGGAAATCCTTGATCTCTACTAGCAAAGGAGAGGAATAAGAATGAATAAGAACTAACTTTATCATCTTACACAACCTTAACCTCAAACTTTACACTGACATGCATTTTTTTAGCCCCAGAAACTTCTTTTATAAATAGGATGAGATTTAAATCGACACTAATAAATGAAGTGTAAGAACATGCTTATTTGAAAACTAATGTCCAGTCCTTGCATGATTTGATGAGATGCTGAAAAGAGAGAATATGACATTTTTCAAAGGAACGGTGATAAGCTAACGTGTAAAAGGCAATTGATATTTATGTTGAAGGCTGTTGAGATGGTTGGCACCATAGATATTATTAGTCTTTATTGCTTTCTTAGTGCTTGTACCTTTCACTCCTTTTATTTATTTATTCTTTTAGGTTTTGCATTTGCAATCTTCCACGTAACTACTAATTAAGAATAAGATTATATATTACTACTCATCGTCTCCAAATTTTACTTATCATCAAACTTTTTATTAAATTGTTGTTGACCATATTATTGTTATATTTGCAATATTCGTCAATTACAAAGTTGAAGTCATTCTTAAGTAGTAATAAATATCCTTTTGCATCCTCTTTTTAAACTTTAATTATTTTATTAATTTGTGAATTATTAGGTACAATTCATTATGTAGGAAAAGAAGATAAAAAAATAGTTGATTTCTATATATATTTGTTTTATTGTTGAAGTTCATAATTAATTACTTTAATTTTTAGTCTTTCTAATGCCTATAGATCCCCGATTGAAAACATAATCCTAACTAATATATTGTCATTCTATGATTTCCTATCCATTTTCAATTCAAGATCCAAGTGAAATCAATCCTTCTACTCTAGGGTTTCCGAATTCCTAGATAAAATAGGGTTTTTATGAGCCATTGTAAATGTTGTTGTATTTAACGTTATAAATTGTATAAAATATAATAATATATTTAAAAGTATCATTATTATACCTATTTTGAAATTTCACAATAAAGTAAGATCTGAAAAAGTCTGATAATATGTAACCTTATTCTTACGTAATAGTATTATTGTAGTGATTATATTCAGTTAGGAAAACAATCTATATCAGAGCCAGAGTGAATGTATACAACTGTTGGTCATTAAAGGAGGGATTAATAACGATACCAAAAATAATGAGAAGATGATTAGATTAAATGCAAGAACACTAATATATAAATAGGATGTACGAATTAATTTTCAAATAAGAAATTGAAGATTTTATGAGGATTCAAGAGTAAGGTGTTATTAATAAGAGTAAGGGATTGATGATTAAAAAAAGATATTAGTTCAAATTAATTGATGAATTTTAAATTATTAATTTATTAGTTGAAAAATTATTACGTTTATCTTAGTTTATTTAAAATTATAATTGGTAAATTATAATGTCTGTCCATAAATTTTTTTCATTGTCAAAAATAATTCATAAAATTAAAAAAGGAAAATGACAGTAATAAGAATTTTAGATGCAACAATTACTTCCACTTTGATTGAAGTACTTATCTTAACATTATTCCTTTGCGCATAATTCCGAGGATCCAAGTGGGGTTTCTTAATGAAGAATTAGGGCACGCGCGTCTGAGAAATGATTGATGTAGCTCCTCTGCAAGGCCATTGTGCATAATGCACCTCTTTCGTAGCACGTTTTAGGCGGGCACAAATAAAAAATCAAAAAATGTATACATAAATATAATTAATCTGAATCTTTTTTTTTTCAAGTGAAGTGCTATATCCAGACTTACTAAATTATAAATTATTTCTAATCAGAATTTTCGGTTTAAACGGAAATATCAGGATCAAACTTTTTATTGGGTATTTATAATATATATAATTTCAGAAGATATATTAATTAATAATTTCCCCAAGACTTGTCGTCGAGGAGTAAAGATAATTTACTAGTCGTCTTTGACCGTTCTCTCAGTTTATTCCGCGCCACGTACGCGCCAACGAAGCGAAGAAGAAGAAGAAGCAGAACAAAATTAGAAGCAGCGACCAGAGACAGACAACAACATCTAAATTTTCATTCTCTCCCTCTCTGGATACAGAACATAACTGTTGATCGAGAAAAGGGAGAGAAGACGACGACGATGAGGCCCATGGAGACCATACACGATCTGATCGAAGAGGCTAAGCTTCGAACCGTTTGGTGGTCCCTTTGCATCTTCTTCGTTACTTACTTTTTGTCCCGTAAGTTTCTGTTTCTTTGATTGGATTCGATTTTGGGTGCTCCCGACCTATCCAGCTCTGTGGTCGTGGTTACTGTCACAAGCTAGGGTTTTCCTTTCGAAGTTTGTTAGCAATTTTCAATTCTTTATTTTTTACCTTTCTGTTTTATTTATTTGTCTGTTTTGTAATTATGATACTGTAACGGTTAATGTACATGAAGTTGTTTTGCTACTTTCCTTTGTTGAAGTGAATAATTCTTACATAAGCTCAATTTACTATTTGGATTATTTAATATTTTACTTGGTTGGATTGAGGAATAGTGAAGTGAATGGTTGTTTGATTTAGCTCATTGGAGAAATTGTTTTTGCTATTGTTGTCTCCGGGGATGTTTTTATAATTATAGTTCCTTATTGCAGATACAAGCTCATCAATGTGGGTTAATCTACCCGTATCAATACTATTTGTTTCCGCGTTGCGAGTTTTGTCTGCTGAGGTAGAGTTCAAATGGAAAGTACGTGGGCCTGCACGTCCGCAATCGTATTTGTCTCATTTGGAGAAGAAACAATTGTCCCCAAATGATTCACGGCTTTCTTCTTCACCACCCCCACCAAGGTGGAAGAGAAAAATAGATTCTCCAGTTGTGGAGGCTGCAATAAATGATTTTATTGACAAGATATTGAAAGATTTTGTGGTAGATTTGTGGTACTCAGAGATTACACCTGACAAGGAAGCTCCTGAACTTATTCGTTCAGTAATCATGGATGCTATTGGTGAGATATCTGTAAGGGTTAAAGAGATCAACCTTGTTGACTTGCTAACTAGGTAATCTCGCCTGTTATTATATGTCAACTAACTGAAAGTTGAGTAGTGAAATAAGTACAATCATTTGAATGGCTGTTTTGCAGGGATGTAGTTGATTTAATAGGGGATCATTTGGATCTTTTCAGAAGAAATCAAGCATCTATTGGTGTTGATGTAATGGGAACACTTTCTACTGAGGAGAGAGATGAACGACTGAAACACCATCTCTTGGTCTCTAAGGAGCTCCATCCTGCGTTGATATCTCCTGAGAGTGAGTACAAGGTGTGAGTGGAGTGTTCTAATGATCCACAATTTCTTCTTTTTGCTTTTGACACCTATCTACTTTCCTTCTTTTTTTGTTGGTTAAAACTTCTTTTCTTTTTCATTTTGTTTCCTGACCAACAATAGGTTCTTCAGAAAATTATGGGTGGAGTCATAGCTATAGTGTTGAGACCTCGAGAAGCTCAATGCCCTTTGGTTCGTACTATTGCTCGAGAGATTGTAACTTGCTTGGTCATGCAGCCCATTTTGAATCTTGCAAGTCCTGGGTAAGTGGTTGAAGTTTTCAGTGTTCATCTTTTTTAGTTCACTAACTTCTTTACAAGATTGTAGTTTCACCGATTGCTATTTTCTTCCATCATCTTTTTCATCTTTTTTTTTTCAGAAAATTTTTTTTTATTAGACATTGTGGGGCAACTTATTTCTGTTGTTTCAATTGTAGACTAATAGATATTATTGAATCTTTAAGAATTTGTGGTTGTTTTTAGTTTGGAATATATCATCACATGATTTAAATTGTTAAAATATTATTTGTGCTCTAAGGGATTTCACTATTTTTATCTTTTTCCCTTAATCAGGTATATCAATCAAGTGATTGAGTACATTTTGGTTGCTATAAAAGATGGTGGTCTGATGGACATTGGTGGTTATCGGTCTACAGGCAGTGTTGCTGACAGTAATTCCAACTCTAGAAGAGATGCAGTCATAAGTAGTGAAAAGATTGATTCTTTTGAGGGCAAAAAGAGTTACCAAGGAACTGATATGGCTTTGGCAGATGTTGATACTGATAGGGAAACAATAAACTATAAGTTACATCAGCAGCAGGCATTTCAGCCACGTAATGCAGAGTGGGCGCGGCTGCTTGAGGCAGCAACACAGAGACGAACAGAAGTACTTGCTCCTGAAAATCTTGAAAACATGTGGGCAAAAGGAAGAAATTACAAGAAGAAAGAGAATAGAATTGGTAAAGTAGGGATTCAATCTATGGAAAAAGCTTCCGCTATAAGTAGTGCTGCACGAACAGAAAGTCTGGGGAAGGAAATGATAACCAGCAACTCCCTGATTCTTCCAGCACCAATGAGTAAATCAGCTGTGGTGTCAAACCCTCAGTTAAGTGCTGATACAGTATCATGCAGTGAGGAAAAATGTGGAATACAATATGCTTTGAATTATGATGACTCGTCCCCATTTAAGAGACAGCATATACAACATGAATTGGAGAGTACCATGCATACTTCTACAAGTGAAAGTAAAACTAGGCTGAAGAGATCAAACAGTACTTCTGCCCTGAAAGCTGAACCTGATAATAAAAGGACATTTAGTGGAAATGTAGGTGGATCCATTATTTCAGAATTCTACAGCCCTGATTCTGGAAGTCGCAGTGATGATCCTGCTGTGAAGAAAATGTCAGACATAATAGTCCGCCATGAGGGACCTAATGTTCCTAAACTAAAATGCCGGGTGGGTATAATTTTTTGCTATTGTTAATTTTTAATGAGAAATAAGCAATCAGGAAAATAAGAATTGAACAAAAATTTCACCTTTTAGTGTTGTTCAAATTACAGGAGCATCTTTATTTAGCTTTGTACCAAATTTGATCGTTGTGTGGATCTGATTTTAAGTCCTACTTGTGTCTATGTCTAAGCAGGTCCTTGGAGCATATTTTGAGAAACTAGGTTCAAAATCTTTTGCTGTTTACTCAGTTGCTGTGAAAGATGCTGAAAACAGAACTTGGTTTGTTAAAAGGAGGTCTTTTTCTCTTCGTTACGCTATGATAACTATTTATAAAGATCTACAGATTATTACATGGTTGCTCTTACAATTCCTTAATAGAGACCTGACTTACTGTTGATTGACATTTAATAGAGACCTGACTTACTGTTGATTGACATTTCAAATTGTCCCTCTGCAGATACAGCAATTTTGAGAGACTGCATAGGCATCTAAAGGACATTCCTAATTACACGTTGCACTTGCCTCCTAAAAGGATTTTCTCATCAAGTACTGAGGATGCTTTTGTTCATCAACGCTGCATTCAGCTTGATAGATATCTTCAAGTATTTTACTAGTACCTGCTTTTGGTTATCTAGTTTGAATTGTTTGCTTCATTTTTTCACATCTTGAATCACACTACATTGTCCAGGATCTCATGTCTATAGCTAATGTTGCTGAACAGCACGAAGTATGGGATTTCTTGAGTGTTTCCTCCAAGGTGCAAATTCTGTTGACTTTTGAACACATTGTTTCTTTTAATCCTTTTTTTCTTGGTTGTGATTCATATGTAAGCCGAATGCACCTGAAATTCTTTATGTTTCGTTTCACTTTTGAAGAATTACTCTTTTGGGAAATCTTCCTCAGTTATGAGAACTCTTGCAGGTACGCGGACAATCTTTCATTAGATGTTCTCAACTCTTCACTTAATTAACAAAATACCTGCATCTCATCTGCGGTTCAACTTGTTTTTAATCCAATCCGAGTGGATTGTGCATGCACCTTATAGACGGTGTGTTTTGAATAATTAATCTCTGAGTAAACTGAGAAAATTCCCCTTTCTATACACTTGCTGTTCCACTATCAAAGCCTATCAACTAAGAGCAGGAAGAAGAACCCAGATCATATGTTCTATTTAATCATCTCACTTGGCATTTTTGTACCCTTAATTATGATGTTTGAATTTAATCAGTTAATGTGGATGATGCTGTTGATGATATTGTGCGCCAAGTGAAAGGGGTTTCTGATGGCTTAAAACGTATTGTTGGCTCGTCTTCCCCTCTTGACGAAACCATTTCTTCATCTCAAAGCAATAACTTGTCCTGGCATGCTAATGAAATGAATTATCCTACCTGGAGGCAAGACACACCAGAAACCATGAATAGCATTTCTGATGATGAACAAAGTCATAAGCAAGAATGCCATGACCCGGATGAGGGTGGATCCAGTGAGCACACCGATCAGTGGCATTCAGATAACGAATTAAACACTAAGGGTTTTCAACCTCTGGTAATCAAACATAAGGAGGAGGCTTGGAGCATAGGTTCAGAAAAACAAATGAATTCAGAGGTGACATCTGAGTGGAAGGACCATGGTGGAATACCTCCAGCAACTTCTACAACTTCTAATCGTGCAGAAGATCCAGTTGGGATGCCTCCAGAGGTAATCTTAGCTTGGCCAACATCAAATTTCTGCATCATTTTTGTTCTATTTTTGCATGGGAAGATTTTAAGTTTACCTTCATTATATGTGAGCAAGAGAATTTGTTGTTAACTGGATTATTAGTGTTTACTCCCCCTTATGATGTTGACTGTTTTCTGAGCTGTTACTTGCTGAATAACATCTCTGGAATGTGCAGTTGAGTTACCCTTCCTTTAACTTGAAAACAAACATTGCACCTTTTATTATCACTTTGAACTTTGTGTCCACTTTTTCGCACTAATTGCTTTTTTTTTACTTCTCCTTATGTATGAAAGGTGGATAACTACTTTAGTTTTCATTACAGAATAATTCTTTTAGCCATATGGTTTCCAACTAGAATTTCATTTATGCAGTTTACTTATTGAGCAGATCAACAATAGATAATCCAAAATTGCCAGTGTTAATTCTGTAAATTATTGGCCTTAATAATGATGGAAGCATTGTAGGGGTTATATTCCTGTGTAATCCGTCCTCTCTAAGTTAATGCAAAGCATGTGATTTTATTTTCTTACTATTGCGCCATATGTGCATTTTGATACATCCTGATATTAAGACATTGTTCCACCTCAAATTATGTTAATGAGACTTAGTCAATGACACCGAGGCAAGCAAGATAACTTATTGTATTATGATGAAAATCAAGTTGTGAAAGAATCAGCTTGAATTGTCTTGATGGCTTTTGAATCTCTGAAAAGCATGTGTTCTGCATCTGTCTCAGAATATTATGATGCTCTTTGATCAAGTATCATTACATTATCTTAGTTGATTGATTTAGGGCATGTAGCTCGAATTTTAGGCTCAATTACTTGCAGAAAACTTTGGGTGCTGACTTTTATTCTTATGGCAGTGGACTCCACCTAACGTAAGTGTACCTCTCTTAAATCTGGTCGATAAGGTCTTTCAGCTAAAGAGAAGAGGGTGGCTGAGGTGAGTTATTTTGTTATTTTTATTTATTCAATTGAGTATTTGTTAGTGATGGAGTTGATGTATGCTTTGTCTGGTCATTCCTGTCCCAAGTCCTTGGTTAAACCTTCTTCCCTGAATCTAGAGGGAAGAATTTAAGGCTAGAATTTTCATCGAAGTTCATGATCTCTTGAAAACTGCTTTTCATCATTGTTACAATCACAATCGTTTCCAAGTCAAAATTTTGCTACATCCAGTTTTTCTTGCCTCTTTCACTTTTCTGTTTCTTCATGATAAGTTAATTGAAAGAAGATTCTTGTGAACCCAAAGGTATTCTTGTTTGGACAAGTTGCAATAAGCACAATGAGTCATAGTGAAAATGCTTTGAGAAAATTTTCTTTGCCATTAGTTTGGCCAACAACTGGGGAGTATCTGATCCCCTGTTGGGGTTCAGTTGAGTGAAAACCTGACTTCACTGCTAAGTTGAATGGCTTTGGTTGTTAACTGTGCATCTGCAGGCTTTGGTTGTTAACTGTGCATCTGCAGCTTTTCTACATTATATGTTGTGAACAGTTCCCTGAATGTTGTGTTATCTGGTTCTTTCTGATTTTATAATAGATCTGAAAATTTGGTTGTTTTTGTTGCCACAGAAGACACGCATTTTGGATGTCAATGCAAATAGTACAGTTAGTGATGGAAGATGCCATCGATGACTGGCTGTTGAGACAGATTTACTGGCTTAGGAGGGAAGATACTATTGCCCAAGGGATTCGGTGGGTGGAGGATGTAAGGACTTAACCATTGAAGTTTATCAATATTTAGACTGATCTTTTTCTTTATTCATACGGCCTATTCTATATGCATTCTATACTTCCTTTCTTTTTTAAAGAAGAAATTGTCAGGAAAAGGTCTACCATGTTTCTCTAATTTGACAGTTCAAGGCCTATAAAAGCTTCATCTGTAGGAGTTTGTTAGCTGGTTGGATGTTGGAGAATGCACATGCATATCATGTGATATAAGATGATTTGGAATTTTTACAATAGGAAATTGTTATGGTAGTCACGCTACAATTTTTGCCTGTGTAAAAATTGAGGGCATGTTTTCGATTAATGCTCCAGGTTTCATTAATTAAATTTGCAATGAGTGTTTAACGTTATAGATAAACACTTGCTAATCAAAGATTTTCTCACCTGCATACCACATCCCTATTGTGCCTAGCAACATGTATAAAGCTACAGTTGGTTTGGAGCTGTATTGGATGCTAGAATTTTTAGGATGACTCTGCTGTTTTCTGGTCTTCTCTTTGTGAAAGCTTTGCCCTCCTATCAGCTACTATCAAGGGCAGACCTAGAAATATGACACTAAATTGAAAAAGTCCTTAAAGGTTGGACAGTTTTTAATTTATTCTCTTTATCTTATGTGCCAATATCGTTAGAACCCCAATAGACAAAAACATAACTTCGTTATACATAATACTAATTATATAGCTTACCCCCACTCAATGAAATCTCTAGCTCCACCCCTGGCTGGTGTGCAGCATTCCTGTAATTCTATATAACTGTTGTGAAAAAAGAAACAAAGGAAAAACCCTGGTTATCAATCAGAATGCAGTGAGTAAACACAATCGCACTGCAGGTGCCAGTAGTTGAGATGCCTTAAAATTAACATCCGATAGGTGGGATGTACTATTCTAGAAAATTCCTTTGAAAGTTACACGTAGGAGTATATAGTGATTTGGCATCGATGATACTGACTAAAATGTCCTCTCTTTTCTTTTCTTCTAATAACTTGACTCTTGCAGTTTCTCTGGCCAGATGGCACATTCTTCACACGAGTGGGGGCACAGGAGAATCTTGGTGATACTCAACTAAACTTGGCCCCCTTTCAGATTTGCCAATATACTAACAGTAGGGCCTCAAATGTTTCCTTTGAAGAACAGCTTGAAGCTTCTCGTCGAGCTAATGATATCAAGAAAATGTTGTTTGGTGGGTGCAATACTCTATTAAGTTCTCAGATTCAGTATTGATAATTTTGAATCAAGTATTTTTGATCTCCATCTTTGTTTGCTACTCATGTTCCATGGAAGTATTGTTAAGAAAACTGTGGGCTGTGCAGCAGTAATCATTACTTTTCTATGGATGCTATAAGGTTCTGTTTTTAATTCTTCTTCCCAGAAGCTAGTGTAACAGGTTTCTTTATGTAGAAAGGTTGAGGTTGAACATTCCACAGCCAGTTGTTATCAGGTGGCGTGAACTAGGCATTTATGTGATTGGGAAGGACGATTTTTTTCTTGAGTATATTAACCATTTTGAGTTGGTTGTTTCTTTGATATTTGTGTGTTTACATTATGCTGGTGTGTTTAGGAATGATGCAACAAAAGAAGTGATCCTCTTTTCTATGCCAGGTGGAGCCCCAACAGCCTTAGTCAGCTTGATTGGGAAGAAACAGTACAAGAGATGTGCGAGAGATATTTTCTATTTCACACAGGTTGATCTTTGATTGAATTTTATAGCATGTTATCCCACTGGAAAAACTCCATATATATGCTTTCATTCAATTCTGTGTTGTATGGCATTTTTCTGAACAATGGTACACTTTCTGGCGCTTGCAGTCAACTATTTGTGTGAAACAACTTGCTTACGCCATACTGGAACTGGTTCTGGTATCAGTTTTCCCCGAGCTACGGGATCTTCTGCTGGATATTCATGAAAAGAAGCCAGTACCACCTTCACAGTAACCTGATGGTTTTATTCTCTACGGAGATAATGTGATTGAGCCAAATTCCATGGAGATAAAATGACGAGTGTTAGAATGAGCTCCAAGAGCCGGAACACAAACAATTAGTCCGAACTACATTTTGAAGTGTAGGGATGGGGAGAAAAATGAGCAAATTCTTTCCCTTTTTCCGGAAGTTTTAGATGAAGGGGATAGAGCAGTATAGGGTGTGTTGATTTAAAGTGTACAAAGTTGTAAATTTTAGGTCTTGGTGTATATAGAAGACGTTACTTCTTTGTCTTTTTTCTACCCTAGAAAACCCCTTTTGTCAAGCATTGACGGTCTAAAATTTAAACAGAAATTAGGAAGTTCGCAAAATATTCATTTATTCATTTGAAAGATGGTTCCATCATGCCCTTTTTTGTTTCTCTCTCTCGCTTCCTCTCTGTCTCTCTTTTTATTGTGTGTTACAGTGGTTCTACAGAGCAATCCCTCTCAGGCTTTAGAAGAAAGTTGGAAATCGATTTCTGATGGTTTCAGATTCAGTCACCAAAAGGAGTCTGGCGGCCGAACCTTCTAAAACTATGATTCTTTTTCAGAATGTCAATGCCTATGTATGTTGGTAAGTAGGATATAGTTAATGTAAACTTCGATGCTTTGATTAATTAAAGATATACAAGACCAATAAGTAATGTTACATGTCTCTCCACTTTCGTCATGCACTCTATCCACTTTCACATGACAAGAGTGTGAGAGGGACGTAGACTGGTAGTTGTTAAAACTAGTCACCTTGTGATCGATCAGATGCCAGATTTTGTCGCTGTCATTCGTTCCTAAGTTCGTAGGTCTTGACCACAATAGCAAAATGAATGTGTTGATTCCAGGAAGCAGTCCATTGATCTATTCCAAGTCTCCTCAATGGTAAAACTAATTCTATTCTGGAATATCAAATTATGAGTAAGAAGGAAAACAATGACAGATTTAATTTTCTGCCATTGAAGCAGAAAACAAAATGAAGAGGAAATTCAGAAGATGAGAAAGTTTTCTCTTCATTACTTTTACATGTAAAAAGATTCAGTATATATATATACACGAAAAGAAGCACGAAGATTGTGTGTTCATAAGAAAGAAAATTACAACTCCTTACTTACACTTCATCATAAGAAAGATCTAGAATACGTACACCTAAAACAAGAATAACAAACTTAGCTACCATATGAGAGAAAAAGAATAAAAAACTGATTTGATGAAAAAAATAATTTTCAACATCCCCACCTCAAGTTAAGGCCTGATAACAATCACAAAGACCTAACTTAGAAACCAACTTATTAAATAATGGAGCAGTTAGAACCTTTGTGAAAGAATGTGTTAATTGCTAAGATGAAGGAATTTTTCTTGGTGAA
This sequence comes from Erythroxylum shatona, assembly GCA_027568895.1. Lineage (NCBI taxonomy): Eukaryota > Viridiplantae > Streptophyta > Magnoliopsida > Malpighiales > Erythroxylaceae > Erythroxylum > Erythroxylum shatona. The sequence goes on from JAOSBK010000206.1 coordinate 41,637,934, forward strand.
ATGAAGCCTAGCTTGAATTGTTCCATTACCATGTGGCAATCGATGTTTAGATGTTTGGTTCTTTCATGAAAAACTAGATTGATTGTTATATGTAATACAACCTGATTGTCACAGTGAAGAGGTATAGGAAGTGATTCTTAAATTTGAAAATTTCTCATGATAAAGGATATCCACGACAATTCACATATTGTTGATGCCATGGATCTGTATTCTACTTTAGCTGAGGATTTTGACACTGTGGTATGCTTCTTTGTTTTCCAACTAATAAGAGAATTTTCCAGAAAAATACAGTACCTTGTTAGTGGTTTTCTGCTATCAATACAGGCAGGGGTGGATCCAGAAATTATTTTGAGTGGGGGAAAAATATTTAAAGTACTCTTACAAAACATTTGTATATTTGATAAATAAAAAATTACATCATTGTCTTGAGCTACTTACATATAACCTATTACAATCGTTCCCTACAAGTCCTCAAATTTTGATATCGCTGTAA
>JAOSBK010000206.1:41664463-41693546 GCA_027568895.1 Erythroxylum shatona
TTGATGCTTTATTATTATGATGCCATGTGAAGTGTTAGTGATTGTTCGTAGCGCACCCTTATCGTAGGGTGTGTATCAGAATGACCTACGGGTGTCCCGGTATATGTCCTATGGTAAGGGAGTGCTACAACGAATATTACAAAACTTCTTACCAAAACAAAATTGTACTTTATAAATATAAGAATGATTATAATGAAAACCAAAATAGAACAATTTCCATACCCAGAAAATTGTAATACAAGTAAAATAGTTCTTTAAGTATTACATAACATCTTACGAAAGTAAAGTAAAGCCTTAAGCATCAATACAATATAACCAAAATAACACATTCCATAAAATTAACTACCTACAATACATAATTTTAAAATATATATCAATAAAACTTAATAGATTTAATTTAATTTAATATTATAAAAAGAATTAACATAGTGAATTAATTTTTAATAATATCCAAACGTCTTTGTCTAAAAATAAAATCATAATTGATTTTCATTTATGACACTTTTTTTGGTTCTTTAAACACTTATTTTGAAAGTATGAAATTTTAAATCACTTCTCATTGGTGTTATTGGCCATTTAATAAAAGGTTAATTTGAATTAGTAATACTATAATTATTTTTTTGAAAAGTGAAAAAGAACACAATTCTAACATCTAGATTCCTTTTCTTTTTTTCATTATTTACATTCATATTTTAGCACATCAAACATTATTTAATGGTTTGTGACTCTATTTCTAAAATTTTATCACTTTAAATTATAATTTCATAATTAATGAGACAACTTTAAAAACAAACATAAAAAAGTTTTTTTTAGGGTAAGGAAAATGTATGTATGATCAATTCTACAAAGCAATTCAATATTCTATGATTGAGGAATTAAGGAAGCACTGAACTTAAGTATTTAATTAATTTTGAACACTAATAAAAATTAACAATGCAATAACCAAAACCTTTTATGGACAATTTTAAAAATTATATTATAATATATGATTATGACTACAATAAGCAATGCCATGAATTTACTTAATTGGAGCACTTCTTGAAACACTATTCAAAAGGTTTGATGGCCCAAAATTTCTCTTCCAAAAGGATTTTGTTTTCGTTTAATTATCCGTAACTACTTTCTAATCCGTATATTTAAAAAAAACTCAAGATTAGTTATACCAAATTAAAGTGTAATAAAATAGGAAAATTTCTCTTAAATATTGTTTCAATATTTCCAAGAAAAATCAAACCAAATATTGTACTTTGCTAACACGAGAAATGTGTCGTAAGCATAAAGAGATGAATGAATGATAAAAAATAAATTATCAATGGAGTTTAAATCTATTTAATTAAAGAAAAATAGAAAAATATAAAAGAGAAAAGAATTATAAAGTCTTAAATAAAAGGAAAAGGAAGGAGTTTGAAGATTTAATTATAAAATAAGGAAGGTTTTAAGCACCTTATTTTACTCATTTTGACAATTATCTATGCATATGATGGGTCTTACTTATATTATTAATTTTTAAAAGAAAAGAATTTGAGGACATCTAAATTAAATAAAGTTCAGTTTAAACAAATTGTTGACTTCAACCATTTTTTAATAGAAAATTCAAAAAATGACGTCATTTTTTACAAAACGACGTCGTTTTGGAAGTAACAGTCAGGCCATAGGTCTAAGTAACATGAGACTCGGTAGATAAGGTAAAAGAGTTTCTTATGTCTAGATTCCTAAGAAAGCTCCTCGAATGTTTGAAGGCATCAATTGAAATAGTCAAAGATCTTCCCCCAGGAATTGCTTTATTAACAGTCTCTTCCAACAACTTATTGACTTTAACGAAACTAGTATAATATATAGGGAATGATTTACTAGATGTATCACTTAATTAGATGAACCACACATACCATGCATTTCACATAAAGACTAAATGGAACTTGAAAAGCTAAATTGAATAGTATAAGGAACCCAAATTTGAACACATGCATACTCAATTAAATGACTCCATCATTGTCACAATATATAAACATAGTTTTTACAATCAACAACTATTTCAAAACAACCAATTTTCCTAATCCTGTTCAGGACATCGCCAATGTCTCCATTTTCATCTAAGTTCTCTTGAAGATTTGAGGAAGCTTTATACAACACATAGTATATACATTCAGACATTCATCTAATAACTTCTTAACAAAAAATGAGATATAGACAATAAAGAAAGACAACTAATTCGGATGATACTAAAAACCTTGAAGAAGAAGATCGACCATTGAAAGCTAGTGGTGATTAGACTTTGATGACAAGAATTGTTGTGCATCGATTTGTTCTTCAGTAAAGAGAATTCAGCCACATTTCTCCCATCAAAGCTCATTTTAACTATTAGAAACTAGTCGCAATCTTGACATTTCTCGATGAATTTATATTAAAAGTTTTATTATGAAAAGTTAATAAAACCAAAAACAAGTCATCAAGGTTGTTCTTAGTATTTTATAGGCCTTAGGTAAAGTAAAAAAATAGGCCCCTATTTTTACCTATTTTTGGGCTCTTATATAGAATAAAAATAAGAAAATTATGGGCCTTTTGTTGTTCTTTATTGATAGGTGCTTAATTGATTATGAAATTATTCCCTAAAACTTAGCGATTATTGACATGTTGCTTAAGGTACTTACTTTGACTCACATGTGATTTTAGGTACAATTCGAAAGCAAAGAAGTTAAAGTGAGTTAAAAAGCTCTATATTTTGGCCGCTTTTTGAAGATTAATTTTCACTTGTCTTTATGGAGCTAGAAGATATGTGTTTAAATTTTGATTCATTTGATATACTACACTTAGTGATTAATGCTTTAGAAATGTTTAAGATACTCACTTTGACTCATTTGTGATTTTAAGCACAATTCAGAAGTAAAGAAGTTAAAATGAGTCAAAAGCACGACATATGGGACATTTTTTGAAGATTAATATTTACTTGCATTTATGGAGCAAGAAGGAAAAAAAGACAAGAAAAATGGATCACGGAGAAGAAGAAAATTTTAAAGCATGCAATATGTGGAAGCATAAAACGACAACAGAAGAAGGAAACAAGAGAATAAAATGCAGTAGAACGTTGCTTCACGTGAACCACCCCATGCATAGTGTCTGCATTAAAGAGAGGAAGGGACAATAACATAGGGGTGGTGAATAGTAAATTGGACAAAAAACTAATTCGCTAAATAGAGAACAGGAGCAATAACACCTATGATGCATTATGCGTTAAACGCAAGCATAGTGCGTTTTATTCAAAATGCACAGTAAAAGGAGAGTGTTTTAAGTGAAAAAGGAATGTGGACCAAAATTATTATTCTTCTCATCAATGAATAGGGAGAGAGGTTGGCAACAGAAGAGAGGCAGAGGCGCAAGGTCTTCTTCTTCGTTTTTTTCACCACCAAAGCATGAAGAAGATCTCTCACACTTGGAGCATAAAAATGGAGATGAAAGGCTAGCTTCCTAATGCAGTTTCAACAGAAATATCGACGCCAAGTCACGGTTAAACTGTTTTTATCATTTTAAGGTTATAATTTCTTTTCGAATTGTTGTGTTGTTGGTGTTGATTTGATTGGGTTTTGGGATGAATGATCTTAATACATTATTTTGATTGTTTTGTTTTGAACCTAATGCTAAAATATTGAATGTAATCTGTAATCGTTACTTTTGATGTTTGTGAGTAGCATCTAATGATCCAATATTGTTATGAACAACATAACTTAGGTTGGATTACCCAAATGTGTAAGGTTACTGCTTACATTGATCATTTTCCACTTTGTAATGCAGTTGCCAAATTAAAACTAGAGATCATATCCTAGGTTATTTGATACTTAGGTTTAATTAATGATCATTTCTTGATTAAACGAAACCTAAGGGAAAATTGCGATTAGGAGAGTATTCTATTAATCTTAGATTGATAGTTCGAAGGGAGTTGTAAAGATGTTAGGATGATGAAATACACTTGATCATGTTTAGGCCGAGATTGAACTTAGAACTGGACCTTACTTATATGCGACACTTTTCTCATTTTTGATTGATTGTTTTAATTTGTTTTGATAGTTTACTTTTACTTCAATTTCTAAATTGCTTTAAAAAATTCAAAACACCTCCCTTATATTTTCCTTGCATTAATTAATTTCGTTACAAAAATTAACTAAACATTCGATGTAGATTCGATCTCGGCTCTTTATAACTACAAATTTTAGTGTGCAAAGTTAGGTAAATTTTGTAGTGCACTCGACACGCGTCAAATTTTGGCACCGTTGTCGGGGAGTGTGGTAGTTTAATTTTCATATTTGCCTTTAGTTGGTTTTTGTGAATCTATTTGTTTATAATCATTCTTTTGTTACGTTTTTTAATTGTTTGTTAGTGTTGGTGCATAGTAGTGACCAAATCTCCTCATAGAGAAATGGAACAACTTAATCCGACGATCGAGAGAACATTACAAAGATTGCGTAAGGAAGTAAGGTCAACTTTGGTAGACGAGTTAGAATTAGAATCCAAAGACACGATGGCAAATATGAGAACTCTAAGAGAGTTGACTACACCCAATTTAACTCAAAGACCATTATGCATAACATTTTCGAATTTCGCTGAACATGTTACCTTTGAGTTAAATTTTGGATTAATTCATTTATTACCCAATTTTCATGATCCTACAGGTGAGGATGCACACAAGAATCTTAAAGAGCTTGATGTAGTTTGTTTGAGCATGAAGCCTCCTGAGTGACGGATGAGCAGATCATGTTGAGAGCCTTTCCATTCTTAGTCAAAGATGCAGCAAAAGATTGGTTGTTTGATTTGCCAGTGGGGAGCATAAATACTTGGTCAGAAATCAAGAGATTGTTCTTAGAGAAATACTTGGAAAGGAAAAGAAAGAAAGAAAAGAGAAAAGCATAAGAAAAGAAAAGAAAATGAAAAAGAAAATATGAAAAAAAATGAATTTTTTTTCATAAATGTATCGAGGAGGAAATGCATGTGTGGTTTGCAAAGTTATTCATGATTAATGCTACCTCCTAAAGTTGATGAATGTGTTATTGGAATGTGTTGAATATGAGGTAGATGTTGGCTTAGAAGGTTCACTCTTTATGGCTTCAATGTATTGTCCTCAATTGCATAAGTGATTCCTTTGGATTGGTATATGCTTCATGTGATTTATGTGTGAGAGCTAAATTAGGTTGTGAAATATAAATGTTCCATTCGTCATAATCGAGGAGACCCATTTTTGATGAGTGTTAACTTGTGCACTTGGTGGTATAATTGAGTGTTATTTTTGTTTCACTAGCTTTGATGGCATCTCACCTTACCTTTACTCACATTATAACCTTGAAAAGTCCTTTGATTTATGACTTTGCATGTGAACATTACTGGCGGAGAAATGAAATGATATGAAAAGTTATGGAATGACATAAACATAAATGGTGTTGAGTGTACCTATGGATATATTTTAGTTAAACACATTTTTCGATTCTACCAAGATGATGAATGTTGATTGACTATGAGTAAAATATTGAAATGTTGACTTTTTGCTATGATTTTTGAAAGTCGTCCATCTTTGCGTTTGATTATATATTCTTGGAAAATATGGGAATTGAGTAAATGTTTTAGGTCTTTGAGCGTAATTTTAATGTCTTGCCTGAGGGGACCAAAAGCTAAGTGTGTAAGAAATTGATAGGTGCTTAATTGATTATCAAATTATTCCATAACAGTTAACGATTGTTGACATAAAATTACTCAAGGTACTCATTTTGACTTATATGTAATTTTAGGTACAATTCGGAAGCAAAGAAGTTAAAGTGAGTCAAAAGCTCTATATTTTGGCCATGTTCCTAAAATTAATTTTCACTTGTCTTTATGGAGAAAAAAGAAGAAAATTATAAGATAAAAAGAAGACAAGAAACATAAAAACACAAATTAATCAAAGTTGATGTTATGCAAGGACCATGCAAGTCCATGCAACATGTTTTATGGAATTAAATGAAGGCAAATCAGCTGAAGGAAACATCATGAAACAACATTGCAAGATGAAGAAAATCCAGTGTAGGAGGACAAGGAAGGAGATGAAACACATCGTAGAAGTAAGGAGTAACTAGGAGCAAAACAGCGCAGCATGTAGCAGGTGGATAGCCAAAGCATCAATACGATTGTGCAAAGAGGAGAGCTGAGGGGACCAAAATGCAAACAACTACGTTAAACACAGACAAGAACTACGTTCAATAGAAGACGTCAGTGAGGGTTTTTAAAGGTAAATAGTAGGATGGACTAACAGATTAATTCATCAAATCACAAAACAGTAGCTTGCGAGAGAGTAACGAAAAGAGAACAGTAAGCGTAGAAAGAGGAAGGCGCTGTTGGGAGGCTTCGGTTGAGGTATTTCAATGGGTCTGGAGCATTTTCTTGGGAGAGACCCATGAAGGGGCTAGACATCTCGACGCTGGTTCAGAGGTGACATTAATGCCGACAACCAGAGTTAAGTGTATTTCACTATTTTTGTTGTTTCTTTCTCTTATTAGGAATTGATTATGTTATCTTGTGTTGATTGAATTGAGTATTGTGAAAAGATGATTTTAATGTGTTCATTGAATCATTTATTTACAAACCCATCACTAAAATTTCGATATAATTTGTAATCGTTATGTTGAAATTTATATGTAGCAATTAATGATTCGTAATCATTATGGATAACATGACTTAGATTAAATGACGCATTGTATGTGACTGTTTCCTTTATTAATCGATTTGTATAATTTGTAATACGACTGCCTAATTAAATCTAGAAATTATATCCTAGGTTATTTGGTGGTTAGGTTTAATTAACGATCGTATATTGATTAAACACTAAAACTCGGGTTAATTATTAACCCACGATTTATAGTTGCTAGGAGTACGTTAGTTAGGGTGTAGGCTGAGATTGAACTAAAGAACTGGGCCCTTACCGAATTCCCCACTTTTATCATTTTTCACATGTTTTCTTTAATTTGTTTATATTAATATAGTTTCATTTTGTTTTCTTATTTCCAAAATCCAAAACCCCCTAACCTAAACACCGATTAATTTCATTTCAACAACTTTACATATACTCTCTATGGGATCGACCTAGACTCACCACTGCTATAGTAGTAGTCTAGTTTTTATTTGACCAACGTTACGATGCCCTATCATTTACAAGGTCAATAATATGCCCTATTTTATTTCATTTTATTTTTTATGAGAGTAAAAATAGGCCATATTATAATATTTATAAGGATAGGCCCTGGGTGGGTGTCCAGGCTGCCCTTTGCCCAGGGCCAATCCTGCAACATAGATATAATCAATATAGAAGCAGAATGTACAATTAAATAAGGAAATGAAAAATTATATGAATTTATATATGCAATTAACAAAATATTCATAGAAAAAGCAAAGATCATTAGAACTTAATTTTTTAACCATCCATAAATCCCCTGCATAAGCATATTCTATGTTTGCCACTCACCGTTAAAGGTAAATAAAACCCAAAACACATGCCATAGATTAATAAATGAAATGAAATCTTTAAGAATAGAAGACTTCTTATTTGAATGTTCTTTTCACATCTGACACACTTCTAAGATTATTAATGGACATTAATAAGTCAATATAACTAGTTAAAGTTGAGTTTATAACCTATTGACATAAGAACACATAATATCAGTACTTTTATACATTTTCTAAGTCATAACCCTCGAATTTGTTCGAACATTCTAACAATGTTAATTTTGTGATCTATTAACTTAGACAACTTCATATGATAAGATTAAGAATGTTAACTGTGTATTTACTATGTTTAAGAGATGCATAATTAAGTGTGCTTTCTTCTAAAGACACTATTCTAATAAAAAGAGACCAACTACGTAGGACTTGGATCCCCTAACACCCTTATCAGATATAATGATAACTATTTTCATAGAATTCAAAATGGAAGGAAGTACATAAATACGAAGGGTAACCTTAGGCAATCAATAAGATTTAGAAATCACACAAAAAATTTATGCAAGAAATCTAAGCAAATGGACAGACTTACTTAAAGAGTTGAATAAAGACTAGGGATATAAGATGTCTCTCCAAAACAAGACCCTATGATCTCTAACTACTAGTTAGAAATCTAGATTAAGCAAGAAGACACTAAGTTAGTACAAAAGAATTAAGTAATTTCATAGTTTTCACCTAAGATGGGAGTGATCTGTGACTCCTCCAAGAGAAAGCTAATAACTAGCTATTGGAGAACAATGACCAAAGGTAAAAAGAAGAAGAAAAGGTGAGAAGCAAGATAAAGGAACCTATTCCTGGCAATTTGACCAGCTTGGAGAAGAGGATCGCCTTTGATGGTTTAGCCCTAATTAGGAAGCATCTAAAGACTCTTTCAACTGGGAAGATTTATTTACCTTATCTATAAAAATGCAATCGTAGATAGAATACCTTATAGCAATGTTGTCGTTTTTTTGTTACTTTTTTAGTAGTTGTAGGTGACATAGTTGTTTTGACCATGCTTGTTATAGGATAGGTAGAACTGATTTTGTTTGACTGTATTTGTTGTAGAAGAGGTGTTTTCTCTCCAAAGGTTGTTCTATACATGCATAAATCATTATATCAATTACAATTATTATCTATACATTCATATATCATTATATTAATTACCATATATAGTTACATTAATTACAATATAATAAAAAAATAATTGCAATATAGCAAAAAATGAAACTCAATAATAAAAATTAATATCATATTTATAATAATCAAATTACATATTATTGACAATGATTTTAAGTGAAAATATAAATTTAGTTAACAACAATGTCATTTAAAAAATTTATAAAACTTTAAACACAAAATTAATTAATATTACATAACTTTATACATTTTAATTTTCTCTTTTAAAATATATATTTAATAATTTGATGTGGTGTCACAAAAATTTATTTATTATATATAAATTCCATACTATTTTATTGAATTTATATATTACATAAAGTTTTGTATATATATATATATATATTTGGCAATGATTAACAAAAATCGTTGCCAAAGCCTTAAATTTGCTGACTATTAACAAAGTGTCACCAATGGTTAGCCGTTTGGTGACGCTTTTGAGAAATCGTTGCTAATGGTTAACCCTTTGGCGACGTTTCTCTAAATTCGTCACCAATGGCCTATATTTGGTGACAGTTTTCTGAATTGTCACTAAATGTTTTCCGTATTTCTTCTTAATTAATTGAAAATGATGTTGTTTGTTTTATAAGAAATGATATTATTTTCAATTTATTATTAACACGAAAACAAAGCTCTTCCTCTTTGTTGTTTACCGTCAAATTTCCTTTGTTTTTTCTTGTTAATGAAACATCATCTGTGGTCATCTCCAATTTGTTGTGATCATATTTGGTTGTCCGTCCGTCTAGGTAAGTCATTCACTAGGTACTTTTTCCTATTCTATTTTCAAGAAGCCTCATTTTTGTGTTATGTTTTTCTACTACATTATCATTCTCTGGGTTTTGTGTTTTGCTTTTGGTGCATGGGTTTATGGTTGTGTTTGAAAGATGGTGAATTATGTTCTTGTTTTGGTTGTGTATGAGTTGACATTTTTGTACCACTTTGCATGCTTGTTTGAGGAAAGCGTACCAACTATTCGATGAAAGTTCTGTTAGAGTTGTTTGAATTGTTTATGAAAATTTTATGGAGTTTTTAATGAAATGAATGCATTGCTCTTTTGTTGACTTAGCTTAATATTTAATACTATATACTAGTTAGAATGAAGATATTATTATGCATAAAATGAGTTAAATAAATGGGCCAAAATTTTGTAAAATTTCTAAATTGACATGGGCTGGGTATTAAGTATATATTGATGGGATTTTTTTGATGCATCCTTTACTATGGTGACTAAAGTCCTCATATTTATATTTATATAGGTAGCCACAAAGTTTCCATTTCTATAGCTACAAGTTTGGTCCCAATTGCATCTATCCTCTTTTCATAACTTCAAAACAAATGTATGGTATTTTTAATTGCAAAATTGAAGACTCTTGGTTCATTGAAAATTAAAGCTCCATAATTGATCCAAGAATGCTAACTTCTATAACTTTAAATATTCACTAATATATCTTTTTTCCTCTCCTTTCTTAATTTCCTTTTTGTAACTCTACGCATACTCTAATTGAAAAATACATATATAGAAAGTTTAGCATCATGTTTCGAAAATATGATCTAAAGATTTTCTTAAGTAGTATAATAATCGTAGAGGGGTTATTTCTTTTCTTTAATAATCTATAATTTCCCTTTTATAATTTTAAAAAGCATAAAATTAGTAACAGGATTTAGAAATGTAGTTGTTGACTAATAATTTTATCCCTTTTATAATTTTATATAATACTTACTAATAATATTTGCATTGAATATTATTTTTTAAATTTTAGAATAAGAGGCAAGCGTTGTTAAAAAAATCAATGTCTAAAGGAATGAGGTAAATGTAGAAGACATTTGCAATAGCGTGCTTGGTACACGTTTTGATTATATTAAAGATCTTGGGCTTGACCCTAAGCTAAATGTTTCATCCTCATCAAGATCCACATATATTCAACATCTTTAAGAGGAAAACAAGTCGTTTAAGTTTCAATTATAATATATCGAAAAAAGTTGGCCAAGCATGAAAAATACCTTAAAAAATTATTTGGCCTGGATTATCAAAGCAGTGAAGATGAAAGTGAATGATATTAATTACATCTCTTATACCTTTTTCTTTTAATTCATTTGTATTTTAATTTTAATTTAATTTTTTCTCAGATTACAGATCTGAAGAAGATGTAGAAAGTCGTTTCTTTTTTGCCAAAGCCTTCGCTAAGTGATTTGTATCATATGCTATAAACTAATCTCTGTATTTATTATTTTGTATATAAATATTATTAAAGTTATAATTAAAATATTGTGTACGAAGAAATTTAATGACATCTTATTTTTTATATACAACACTTTAAATTATCAAGTTTTTTGTATAATAAATTAATAAAAAAAATCTCAATATTGTATACAATAATATGGATTTAAAATGTAACAAATAATTATAATTAATATATTTCCTTAAAATGTAGATTAAAAATTTGACTATATTTTACAAAATGTAGCTAAAATCATTTGGCTATATGTTTAGAAACGTAGTTAAAACTTTTCGGCTACGTTTTCAAAACATCACTAAAAACATTTGGCTACATTTTCAGAAACACAACTAAAAACATTTGGTTTCGTTTATGAAAATGTAGCTAAAAACCAATACCTTTTGGCTACACTTAGCTTTTGTAGGCTTGGAAACGTAGCTAATATTTTTTACCTACAAAAACTAAGTTTAGCCGAAAGGTATTGGCAACGATTTCTCAACAATCGCTAATAGGTTTTTGTTACGAAAATAAAACATAGGAAAAAACTATTAGCAACGATTGGCAAAAAACTTCACCTATAGTTTTTAGCTATGAAAATTTAGTTACATTTTTTACGATGAACATAAATCGTCGTTAATAACTATTAATGACGATTTTAGGACCTTTAGCTACAATCTTTTTAGTAACCAAAGATCCTTTTTGTTATAATGATCATAACGTTCCATTGCTTATATATATACTTAAAATGTGTTTGTTATAATAAATAAATCATAGTTAATTAATATCTTATTTTGTACATATTAAAAACTTAAAAGTATAATGTATTACAATGAAAAAATAATTATATATATTACTTATTTTTAATTTATTTGAATATAGTATAAATGTCATTTATGAGTTTTTAAATAGTGTAAAAGAATATAAAACTCTTTACGGAAAAAAAAACACAACCTTTTCTAAAAATATAATTTTAATTATTACTGTTGTGTGTGTGTGTGTGTGTGTATACATACATACATATATACATACATACATATATAACATATTAGCACTATATATGGGATCTTGATATTGAGATTTTCCTGCTTTCTCTTTTTACGTTCTGTAAGGAATGTTAACAATACATGCTTTGAAGTTATTTCAAATTCTATTATTACTAGGTATAATGAACAAGATAGTAATCGCTTTTTAGAGAGAAGAAAAAAATGTATCTTCGATATATTATACTGAAAACCTAGTTGCTGGTTTATATACATTAAAACAGAGCTACACTATTAACTCTACACTATTAACTGTCAACGAACTAACTAACTATACAACTACTCTATTTCTACACTCCCCCCTCAAGTTGGAGACGGGGAAGAAACCAATCCCAACTTGACACCAATACTGTTGAACTGAGGAGCTGCTAAGGACTTGGTAAAAACATCAGCAAGCTACTCATGTGTGGAAATATAACGTGGATGAGCAAACCCTTCTTTAAACTTATTCCTCACAATATGGCAATCAATCTCTAGGTGCTTAGTTCGCTCATGAAACACGAGATTAGCTGTGATGTGAAGAGCTGATTGATTATCACACCAGAGATCAATTAGAAGTAGAATCTTCACCCTGAAATCCTGGAGTAAATACGCAAGCCATTGAAGCTCACAAACCACAGTTCCCATACTCCTATACTCTGCCTCACAACTAGAACGAGAAACAGTAATCTGTTTTTTACTCTTCCAGTTGATCAACGAACTTCCCAAGAAAACACACTAGCCACTCACAGATTTGCGAGAAATGGGACAAGAAACCCAATCACTGTCACAATAACATGACAAGAGCAAACTACTTTTACTGCTATAAAACAAGCTCTACTCTTTAGTTCCAACAAGAAAATGCAACAAATGCATAACCCCATCCTAGTGAGCTTTCGTAGGAGAAGCCACGAATTGACTAAGTTGCTGAACACTGAAGGTAATGCCAGGTCGTGTGAGATTGAGATAAAGTAACCTCCCAACCACTCTCCTATACCTATCCACATTCGGGAGTAGCTCACTATGCTCATCAAATTTATGATTTCTAGGTAGTGGAGTAGCAGTAATATGAGAGTCAACAAGACCACAATTAGCTAGGATATCCTGAAGATATTATTTCTGAGAAAGGAAAATACCTGCAGGAGTTTGAATTACCTCAACACCAAGGAAATATTTGACATTCCCCAAATCCGTGATGGTGAAAATGAAGTGGAGAAATGTCTTCACAGCAACAATATCTTCCTCACAAGTCCCCCCAAGTAAAACATCATCAACATATACTAAGAGAGCAAGAAAACCACGTTTGTTCGTTAAAGTAAAGAAACAATGATCATGAACTGACTGAGAAAAACCATAGTTCAAAAGTTGTGTAGTAAACTCAGAATTCCACTCCCTAGAAGCCTGTTTTAACCCATACAAGGATTTTTTTTAATCTACATACTTCACCCTGTCTAGCTTTGGTGTAACCTTCGGGTGGAATCAAATAAACTTCCTCCATCAAATATCTATGCAAAAAGGCATTATTGATATCTAATTGATGAACAAACCAATGTTGCAAAGTTGCAAGAGCAAGAAAAGTCCTCATGGTGACTAATTTAGCAACAAGGGAAAAACTATCAAAGAAATCTATTCCTGCTGTTTGATTATACCCTTTCGCCACCAATCTAGCTTTATATCTCTCCACATTCCCATTAGATTCAAACTTCACCTTGAAAACCCATTTTGATCCTATAGCCTTCTTGCCTTTCGGTAGCTTGGTGAGCTCCCATGTCTGATTTTCTTTAAGAGCTGACAACTCCTTGTTCATAGCCTCCACCCATTCTTCATATCGGACAGCTTGTTTACAAGACTGAGGTTCCATAATTTTCCCAACATTATCCATAAAAGCTGTATAAGTAGGAGAAACCGTATAGTCGTCACCAGGAGCTGCTGAAATACTGCTACAAGTCACATAATCCTGCATCCATACAGGTAACCTTTGTTGTCTTAAACTCTGTTTGAGTTGTGGTACATGTATAATATTATCATGTAGATCCTCAACTACTGCCTCCGATTCATGTGGTCCACAATCTAGACCAACATCATCCGCCAAATCCTCAAGATCTGTAAGAACACGTCTCACCCTAGCCTCCTCTACACCAGAAACACCTTTAACAGAGGTACCAACCCCTAAGTCATTATAAGCAACATCATGCAAATTCCAAACTGGATTGGAAATTTCAACAGGAGCAGATCTACTCTGGTTTTTTTAGTAGCAAAAGGAAAATAGTCTCATAAAAAATGAAATCCCTTGAACTAAACACCTTATGAGTTTCCAAGTCATATACCTTGTAAGCCTTCTGTCCCACTGCATATCCTACCATGACACATTTGGTGGCCCTTGCGTCAAGTTTTCCCTTTCTTGAAGTTGTGTTAGTAGCATAACACAAACAACCAAAAATCTTCAACCTGGCATAATCTGGGACCGTGTGATATAGCAACTTAAAAGGAGATTTCCAATCAAGCACAGCAGTTGGTAGTCGGTTTATAATATATGTTACAGTTAAAATTGCCTCTCCTCAAAATCTATTAGGCATCTTGGCTTGAAACAACAATGCTCGTGCCACCTGCAACAAATGCTTATGCTTCCGCTCCACTACTCCATTTTGCTACGGAGTATAGGGACAGGTATGTTGGTGCAGGATGCCCTTTGCAATGAAAAAACTACTACAAGCATCATTAATAAACTCTGTCCCATTATCCGACCTTACTTTCTTGACTCTAACATCAAATTGGTTTTCTATCATATTGACAAAGCCTTGCAGTGCCTCAGGTACTTGAGACTTATATTTCAACAAAACAATCCAAGTTGTACTGCTAAAATAATCAACAATAGTTAAAATATAATGACAAGAATCATGACTTGCCTACTTATGTGGCCCCCAAACATCAATATGTAAAAGTTCCATCACTTGTTTAGCATTAATCGAAGCACCAACTGAAAAAGGGAGTCTCTGTTGCTTTGCTAAATGGCATATGTCACAAGGATCAGCCAACTCTTTTGTATCAATACACGCAATGTGTTTCAGTACTGTGAATGAAGCATGGCCAAGTCTCGAATGCCAAAGTGCATCAACTTTGTTCAGGAAAGAGTGAGAAATACAAGAATTGGAAAGTACAGTTTTGGAGAACAAAGTCCTATCAATCTTATGTACTAGTATAGTGTCTATACTGGCTTTCACATAGAGATTTATTACAGAGGAATGAAAGGATTGTGAAGTAAGTATGTAGAGGGTTCCTACCATCTCACTCACAGCAATGATGCTGCTACTCTTCAGGTCATGTATGAGACAGTGTGAAGGAAAGAAAGCCAGGTAAGTGTTAGCATTTGTGGCTAGTTTGTTTACGGATAAAAGGTTAAACTTAAATGAGGGTAGGTATAGAACATTGTCAAGAGTGAGTCTCGGGTGTAATACTACATGACCAACATGAAGAACCATGGTGGTACGAAAATTAGGTAATTGAACTGGCACATGATTGTCAAGTTTTCGTCTTTGTCTCATAGGGTCAGCATCATAACACATATGATTCGACGCCCCTGTGTCGACTATCCAAACATTCCTACCAGATAAATGCAAATCATGTAATGTTGTGCATTTAGAAGCAACATTACCTGCAAAGGCAAAATTTGCAAATTCTCCTCCTGTTCCCTTAGAAGCTGGTATCTTTCCTTGCACAAGCTTGGCCAGATCTTGCTACAATATTTGCATCTGCATCATCAAGCTTCCAAGATCTCTACCTTCAGATCAAGTTGGAGCATCAAATGGAGTATCCGCAATATCAGTAACCAAGTTAGCACTAGCCTTCTTTAAACTCGCGCCTCTCTTCTTCCTCAGCTCTTCATACCACTCAGGATACCCATAGAGCTTAAAACATGTGTCTTTTGTATGTCCCATACTATGACAATGTTCACACTGCCTATCAGATTTTTTACCAGTGTCCTTTCTTTTGTTTCCATACCTATCATCTCCTCCCTTGGAACTATGCACTTGAGCAATTAAGGCTGTGTCTGCATTGTTAGAAGAAAACGTCAAATGCATGTCTCTCTGACTCTCTACCTTTAACACCATGCTGTAAGCTTTATCAATGTCAGGTGTGGGGTCTAGGTTTAATATTTGAATCCTAATGTTGTCAAATATATTGTTCAAACTCATAAGAAACTGCAGTAACTTAGAAGTCTCTGGTCGTTCCTTGAGTTTGGTAGTCATTCGTTGACAACAAATACATCCAATACACTCGCAGGTAGGCAAAGGCATGAGTCTGTCGAATTCATCCCAACATTGATTAAGTTTATTGAAATATTGTGTAACCGAATTATTTCCCTGTGCAGTAGTGCTCATTTCTCTCTGCACTTGATATATCTATGGTGTGTTACATACCCCAAATCGTTTCTCTAGAACCTCCCATAGATGCTTGGCACTAGGAGAATAGACGAATCTATCACCGAGATCCTTAGAAATGGAATTTCGAAGCCAGGATTTAATCATCAAATCTACTCTCTTCCACTTCCGATGCTGAATAGAATCTGTGGGTGGCTTCAACGTTTCATCGATGAAGCAAAGTTTATCTTTAGCCTCAAGAGAAGTTCTAATAGTCGTACTCTAGCTAAAATAGTTAGAACCAGTCAATGACGTCGTCGTAAGTGCCATACCTGGATGATTAGAAGCATGCAAGAAATACAGATCATCCTCAATACTTGCTATAGGTCGAATACGGATCTCTTCTCTATCCGCCATTATCGAGCTAGTTATCAATAATCAAGATCTTTTTCCTTTGAAAACCATCTGGCTCTGATACCATGAACAAGCTAGTAACTGCTTTTTAGAGAGAAGAAAAAAATGTATCTTCGATATATTATACTGAAAACCCAATTGTTGGTTTATATACATTAAAACATAGCTACAATATTAACTCTACACTATTAACTAGCAACGAACTAACTAACAATACAGCTACTCTACTTCTAAATATAATCATATATTTTGATCCACAAGTATGTGCAATACTTACTCCTGACAAATGATTACATATGCATTTTGATTATTGTCGGTTTAATTATTGGTGCCAAGGTTGGGGACTCGATGATAGAGTAAATCAGAGAGGTATTCTAAGTTAAATCGACTTATTGAATACAAGTTGAGTTGAGTTTTGAACACTCGAAATTCGATTAAATCTGAATTATGACAATAAAATTATGTCTAATCAAACTTTAAATTAAGCTCAAATATCTCTCTTAGGAAGTTAGACTGGTCAAATCCATCATTCTATTGGCAGCACTAAATTATTACTGCACGTTATAAGTTGAGAATTAGAAGAGTTAACTTTGAAATTATAAATACAAGTTTTTACTTTACTTGCGAGGAAAATGTGCACTTGATTAATTCAGTAAAGCAAATACAATGTGGAATTGGTGAAATTAAATACTAATAAACAATGCAATACACAAGAACTTTGACGGAAAGCCTCGAAATTCAGATTCATAACTGACCGCAACAGCAGTTGGATGACCTTACCAGCGAGACGACAAGATAAACAGAACCTTGTAATGCATGTATAACTAAACTAAAGTACATTCAGAAAGAAAACAACATCATAAATTGTTTCAAACACTCTCAAGAAAGCTTAAACCAGAACCCTGTAGCTTTTCCTTTGTAGTTTGATCTAAACTACTAGCCATCTCAAGTGTTAGAAGGTTCTTCCAATCTCCAACTGTACCTTTCCTAAAGAAATCGGGGTTTTTAACGATGATATCAGAGTTTGTATCCTTGTTGATTACCAAGTTGCTCAAGTTCTCAAAGCTACACAGTTTTATAATTTCTTGAACAACACCTGCATTCTCTTCTTCCATCGAAAAGGGTGTACCCAGAAACTCAGCCAACTTTTTAACTTGAACCGAAGAATCTCTCTGCAACTCCTCGTACATGAGGAATAGTACCTGGTTCGGTGCTTGCAAGTAAGCATTCCAGTAACTTAACACATGATCCCAAAAGGGTCCATAATGCGAGACTCCTCTTTCGAACATCTCGAAAGCATCTTGAAGACAAAGGGATGTTGACAGCTCTCTGGACCTGATCTTGTTCATAAAGTGCCATTTTGAGACAAAAACATCTTTTGGGTTTCGACATATGTAAATGAATCTACAACCCGAACCCTTCACAGAGTCTGGAAACAAAGTGAAAGGCAGGTGAGTAGAGAAAAGTCGAGGAGAGGGTAGAGAAGTTGGTTCGTTCCGATACAAGTATGACTCTAAGAAGGGTACCAAGTCACGAGGATTGGCAGTAATCAAAGGATGAGTAGCGAACTCGTAGAGGTTTCGATTCAGAGTGGCAAAAACAAGAGCTCTAAGCCAAGTGGTTCCAGATTTAGGAGAGGTGGCCAAGATAACGTCAGTAGGATTACAAATGAAGTGGTCAAGTAACAGGAAACTCTTGACACCATGAGGTGGTAACCAAAAGCCTTGACACTGAAATAGGTTTTCAAACCACCACCCTTTCTCTTTGGGAAGTGTTTGGATTATGCTATTGTATCTTTTGTTGGTCTCCTCTTGGTAACCTTGCTCTTCATTGCTTCCCTTGCTATTCTGAGATGTTAAGGGGGTTGCCATGGAAGGAAATTTTTAGGCAACTTGCTCGTTCCGATTTTCGTTTTGAATCCTAAGGTAGATACTAAGCTAGTAAAATCCCTAAGCTACCAAGAGAACGCTCGGGACAGGACACATTGAGTGAAGGAGAGTGAACCATGAACATACATTTGAAAGCTGAATGCTGTGCCCATCAATATATAACTAAGCAAAAGTGGGTCGTACTGGAGGTGTTTAATGTATCAAAATTAGCTTACTGCCTCTTAGGGTGGTTCAAGCAATTGGAAGACTTATTAAAAATCTTCAAGAGGGCTTAGAATTTAAATTTATATACTTTTAGGATTTTTAGAATATTAAAATTTCTTAGATTCTAAAGATTTGTGTCTTAAATGAATATGATGTCCTTTGATTTTGAATCATTAACTCATTAAATAATTTATTTAAAATACATAATTTACAAAATATCATTAGAATTAAAATTTTATCTTATGAGCCATAAAAAATAATAATCATTGATTTCTCGTACCAAAAGAAGAAAAATTAACTTAATTGATACTATCAAAATTTTAAGGCCACAATTTAAAAATGTTATTAATCTGTTTCAAATTATTATAGTATTAATCATGTATGATTTAATTAATTAAATGGTGAAATTTTTTATAATGATGGTAGATGAATGTTAAAACGCATCTTAAAACGCATCTACTTTACAACAAAGATTTCACATGTCTAAGAATCAAAATAAGCCCCTCACGGGATAACCTAGCGGTAGAAAGGGAGA
This sequence comes from Erythroxylum shatona, assembly GCA_027568895.1. NCBI lineage: Eukaryota > Viridiplantae > Streptophyta > Magnoliopsida > Malpighiales > Erythroxylaceae > Erythroxylum > Erythroxylum shatona. The sequence goes on from JAOSBK010000206.1 coordinate 41,683,766, forward strand.
GGTTCAAGTTTTGAGAGGAGCGGTCTTTATTTAAAGTGATGTAATTCTTTTGGTGATGACTATCTGTTAGAGCAGATATCTCTGTTATTATCTAGAATTAGACCCAAATTTACCTATTTATGAATTTGAATGAGTGACTCATAGATCTTAGGTAATTGGGTCAAGCTCGAACCTTGAATTATAAAAAAAAAATTATATGTTATTGTTGTAACTAGATAATAGGTATTCAAATTTTCTTTAAAAACTATGGGCCCACCATTGTCTTTTTCTTCCTTTAATGATTAGCGGCACTCTCAAACTTTCCAAAAAATATGCCAGCAATTGTGATGAAAACGACGATACCAAAGCTACATTCCAGGAACAATGATTCCTTTAGGAAGTGTCAGAAACCACTAAACAAAAGAACATCCACTTAGAAATATGGTCAAGAGAATAAGACGTGAAGCACGATGCTTGAGAATTTTATAGAATTGATTAAATTATAAAATAACTACCGAAGATATCAATATTAATGCGTGCATAATTTAATAAGGTTCAAAACAATAAAATTTTAAGAAGAAAAATATCAAATTCAATTATTTTAGAAAAGATAAATTGTACTTGATTTCAACGAATGTAATACTTTTGTTCTCCAAAAGCTTAATGTTTCTATTCACCTCATGCCCTTTGTCGCTGAAAAGTTTTCTAATGTGGCATGTATAATTGAATTGTCCTCTTTTACTGAAAATTTCTTTAACAAGGCACTACAATTAATTTGTTATCATAAAATATTATCCCAAACTTATGTATTATGAGGAATTTTTTATATAAAAAAAAACAGCGCAAACATAAACTAACCAACTAAACATACTTAATGGGGGTTAGCATGTAATATAGCTATAGTATAAAAATTGTTGAACTAAGAGATGTTATAATGTATATTTTGATGATAATAAAATATAATTACTACTAACGATTTGTTATTTGATGTCTTAAAAGAAAGCAATACGAAATAAAGTCAAGAAACAATTTGTGAAGACCAAATGCATTCAAATCAAGAAGAAGATCAAGATTAAAGCAAATAAATCTACAAATTTACTTATAATTTTTCTTGTATCTTTTATTTCTTGATTTTCACGCTTTAGTGGCTCTTCATACATAAGCTCATCATGTTTTGAACTTAATACATAAATCTTTTCATTTAGGAGACGAATTAAAGTTTTGATTTTTTAAAAAAAATCCTGTTAAATGTTTAAAATACTCTTGGAGAAAGTTTTGAAATATTTTTTATCAAAGTTTAGTTAAAGAAATGTGATTTAATCTTTGAAAGAACTTGAAAGGTCTTTAGAAACATATATTCAAATATATTAATCAACTAATGTATAGGTGTTGTCGACCAACGTATTATTTCTAATGTATCAAGAACTTTAGAAAAATTGTAGACAATGAGTTTGTATGTGGCATTGGTTGAAACATCAAGGTATTATTTCTAAAGACAACTAATGTCTAAGAATGGTTAACTAATGTATCAAGAACTTAAAAAAAAAATGAAGACAGTGAGTTTGTATGTGGTATTAGTTGATGCATTCGTCTAGGTCAACCATTATGACACATTGGTCAACCAATATGTTAGATTGGTTGATCACTTCAACTTACTAGTCATTGCAATAGTTAGTGTTTATGTCTAATGATATTTTAGAGCTAGTCTAAACCAATATATAACTTTTTTATTGTAATATTCTATCTCGTATCATTCTCGATGACACATATCTCTTTTCGAATGTTCATGGTATAGAGATCTATCTTATTGGTGACCTTATTATTAGCTTAAGGCTTAATGATTTTGATGATGACCTTTACATTTGATTTTTTTCCTTCTATTGCTAATGGGTTAATTCTACAAAGGAAATAAAATCATATGATAAATGATTCCTTTTTTGTAAAAACCTTCCTTATGAACTTACCTGATTTATTAGAAATGATTCCACAATATCTGCAAGGATCTTACAAATCAAAATCAGCTCGGTGATATGATCATTTGTCTTAACATCTGGATATTGGGAGATTTTATCAAATATGTTATTAAAGATTCAAAGTCAATTCAAGATATAAGGGAAGCAACGACTAGTTTGAAGAAGATATCTATTTAAAGAAGAGCCACTGCATTTGCGAATGGGGGACATACGCCAGATCTTCAAAATACATCAATAGCATCAATACTCTTGAAAGTGATATTATTATCAAATCTTTTATGCTTTAAAAAGTGGAAACTCTTTGAGAGAGATTATTAAAGCTCATATCGAGCAAATTATATTTTCATCTATTGAGAGCTTATAGAGGCTAGATAAATACTACTAGTATGGAAGGTTGGAAAACCTTGAAAAATATATACTTGTGAGCTTGTACAGGCTCGATAAATACTACTAGTATGGAAGGTTGGAGAACTTTGAAAAATATATACTTATGAGCTTAAAGAGGCTCATCAAATTACTACTTAGATTTTCGTAATGAAACTCTCAAGTTGGATACTTAGGGACCGGATGTAAGCTTAGGTTGTAAGCTGAAACAATATAAATCGACTGCATTCTTCTCTCTCTTCTTTTAACTTTTACATTTTCACATTATATTGTGTGTGTGTTCATTTCACCAAAAGGCTCCTTTACTTTGTTCATTCTATTTTCAACTTACAAGAGGTTCTTTTCATTTTAACAGGCACCTTCTATTTTAAATTGTCTTAACTAAATTTATCCTTTAGTAGGCTCCTGTCGTTTAACAGGCTTCTATCACTTAACAGGCTCTTATTACTTAAACAGGGTTCTATTGCATAACAGGCTCCTCTTGCTTTACAAGCTCCTATTGTTGTTTTAAACTTCGATAGGCCCATTTCATTTTATTCAAACTAAAAGTATCTCTTGCGTGCGTTTGCTTTATCACTTATAAATAAGATTTCAGGTATTTTCATACCTAAAAATCCTATTTATTACAATTTTTGTACCAAACATCAACTTCAGCCTTACTTTGTGTCTGATAGAGTTACAACCATTTTTAAGTTAGGTATTAGTGCTTAATTATTAAAGAATCCAAACATGTTTATGGTTTTAGTATAATTCCTTGCATTTCAACATGTCAGGTTTACTAATGAAATGGAAGTTTTTAAAATTATATTTAAAGATTATGAATTTTAGTTTTGATATCAGTTTTGATCTAAGTTCGTCTGTTTTTATTGAGAGAACTTTTAACTGATAGTAATGAAAAGTCAACAATGAGTTACTTTTAAGATAATATAGAGAGGGCAAAGGAAAATCTCAAATTTGATTATTTTAGAAAAGATAAACTATATTTGATTTCAAATTCTATTAAATTTTTGTTCTCTAAAAGTTAAATGTTTCTATTCACCTCATGCCTTTTTTAACTAAAATGTTTTTCTAATATCGCACAATTAACCTGATGTCCTCTTTTACTGAAATTTTTTTTAACAAGGCACTAGAATTAATTTGTTATCATAGAACATTATCCCAAACTTATATATAATGAGGAAATTTTGTTTTAAAATAATAGCACTGCAGATATAAATTGACTAACTAAACACACTTAAGGAAAGTTAGCATGTAATATAATTATAGTATCAAAATTGTTGAACTAAAAGATGTTATAATTCATATTTTGATGATAACAAAATATAGCTACTACTAATGATTTGCTATTTGATGTTTTAAAAGACAGCAATATGAAATAAATTCAAGAAACAAGTTTTAGAGACCGAATGTATTTCAAGTCAAGAAGAAGACCAAGATTAAAGAATATCAATGCATATTGATTATAAAAATTTACTCATAATCTTTCTTGTATCTTTTATTTAGTTATTTTAATGCTTTAGTGGCTCTTCATGCCTGAGCATATCATGTTTTAAAATTAATATATAAATCTTTTCATTTATCAAGATGAATCAAAACTTTGTTTCTAAAGAAAATCCTCTTAATCTTTAAAATACTCTTTAAGAAAACAACAAAAAAGAAGGTGCCTGTTAAAATGAAAAGAACTGTTAGCAAGTTGAAAATAGAAAGGACCTATTATAAAAGTGAAGGAGCCTCTTATTGAAAGAACACACACAAAATATAATGCGAAAATATAAAAGATGGGTTCGGCTTACAACCCAAGCTTACGTCTCCCTAAATATCCTATTTGAGTATTTCACTATAAAATCAAGTAGTAATTTGATAAGCCTCTCTAAGCTCACAAGTTATTTTTTTTTAAGGTTCTTCAACCTTCTACACTAGTTTCATAAGCCTCTACAAGCTCTCACATAAAAAAGGGTTGCTATATGAGCTTCAATAATATCTTTCAACATAATTTCACTTTCTAACGCACAAGAGAATTTTTGCAAAGATATCACGTTCAAGAATTTATATGTTTTCGATGAATTTCGACAATATAGTTTTGCAAGCTTCTGTATCGTTCAATTGTTATTTACAGTTGCATTGCTCATCCTTAAATAGGCATTTCCTCAATTAGCCATTGTTTCACTTGCATACTTGGTCAACTGGATCGATTTACATCTGACTAACTTTGATGTCATTTTTGTCAAAAATCTTCCAGTAATCATGAAGCTAATATATGACTTTCATAATTAGTAGTATCCTTTTAGATAAACCATTTCTAATAAGTTAAGTTTATAAAGAAGATTCCTTTAAGAAAGAAAGCATATTTCTTATAATTTTATTTCCTTTTGAGAATTTAGACCATTAATTGTACAAGTAAATAAATCCAATTTGAATTTTGAAATATTATATAGTTATCATCAAAATCATTAAAAAAACTTGAGTTAACAATCTCCCCATTTTTGATGATGACAAGCAATAATAGATATATTTTTCAAAATTCAAAGAGATAATGATTTCGAAAGATACCTGTGACTTTTATATGTTCAGACATAATTAGAAGGAGTTTATCTCTTAAGAAAGGAACTTATCATTTATATATCACAGATTTTCACAAATTCAACAGTAAAATCAATCACATATATAATCAAGGCAACATAGGAGCCTGTCTCTTAAGAAAGGAACCTATCATTTATATATCACATATTTTCACAAGTACAGCAGCAGAATCAATCGCATATATAATCAAGGCAACATTGAAAAATATATCATCATATATGTAAAAATATATCCTCATAAACTCTCCCCCTTTGTAACAATAGATTGATCTAGGAATTACTTCACTTAAGCAAGTCAAACCCAATGTTCATGGAAATTTCCTTCTCTTCTAAATCTAAGTTACTCACTTGGTTCATAGATACTTCGGAATAAAAGGCATTCAATACAAGAAACCTAAAACTAAGTTCGTTAATCCTAGGTATCCTCATACAAGATCCTAAGGTTGATCTACACTTTAGTCTTAAGTATGTTGGTTAATTAATTTTCTAATAAATTAAATCCATTTGGTTATGGCATTCAATCATCTAGGGCCTTAATCTAGGTGATCAAGCTAAATTAGGACTAAATATGCATTCAATCAAGCAAAAACCAATATCATAAAAATTGTCCTAATCCAGTATCAATCTTAACCTTAATTGAAAAAAAAAACTTACTCACACATATTCATCAATATAATATAAACTATGGTCATAAATATGGTTGCATTGGTTAAATCCACATAATTAAAGTAAATAAAGAGTTAAAAACCAAATTAAAAACACCCCTTCTCCCACAACTATATTTTCTCGCGCCACTAGCTTCAGCATGTCTTGGCCAATGTCCTCTGCTCTCTCCACTACCAGCTTCTCCTCTTTTGTTACTATTCATCGACATGACAAATAAGGTTTATGTCCACCTTATTCATTCACACCATGTTGTTCCTCACTTTTCTCGCTTCCAGCATTTCACACACAACACTTCTGTATTTTGGTCTCATGCTACTCTCCTTGTTTTTATTTAAGGTTTAGGTTCACCTTTTGGCATTCCTTGGTTCAAGCAGCTTTCTTCCTTGTTCTGCAATTGATGTGACAAATAAGTTTTGTTGGTCCAACTCACGCACAACACTCATGCTTCAACGTCCTCTTGCCACCACTAGCTATTTTCTTCATTTAATGTCCACCAACTGCTACATTGCTGTCCACCAGTGGAGGGTTGCATCCTTCAGCTGCTTCAACGTTCTGCTTCCACCAGCTACGTCAACGTTGCTTTCTTGCCACCATCTGCCAACGTGTGAGTGGAGAGAATGTTAAGTGGTGGTGTAACGTGAGTGTTGGAGAGTATATGCTTTCGTTGCTCTCACTGCACCGCTTACCAATTCTTTTCCGTATTGAATATGTTTCCAGCTCCCTCTTTTCTATCCTATGTCTTGATGTGACAAATAAGGTTTATGATCCAACCACCTTATTTACTCATCACTCTCTTCATTTTCTCTCTTCCTATCGCCACCCGCTATTGCTATTTGTTTCTTCCCTATTCAATCTCCACGCTTCATTCCTCTCTTTATGTACTGCCAGCTGCTGCTTTCTATGTGATTTTAGGAGAGTTTTTGTCACCTTTCACGCACTGTCTTGCCCTTTCTTCTCTTCACCGCCAACTATATTATTTTGTTTTCTCTCCATTCAATACCACAACTGCTTTCTTTTCTCTTCTTCGTGTTGAAATGTCTCCCATCCTCCTTATTCACGCAAACCACTCTCTACACCGCAAGCTAACTTCTTTTGTTTTTTTTTTTATGTATTCAATATCCAACGTTCTTTTGGTCCCACATTTATTCACGTTTTTAATCTCATTCACGCAAAAACCCCTCCTTTTTCTTGCCTTGCCAAAACGTTAATGTCCAAAACGTTAACATTTTTTGTCCTTGCTTTTTTTAAGAGCTTTTCTTACTTAGGTTTTTTAAAGGTCCCAAATTTAATATGTGCCTAGAATTAAAACAAATAACTCTTAATTAGTACAATTTAAGCATTAAATGGACAAGAGTTTAGCAATTTATGTATCTAAAATCAATATAAAATGTCCATTAACACTGAATCTTTATCAAGCCACACAATTTCATCAGGTGTTATGTCCACCATCGATTCTAATGACTCATATACAACTATGAAGGGTAGTATGGCCAATGTTCTTAAAATAACTACCAAAGGTAGTTAAGTTGATTGGAACCCACATGAATGAAATGTTACGCATATATACATCTCTGTGTGTATTCGCTTATTAATTATTCTTCCATCAAGTTTACAGAAAAATCAGAAGATCTCTGTAGTAAAATTGGTAACAAAAGTTCTCTAACTGGTGGAACTACAACAAGGATCCAAGTACATGATTCTTTGTTTTATATGCATATGAAACGATCCTGTTTGACATTATCTATGTGATTGTGTTTTATCTTGATTATTTTCTAACAGATTCCCCTAACACTGCAGCGCTATAAGATAGTTTGAGACATGGTGGTGGTTCTTCCTCTCATTTGCGGATATGCACTTTTTTAGAGAGATGTCCCTCCTAATCGAGGGATTCCATGTCAAATCCCCTAACACTTATTAGAGACAGAGAGAGATCGAACTCGGGCGACTGAACAATGACTTTTGCTTAATTAATGTCATGAAAAGTTTACCAGAAAACTCAGGAGTTTTAGTTTTAATTTTAATTTTAATGTCGAGAATAATGAGCTAGTGAGAGAAGCTCTGACCTCTTACTAATGTCAGGATTATCCTAGACGTTTTTAGTTTGAGGCATGTGTTACTTTCAGAAGGACAATCTCTGTTCCTCTTCTTAAAGTTCAAAATTTATGGATGCTCATGTATAAAATGGAGGAAGAAGCAGAGGATCTCGTTCCGTTAATTTCGATGTTTCAATTGGCAATCTCATACCCAAAAAAAAAAAGATTCATGTCTTGCCTCAGTTCATTAAGACAATTGTCAACACAACAGAGAGTGTTTGTCCTCAAGAACATCATGTCTTGTTCGTGGGTTCAAATTTAAGAAAAGTTTTGGTTGATTGTGGCAATAGCATGTCAGAATACCTGATTCTTACTGGTTTGGGATTGAAAAATAACTTCTACTGTAGCCACCCAGTTAACTTATGACATGTTAATGCAACTTGGCATTTCTAATAATCTGCCCTCGGATATGCTTTGGAGCCTATTAATGCATTTTAAGCTTCTATTCTTCGGCGATGAAGCTGTGGAGCCTTGTACCATTTTGTGATGTACATTATTGATCACGGATATGTTAGGGACAGCTAGAGGATGTATGCAGTCTGGATTTACCTAATGTATTGGTGTAGATAGAAAAACTATTGAATTGCTACTGCTCCCCCCTATATAACAAATGGATTAGCCATAAGTAGACGTTGAATTAAGCTAGAATCATTCATGTAACCCCTTTTTGCCAAAAATAATTTGCTTCTCTTAAAGGAAAATAATTCTATAATGTACTTTTTGGACCAGATTTTATCTACCGGTCCAAGTTTCTTTGGCGCTGATGTTCATTCAAATAGGCTAGTGTTGTATTGGGAGCTCTTCTACCAATGGCAGATATGCTTGTTTGATTGATTACAACCTCATATAGCAATTTGTTCTGTTAAAGAAAAGGAAACAAAATTGACAAGCAAACTTATTAACCTGGACTCTTCAATAATCTTCTTGGTTTACACATAATAATATATCAAATGAAAAATCCCCACAGGGCAAGAGTGATCTCAGGCGTGGAGAAAAGGTTCTATACGAGTGAATTAAAATGGCTGTCCATAGAAAGATAGCACAATATCAGATGGAGAAAACTTTTCAACATTTCTTGAGTGTTACCCACTCTAGCACCTTGAAATGCATGAAACTTCTAAATCACATTTAAATCAGGCCCAGGTTTTTTCTTGCTTTAACTTAATATTCTCCAAAGCTTTAGTAGAATTTAAGTACAGCATTCGATAAGTAGTTGTTTGAGTTCTTGCATGTGAAAAGGATCACATTACCAATCAATCAAATTCTTTGAGATTTCTTTCCTTTTATGATTCAACAAAATGTACTGGTATGCACTACATCGAAATATGGAATGAGTTCAAGACCTCCTCTTTGTCTTTATCTTGCAACTTAGATTGACATTTTTCTTCAGTGAATTGCTCAGGATGATGTAGGCATTTGTGACATAAAACTAAGGATATGAATACCGTTCCGGTCCGGCCGGTACCGACCGGAACGTACCGTATTGGCCAGAAACCAGAACAGATCGGTCACCATTGGTACCAGCCAAAAACACCGATCGATACCGGTGGTTTTCGGTTGGTACTAGTCCGGCACCGTAAAATTTAAAAATCCTAGGGACCGAATAGCAATTTTGAAAAAATTTTAACCTAAAATATCCTAATCTCTCATCCCCACCGACTCTCCTCTCCTCTTTCGGTCTTCATCTTCTACTCCTCTAATCTAAAATTTTCCTCCTCTTGTCTCATCTTTCCACCGCTCCTGGTCCTTGTCGTCGTCGCTGCCTCTGGTCTTCTTCTCACCGTCGCCGTCGCTGGCCTCCGTGGACGCTCGCCTCGTTCTCCCTTCTCCACTTCATTCCTCCACGCAGATCTAAGTCACCCGACGCCACCATCACCTTCTCCGCTCCTCGCCGCCGCACCACAACACCGTGACACCGCAGGGAAGCCACCGGAGACGAATCGACATCTAACCCATGACAAAACCCGAAGAGCCGTCAGGACCCGATGTTGGTTTTATGAATTTTGTTTCTGATTTCAAAATTTTCATGCTTAATTAAATTTATAGTTGTGTTGGAACGTGAATTTTTGATGGATGTTGTTGGATCGGTGTTGGAGACTTGGATGTT
>JAOSBK010000206.1:41693646-41713440 GCA_027568895.1 Erythroxylum shatona
TTTTATTATTAAATATATATAATTTATTATTAATAATATAAAATATTATTATTAATTATTTAATAAAATTTATTATAATAAATATTATTATATTCTATTTAATATATTAATATTATGATTTGGTCAGAGTTGATATTAAGAAGAATTATTTAGGATATATTAGGTAGTATATATTTATTAGTTTACGTTCAATCTTAAACCTTCCGAATCAGAGGTTTCTTATTTTTACTGTTTAAGATGGAATAGAACGTAACATGAAACCTTCCACTTCCATCCCAGTACATTCCATTCCATTATAAAACCTTCAAACAACGATGAAAGTGTGTTACATTCCATTCCATTCCATTATTAACCCTCGAATCAAACAAAGCCTAAAAAATACACCAGCGATTTGTACTGCTACTGGTGATGACTTCGTACCAGTGATGTTGCCACCGGTGAAGCCTGGAGAGGGTTTTTGAAACCCATACGTGGAAGCAGACGGCATCAGGAGGCAACAATGGACACCAACAGTGACGGGAGACGTCACTGGTCATGGCAATACCAACGAGGCATCTACAGGGAGTAGCAAATTGGGCAGGCGGTGACAACGGAGAAAGTCGAAGGGCGATGGCAGCTAAACGAAAAACAAAAATGGTGAAAAACCTAGCAGTGGAAGAGGAAGACAATGGGCCTGTGTCGCAACGCGCTGACTGTCTAGAGGTAGACACCTTTGACAGGCATTTGCGTCAATCAACCTCATTATGCACGCGCCCACAGAGAGCCCGGATCAACTTTTTTTTAAATTTTGTTTGATTTTTAATATTTTAAAGACTTAATTCTAATTAAATGAGTTTAATTGAAGTTAAATAAGTTTAAATTCTTAATAAATTTGAAAATGTGTTTTTAATTCTTTGAAAATTGTTTTCAGGGTTGATTTTATTAGGAATGTTTTAGAAGTTGGTTTAATTTTTCATGAGATTGGATTATTAAATTAAATTAATTATAAATCAATTCCAACATTAAAATAATTATTTTTCTTAATACGATTAAGGTTAATAATTATAATGATTCCTAATTTATTTTTAAAAAGTTGTTTATAAAATTAAAATTATTTATTTTCAATTAGATTGAAATTAATTAATTAAACTTCTTAAAATTAAGAAAAATGTTTTCTTAAGTTATTAAGAAAGTTATTTCTTAATTAAATTTATTTATTTCTATTTGCTTGAGATAAATTAAATTTATAATTTATTAGTTTAGATAATTATTATTCAATTTATTAGAAATTGTTTCTTTATTAATGTATAATAAGTTTCCTGATCATTTTTGGCAAACGTTTTTTTCTTGGTTAAATTTTGAAAATGATTTTATTTATTAATTAAGAAAAATGTGTTTTCTTTAATATTTTTGAAAATAGTTTTCTAATTTATTAAGAAAGATTTTCTCATTAATCAAGGAATCAATCTCTAAATAAATAATATAAATGACTTTCTTAGTTAAATTTAAAAGTGTTTTATTTAATTTTGAAAGCATTTATTAAGGAAAAGTGTTTTCTAATTAGATTAGAAATAATTTTTTAATTAGATTAGAATTTATTTATATAATTTTGAAAAAGGAGTTTTTCTAAATTATAATAAGTAAAAAGAATAATTTATTGAAAATTATTTTCCATTAAATTTTGTTAAAGGAGTAGAGATAATTAGAATAGCTTCTAATTGGATTTGAAAATTATTTTCAAATCAAATTAAAAATTTCTATTTGGAATAAGAATTTAATTCTTTTCGGAATCAATAGGTTTAATCTAATTTAACTTTTCTAAAGAATTGGAAATATTATTGCGAAGATCAATAACTAGAATCAAACGAAGTTTAATATTTTATGCATATAATTTGATTATGAGTGCATAAGTTGCATACTTTAGTTATATGGTTGATATATATATTGGATACATGATAAATTGTATGTTTTATATATGTGATATTTTACATGCAAATTGTATTTGATGAGACAAACAAAGTTAAATCCCCCATTAAAATATTAAGTACACGTTAAGAACATGATTGTTGTCTTCCATTGTTATAAGAATAAACCAGAGTTCTATTTATTGTAAACTTGTTGAGTAAACTCAAGGCCACTCTAATCCGAACATGGTTAGTCTTATGATAGTGAGTTCTATTTAATTAAAATTGTGTTATTTGGATGAGCAAACTTATGATTACATGAATTTAGAGGTGGGGTTAGGAACAACATCTTAGATATGTTTTGGCAAGAGTTGTCACCTAACGGATCTAGAAGTCACATAAGATGTGATTGATAAAATTGTTTTCTATCTAATTTAGGTCTAGTTGATTTGTTGAGCAAACTTAAGATTAACTATATTCAAATGGGATCGTAACCCACTAGAAAGATTAGAGTAATCTTTCTGAATAATAGTGAGGGTTATTATTTCAAATAAAATAGTAAGAGTAACAAATGCATGATTAAAGTCCTAATATTATTTGGTAGTCATGGTATATTATTAATTACTTGTTTCTCTTACACTTATATTTTGTTCCTAGTAAAATTTACTTTATTTAGTATAGTTGATACTTAGTTAGTGATCCCAAGTTCTTGGACATAGGATATATTTAAGAAGAGTTCGTAAAAGTTAGATAGAAAATTATATGTCCATTATATTATTATGCTATAATCCCTGTTGAGGATTCGGTGATAAAGTTTTAGAGATATGTCAAAACCATATAAATGACAAAATGTATTGACATTTTGAGTTGACTAATGTCTCATAAACTTTGATGACAACATGTAAGATATATGTCAATACCATGATAGCAAAATGCAAAGGGTTGCATAAAGTAGAGTTAAAAGGTATAATACCTTGTTGAAATTGTTCCACTTAATTTAGCCTATTAAAAGCATAATTATGGACTACAATTAAATGCTTTGTTTTAGAATGATAATAGTTATCATTAGAAGAAAATGACTGCATGATTTTTCTTGCCTATATGAGATATGATACAGATCATTAGTATTTCTAATTCATGCTTATGAGTATTTGATACTGAATTTAGATTCAACATTATTATAATGTTCAAAATATGATAAGAAATAGATTGGTAAGTAAAAGTAGTTGATCCATTTTATGCAAATAGTTTGTATATGATGGATCAAAGAAGACATATGCTTAACATAAATGGCAAAAATAAAAAGTTGGATAATCGAGACAATCTTTTTTATGCCATGTTGGTTAAATCAACAAAATAATAATCATAAAGTTACATACAAGCATATGTGTATCCTTTTGATATGAATCATATGAAACTTGTAAAACTTGTCAAGTTGAATAATAACCAAATCAATCTTTGGTGAAAGGCTGATGATGTTATTAAATTGTTAATATTATACATGTGATGTATTGGATAGAATATCAATTCATAAAAAGGATAGTACTTATATTTGATTAGATTACTAATGACATTACGTGATATAGTCATACGTATTAAATGAAATGATGATTTAAAATTTTGAAAAGTTTAAATTATTTGAATCTAAGTAGAAATTAACCATTGAGAATGTTAAAGCAATTCGATGAGATCATTGTAGTAAGTTCTAAATTTTTGGTTATTTATAAGGAATGAGATTCTCTAGTCAATACCTTCATAACTAAATTCATAAGAGTATGGATTTATGTAAGGAGAAAATTACAATATACGATATGGTATGATGCAATATTATTTCTTCTATAGTTATGCCTAGTGCAATGACTTACCTTCTATAGTTCCAATGGAATCAATTAGCAAGATGTCATATTATTTATGAAACACTAATTCTTTGAAAGAATAAAAGTTAATGATTCAGGGATATGATGCTTAGATGAAGCATATATTATCCATTAAGTTTAGAACTAAAATGGGAAATAAAAGGTTATGAGATATATAAAAGTTGGATATAATCTTACAAACATGTTATACAAATTGTTTGTTTCAATGTATACTTATAGGAGAATGGTTCTCAAGATAATTAGTGGAAGTAAGATGTAATTTGAAAAGTTCAAATCTCATGACAACACATCTAATCGAAACTAGTGCCTTTAATAATACATTTGATGTACAATTGAAAGGTTACAAGATGTTGAAAGATTCACTTTCATGATAAATTCAAAGAGTTTATTTTGGAGAAGATTGTGAATTTATCATGTCTACAAGAAGATTAATGGGAGTATAGTAGTCCTCTTTAGTGGGAGTATGTAGAGACATAATGCTCACAGAGAACGACAATTCTAACTTTTAATTATTGAAAATATAATTGTCTAAGAACAACTTTTATTGGGCAAGAAAAGATAATAACTTAATTATGGAAATTAGATCTATAGAGATAGATTAGATGTTGTTCACCTATTCTAAGTCTAAGCACATAAATAATGTACTAAAGATGTTTAGTATTTGAGATATCAAATACTTGTGAAGTATTAAAGATATCAATTATTCTATGTATGAGTTGATATTTGAGTTCAAGATAATAAGGACATAACATTAGAAGTAAATCCTAATTAAATTTTATTTACTTAGAACAATATCATTCAAGATTGGAAAGATTCCAATATAGCAATGGTTGCTAATTAAGCCATTATACAATTTTCATTTAGTAGAAATGAATAATTGGATCAATAAGTTCTTTAGTGAACTTGATGTAGTTCCTTGCATTGTTCAAACAGTAATTAACTATGGAACATCAGAGCCATTAGGCATGCAAAGGAGCTAAAGTCTCATCAAAGATCTAAGTTTGTATTTAAGCAAATTTTCTAATTATAATGATAATTAAGATGAAAGTTGTAAGATTTAAGTAAATACTCACTATAGAGAATCTTATAGAATTCGCTCATTAAGACACTGTCTTAGCAATAGAATAATCATCATGTAGTGATATTGTATGAGATGCTTAAACAATTAGCTAAGTGCAAGTGGGAGATTGTTGGATTATGCTCTACATGTTTAGATGTATATGATAAAGTCCATGGGATAACTATACATTGTAAATAAAATTATTATGAGATTATAATTATGAGATTCATATTGTATTTATGTATTATCCTTAAATTGTTCCTTATCATTGTTCTGTTAAGATTGGACATTAATGAAATACAAAAAGACCAGCGCATCATATGAAAGAAGTAGTTGACCTCATAGGCTAAAGTATATAGATACTTAAACAAACGTGTGATTGTTTATTAGAGAACAAGTTCACTAGATAGACCTTACATGAGAAATCCATTTGGAACATTACTTGTATGTCTATGGAATTTTCATTGTGATGATTGTATAAGTGATCATTTGACTTGAATTTATCAAAGTTATCTTATATAGGGATTTGCTATGTTGTGATACTACTTATGATCTATTTAATCATGGGTCATTTAATCGATAGTCATTAAATGTAGCGTAAACTATATGGAGATAGTAAGATATGATTCATTACCCTAAAGTAATTAGGGAGAATGTTTCATTGTTCTCGATTAGTATTGATTCGGGAAATCTTTAGCCAAAGTGAAATGACATTTTGTAAATAGTTTACAAATGATTGGACTTAAAATAAAATAGGCACTAATTCTATACTTTATGTCTAATTAGAATATTATATGATGAAAGGATTAAATTATATAGAAAAATCATGCACAGAAAGATTAGTCAAAACTACTTTGATATTCCTAAATATTTAGGTGATTATGATGCGTTGCTAGAAGCCAATCTTGATTTATGATTATAAATTGTATAATTAGATAATTAAATATAAATTAAAAAGAAAATTTAATTTATCTAATTATAATTATGAATTATAATTATAATTTATAATCATTTCCAAAATATTTAGAAACCTAATGGGTCTCACATATAGAATAGGTTGAAGATAGAAAAGTTATTTTAATTAAGTTGAACTTGATTGTAAAGTTTGAAAAACTTTATGATTAAATATAAGATATTTAATAAATAAGAATGAATATGAGATATTGATTCTTATTTGGATATAATTGGTATTTAATTAAAATTATTTGTAATTCTAATTAAAGTTTAATTGGATTATAATTTAATTTCAATTAAATTACTAAAATGTCTAAAGATTATTATAAATAGGCGTAAGCTCTATAGAGTTAGCACTTCCTGCTTAATCCTCTCTGTAAGAGTTACAAAGTTTTCTCAATCTATTTTATAAAAACCATTAGAGGCCGGATATTTGTGCGGCTACGTGGTTAAGACGAATCAGTTTTGAAAACGATTCGAAAGATACGACAAGATAAAGATCAAACTTCAAAATAAGGTACGAATTAAGGTTAGACTTTATTATAATTTACGTTAATCATTTTATATAATTAAAGCGATCTTGATTTTTTAGAAATCAAAAGTTGCAAAAAAATTTCGTAATTATTTCGCTACAGTTGAGATCAGATCCTGAGCTAATTTTTCTACAGCTAAAACATTGTCTGCTCAGGACAAACTCATAACTGCCAATGAGCACCTCCAGAAGATGCACATTAAGCCGCTGTCAACTACCAAAGAGCATCTTTGTCAACTGCTTTTCCTCACCAGTTAGAAGCTACAATGGCTTTGTCTCGTCGTTGATTCAACCAACCTCAATGTCAAGAATTCCTCCAGTGACATTTAGAGCACCAATGCCCAAAAAAACTCAAAGACAAATCCTCATTCAACACAAACAATTCAGTCGTACGAGGTAGCTAACACACCAAAGTTGGAAGTATAACCCTTTATTCTAACTTCATCAAATGCTAGTTACCAAAAATGTCAACGTCAGCGGCAATTTCCATAAATTCTTTCAATGGTTTTTGGGTGATTATTGTTTCTAAATCTGAATTTTTAGATTTTCACAAGTACATTTTTTTGGTTTCTCGTATTACAATCTTATTGTAATGATTGTGAATTACTAGTATTAAACAAAACTAATTTGATTTTTTGAGAGCTAGGATTTATCACTACAATATGAATAATTCAAATTTAAATTCAGTTTGATCAAATTTAAATTTGACAAGATTAAGGTTTTAATTTCAATTCCAATTTTTAAGATCAATAACAATCAAACAATTTAATCAAGTTATAGGATTAAATTCAACTCTAATACTTTAGTTGGAAAATCAGGTCGATATTTGATCCCATATACAGCGGAATAATTCCGAAACCTTTTTGTGTTTTGGAAATCAAGACCGCTTAAGATTCTATAAAATGATTAGTACATACATCATAATAAAGCAAGAATCATACTTTGTACATTATTTCAAAATTTGATCATATTCTTATCATATCTCTCGAACTGTTCTAAAATTGTCCATCTCGACCATAGTATCTACATAAGTGTCTAGCATCTAACAGTATCTATAAAACAAGTTAAGAGAACTCTAACATTATTGCAAAGAATGTTAGGCAAAGAGTGTTAACTCCTTTAGAACATAAGCCTATTTATAATAGTTTTTGGACATTTTTGTAATTTAATTGAATTAAATTCTAATTTCAATTAAACTTTAATTAGAAAGACAAATAATTCTAACAATTATGCCTAAATAAAATCCAATATCTTATATTGACCATTATTCATTAAATATCACATATTTAATCATAAAGTTTCTCAAAATTTATAATTAAGTCTAACGTGATTAAAATATATTTTCTCTCTTCAACTCGTTCTTTGTGTATTACTCATTAAGTTCCCAAATATATTGAAAATGGATACAAATTATAACCCTAAATTTGATTTACTTTTAATTTATCTTTAATTATCTAATTAAACAATTTATATCCATATATCAAGATTGACGTTTAGCAACATATCATAACCACTCAAATATTTAAAAATATCAAAATGATTTTGACTAACATTTCCATACATATTTTTTTTTGTATAATTCAATTATTTCATTATACAATATTTCGATTAAATATAGAGCATGAAATTAATTTCTACTTCATTTTAAATTCAATCATATTATTTCTCCACTATTAATTATTGATTCAATTAATGATATTTGTAAATTATTTTACAAAGTATCATTTTATCTTGACTAAGGATCTTTCAAATCAATATTAATAATAAAACAATAAAACATTCTCCCTAATTGTTTAAATTTAAAGTTAACTATAAAATTAAAGTAATTATTTTTAATGTAATTAAGATTAACATTTATATTGATTTCTAATTTAAAATTTTAAAAATAGCTTCTTAGAATTAGAATTAATTATATTTCAAAAGATTAAAATTAAATAATTACTCTTTAAAATTGAGAAAAGTATTTTCTTAAGTAGTTAAGAAAATATTTCTTAATTAAATTTACTTACATCAATTTGATTGAGATAAATTAAAATTATTATTTTTATTTAGAGAATTACTATTTTATTTAGAAATAATTTTTTATTTATGAATAAAAAGTTTCTTGATTTATTAAAAATGTAATTTTATTGATTAAATTTGAAAATTGTTTTCATATATTAATTAAGAAAAGGAGCATTCTTTAACAATTTTAGAGTAATGAATCTCTCTCTCTCTCTCTCTCTCTCACTCACTCGCTTTCTTTCTTTTCATGTGGGTTATTTGAAAATAGTTTTTCTACTTATTAAGGGTAAGGTTGTGTACTGTTGGACATTCTAAGATCTCAAGCACCAGCAGAATTCACATTGAGTGTTGTTATTATTGCATTTGAGGGTGATGAATCCTATATTGATCACTCAACTACCTTCATATAATTTGTGTTACATCCAATGACTGCCGGTTGAACTACCTATGATTAAAATAGGTAATAAGTAATATCAAAACATAACAATCCCTATCAACATAACTTTAGAGACCTCAAGTCAAAAAATCATTTTTTACAATTATCACAATGAGAATTTTCATAGACATACAAGTAATGTTCTAAAAAGATTTCTCATATGAGATTAGTTCACTAAACTTATTCTCTAACAAGTATATACACATTTGTTTAAGTATTTTCATATTTCAATATGTGAGATCCACTATTTCCTTCGTAAGGAAAAACATAATGTGTGCTAATCTTTTTATGTTTCATTAATACATCTCAATAAAATAATGATTAATAATAATTTAAGAATAATATATAAATATAGTATGAATCTCACAATTATAATTTCATCATAATTTCATTTGAAATATATATTCATTTCGTGGACTTTATTATATACATTTAAGTATATATAAGATAAATAATAGCTTTAAATAATTATCACTGAATTATAAGCAATAGATTGACTATAAAACATAAATCAAGATGATAAATATAAATCTACCGTATCTCTAGTGTTTTGGATAATCTAGCTTAGTTTTTAGTCCTTGCAGAGAACTCCAGATATGCTTGTGAGCATATTTGGAGATGAACTTTTTGATCATGCAGACTTTGTTGTTTTTGAAAATCATGCTTGGCGAGTTGAGAAAGGCATTTGGTTAGATAATGGCAGGAATGAATTTTGTAAAGCATCATTCGATCAGAGCTTCTCTAAGTTCACATTTCATATATTTCATATGACTGCTTCTGAGGTTTACTATTTAAGTGATGAAGAGCCCAATTATGGCAAGAAAAGTTGATCAAGCTATAGTGGGGGATCAAATTCTCTGTTTCACTTTTCCAGTGCCACCATGTACTCATGAAATCCCATTCATCCATTAAGGACAGTGGAACAGCCATCGCGTGCCCTGGGGACGAAAAGGAAGGTGGTGACCCTGATTATATCTCTGATTCTGCAATTCCACTTACTTTTTAAAACTTATTAAGTTCAGGTAAAAAGTTAGCCAATAAAAGATGCGCCATCTCCTAAATTAGGATTTAGGAGCAATTTGCTACCCGTTTCATAACTCTTGTTTTTATAATTGCACGCTGCTATATAATACCGGTTAGGGGTAGCTGAGTAATGCATTTAATTCATACAAAATCTATGCATTTATCACAGCCCTCTGCAATACAAAAACTCTGCATTTAATTCATAATATTCTTTTATATATATGTCTATCAAGTCAGTACAAGGCCGTAAATGGATGTTGTCCTGCACTGACAAGTTTCTGTGTTTTCAGTTGTGTTTCTTTTGGCATGTTACTTATGGGTTGGATTACTCCGTTGGTTGCACTAATCTTGTATAAGTACACCGAGGACCGGTTGACTGATAATGCAATGCTGTTGTTGCCAGTTGTATACAGCTTTTGGTTTATCCTAAATGCATGTAAAGACCTGCTACTACGTATAGTCTTGTTTTTACCAATTTCTCACAAACACATCCAGATCACTGTTATTGTTCTCAGTTGAAAATATTAACAAATTTGAAGGAATCAAATATGTAGGCATGAATACATTAACAGAGAATGGATCCGATCACAACCTTTTTACTTTCAAGCTCCAAAAAAGAGTGAAACTGACACCACTTTCATTGCCCAGAATGACCGACGCACCTATTGCAAAGTGTTTTCAGAACTGCAAAGTGTTTTCAAAACAATATCTTCTGCGATATGCACTGCAAAGTGTTTCCAGAACTGCAAAGTGTTTTCAGAACAATATCTTCTGCGATATGCACTTCAAAGTGTTTCAGGTGTTTAGTTTTTGTTTCACCTCTTACTAAATATAACGAAACTTTATGTTTTTTTCGACAAACTGGCTCTTATAAAGAACCAACACTAGAGTGCATAGGGTGGATGGAGCACATGACTTTATAGCTGTTATTGTCTTTACGTCATTTAATGTGGCATGGAGGCATTTAATGGAGCATTTATTGTCGAGCCTTATTTACGTCTCATTAATGTAGCGTAGAGTAAAATACTATTCTTATTTTCATTTCATTTAATGTGGCATGTGGAGGCATTTACAACTGTACTTATTTCACCAATAGTTCTCAATTTTGACTAGTCGGTTGCTCTGGTTGTTTAGTTTCTCGATTGCCCTCAAGGATTGAATTTCCTCTTTAACCTAGCAGGATAGCTTTACTATTCTTATTTTCATGTCATTTAAAGTGGCATGTGGAGGCGTTTACAACTGTACTTATTTCACCAATAGTTCTCAATCCTACTTTATCCATTCCGATGAACTAGTTGGGTTTGCCTATCCGATCCTAGCTTCAACCTCAGCACTCCTTTAACAGTAGAGCTTTGCTAAAGCTATCTTCTCACTTTATAGTACAGCAAAATCTGCTTCCCTGCATCCAATCCACTTTGCTTACTCGCTGCTAACACTGGTTGCTCTGGTTGTTTAGTTTCTCGATTGCCCTCAAGGATTGAATTTCCTCTTTAACCTAGCAGGCTAGCTATCTTGACGGTATGGGAACCAAAGAGTGTCAATGTCATTGCCACCTGAGAGATTCTATGGTGAATGGAGAGTTCAAAAGGTTCTTCAAGATCATTCTTCATCGTTCAATGGAAGACAAAAAGTTGGTAAGTCGCGTTACTTCGTAACTCTTGCTTTTGATCCCGCGATGATTAGTTCAGAACAATAACTTCTGTTTTATGGATTTCCACATCTCATTTTTATTATCATTGCGTGGTTTTCATTATTGCAGATCATTCCAGAGAAATTTGTTAGGAAATATGGACATGAACTCTCTGATGTTGTTACACTCAAGCTTCCCAACACTCGTGTTTAGCGAGTGGGATTGAATAGAGTTCAAGGAACCATTTGGCTTGACAATGGTTGGGCTAAATTTTTAAAGAACAATTCAATCCGTGTAGGACATTTTCTAGTTTTTACATACAATGGAGGTTCCACTTTTGATATTAATATCTTTGATAAAACTGTTTGCGAGGTGCAATATCCTAGCCATGAGGCAAGCAGAGAAAAAGTTGTTGAAATTGAAGAGGATAACAGGGTTGAGATCTCAAGTTCCTGGAGTCCAAACAAAAGGAAAGCTGATTTAATCTCCAGGGAACTTCTTCAGAATTTTCCCATCAAGTCTGGTCTGAAAACTAACAAGCTTCAAAAACTTGATACTTCCACTGACAATCTAAATACAGTAAACGTAAATAGGGAAGAGGAGACCGGACAGATGAAAGATAAGGTAGAGATTATGAATCTCGTGAATGATGCAAACAAAGTGGTGCAGAAACGAGCAGGTGAAAATAGTTTGCAAGTTAATCATAAAGAGGAGATAGCAATCAAAGCTGCCAAAATGTTCAAGGCCAAGAATCCTAGTTTCACATGTGTCATAAGATCGTACAACATACGCTACAATATGATGGTGAGGCTTTTATATTGCATGTTCTTACTAACAATTTTTTTTTCATTTCCATAATCACTAGGATATTTAAGGCTTGAAATTATCTGTTTTCTGTAGTATGTGCCGGTTAAGTTTGCTAAGAAGTATTTGAGAGAATCAGTGAAGTTTCTGACGCTCCAAGTTTCTCATGGAAGAGAGTGGCATGTTCGTGCTTATCGTAGAGAGAATGGATGTATAAACTTGACGGCTGGATGTAGTAAATTCTGTACGGACAATAATCTGAAGGAAGGGGATGCATGTGTTTTTAAACTAAAAACGCTAGGTAGTGACACACTGAAAGTATCAATCTTCCGTGCAGATTGTGCTGGAACTAGTCTAGAAATTAAGCAGCATCAGAAAAGCGATAAACGAGAGAATCCGTAGTGCAGAAACTTAGACAATCGAAGTGAACATGATGATGAATTGAATGATAGTGGCAAGTCTAAAGCTGGTAAACTTTTCAATGTGTCTCCCATCTCCAAATTATGAAATCTTTTTAAGTGCATCGGTTATTTTAGTTTCAAAATCTGCAGAAGAATACGACGAAGTCATTACCAGTATAAGATTCGAAAAGAGTGTGAAGGCATCCCGAAGAAGTTGGAAGGCGTTGCAATCTGCAAAATTGTTCAAGTCCTCCAATCCTTCATTCATGATCATCTTGCGGTGAGTTAACCTTTTGCATGGTATCCTGGTGTGTTTTTGTGAAATTGTGATTTAAGTTGGGCTCATCTTTCAAACACACTTAATTGTAAGTTGCAGTATTTCGTGCGTCCACAGAGAAACTATAAAGATCCGAATTTGTGGCTGCTATTATGTTCGCTGATGTAATTGGTCTTGGTAGTTCGTGTTGTACTGGATTTTGCTCTTAGATGCGAGCCTGCTATTTTTCTTCCTTTTCTTGGTTAATTCACATCTGCTAAAACTTGGCTTCCTTTAAACGCCTGTAACTCATAAACTAAAATTTAAAATACGTGCGTTGTTGGCAAGTTGGAGAAGTAATTCATTTGGACAGAAGTTGCTGCTATGATAGTTATAAACTTGTCAGCTTCTTCCTGTCGAAAACTGCAAATTTGTTTTTTTTTTTTATGAGAAGCAAAGAAAAAGGTTGCATAAATCATCAGGGAAGAGGTCGCTTGGCAAAAAAGGTGCATTCTTCTGAAGCAACAAGCTAAACAATCAGTGTTCTATCCAAATAATGAGCTTGATAGGCATTTTTGAGTAAAGTTTGGTTTAATTGTTTTTAAATAACATAAAATGAAATAAAAGTGTGAACAGATTTCCTTGAAAATACAACAGACATGGAAGATCCCAACTGCATCCGACTATAGGCTTACGTATTTTAAGAATTTACCGTTCAATTAATAATTCTCCTACCTGGAAACGACAAAAATCACCAAAGTTGGACCTTTTTAATTTTCACAGATTTCTATTTGAATTTTTATTTTTTATCCACTAGCCTCTTGAGTGAAACGTGGTGTTGTCAATAACGTATGTCTAGTTCTCATTATTTATGCTTGTGGTCAATCTTTCCAAATAAGACCTGAAGTCTAAATTTTTCTTGGCCAGCATTTAAAGTTGCACAAAAACTTGCCCTTAGAAATATAAGTTCATCTCATTTACTTGGCAACCATCCATCTGCCCGACCTTATCCACCTATATCCATACAAAGCCTCTCCCTACTGCCAATCACTAAACTGAGAAAGATTACCATACACGGGTTTGTTCATCATTCTTTGTCTTGAAACTCGAAGTTTTTTCATACTACAGCAAAGTAAGTAGGCGCCTTTCTACAAGGATTTGTAGTCTTAAAAGTTCAGTTCTTTGATTGTTCCAGGTTCTGGGCTACACACAAAAATGGCAACAGCCTCAGCAACACTCACCCCAGCAACATTTGCTGCTGCCACGCTCGCCTGTCCTAGAAGGAAGAACATGAACGTAAGGTACATAACAGGAGTGAATTCATTTGATGGGCTAAAAGCTCACAACAGAGTTATCTCATTAGGCCTACCAGTGAGCACTGAGCAGTCATTTGCAAAAGTTGTGAGCTCATTGAGAGCTCCATCAAAAGAAAATGGCAGAAGTGGTGGTGCATTCTCTTCAACCTGCAGTGCTGTTGCTGAGATTTTCAGGATTGCTGCAATTATGAATGGTCTGGTTCTTGTTGGAGTTGCTGTTGGGTTTGTTCTTCTCCGCATTGAAGCGTCATTGGAGGAGGCAGACTGAGAATTCTTCAGGTTTCGTAATCCTTGTTATCTTTTGTTCTGATATTTAATTTATTTGGAAATCAATTTGTCTGGATATTCCATTTGGAAACTCTGTCAAGAGATAAAGATGTGAATCTTAACTTGCTTGTCTTAAAGCACAAACGTTGATCAAAGATGCTTTCTTTATGACATTGGAACTCGTTTTAACTGGTCAACAAAAATTGGGCCACTTGCTGTTTCTGATGCACAATTAAAACTATTAATACAAAGGTTAGAGAAAATTTAGGAATTTATGAATCCTTGCAATAGGATTCTTGTGACAGGTTATCCTTCTCTTTCGGAAATGACTAAAATTTTGGCAATCCGCGAAGTATGTTACATGAAACCATCTGTTGAAAAGCTCCAACTTGTTTTGTCAAATTTAAGTGACTTCACATATACTTGACATCAGGAAATCAAATTCGAAAGCCACAATTTTACCTTTTTAAGTCACAATTCCTGTTTTTCTGATCATGGAAGCTGAAATCTATGGATACATTGTTGGATCTAAAGCACTGTTATGTGCTTTCCGTTTATAAGATGATTCTCCAACCGGTAGCAGGGGCAAAGAAATATGAAGGGATATCTGGTTATGAAAACTTGCTAATAGAAATTAGTGCCTGTCCGGTAAAAGGTGTTGCTATTGTCATAACGAGTGTACTTGCAGGAAGAACATCTGTAGCATTTAGTCTTAACCTTCCAAATTCTCAGCCTGAAAGTTTCAACAAGTCTTTGATTTAATTTAATGTTTTTCCTCGGGATCACGGATTCTGTGGACTGTCTGGATGCTCTTGTTAGCATGAGTAAGAGTAACACAGGAAGAAATGGATGATGTCCTTGTACTGATACTACCTTCCATAGTCTATTTGTGTTACCGCTCAGGAAAAGGGAAGCTCTAGCAGATTTGCCGCTGGGATTAATGAGCAAGCTTGTCAAAATACCTTTGTATTTCAGTCATTGCTTGGCTTTTTCCTACTCTAAATTTTGTGTCGTGGTAATATCAATGATCAGCCAACATAATGAACAAGTAACTTTGCTGCAGAAAAAATGGCGTCGGATTTTATAGTTATATGTTGTGTCTGAAGCTACGACTTCATTCTCATTAGCCTCAAGAGGGCTTATTATTATAACATTCCATAAAACATAGGATATGAGGGTCATATCCCACATGGACGGATATTAAGATTTGGAAGTTCCGTGGCCAAGGCAATCCCCTTTTGGACACTAGTCGTTTTTTCAGATACGAGATGTCTTGAAGCTGTCAATGGCAATTGAGACGTCCGTGCTCCTATTGCGAAGTTGCTCATACTCGGTTGACTGGCTTCTTGGCACACAGTTTCGAGCTAATTTGAGGCAAATGCACCCTGTGCAGAGCAAGATTCCAAGAAGTATCCAACTGAATTGCAAGTTTGCTAATGCTCTGGCCCTCATATCTGCATCAATTGATTTACAAGCCACAGCTCCATGCATATGACCCAAACTGGTCTCGTCCAACTGCATAAAACAACCCTCGGGAACAAATCTAGGATGCCATAGCATAAGTGCCATGTTCATAAACCAACATCCTTGGAATATAACTGAAACTGAAAGAACGAGAGCTGCAGGGAAGTTGGCTGGAAAGCTAGCAGCAGCTGAAGCTGCCACTACAGAGACAAACACAATGATTTGCAATAGCCAGTGATAATGGCCTTCAAGTCCAACATGGTCAGTTGAGTGAAAATGTAGCAGAAAAAGCTCCTGACCAAAAACAGAAGCTGCAAGGATTCCAGTGACCCCGGAAAGGTTGCTTGATGTTTGAGATACCTCTGCAGAAAGAGTAAAACCTGCAAATATGGCTAGGTGAAGGAACATGGTAGCATGTTCCAAGTTAACAAGCTTGAAACTTAAATGGAGGACAGGGAACTCCAAAATTTGGGCCAGAATAGCTAAGATTGAGCAAAAAAGAATGAAGATGAGCTCCAGGTGCTTGAGTTTGGAAAGAGGGCCATAAAATGGATACCAAAACTTGACTGTAAAGTTAGCAGAGCCTTTGAAGCAGTACGCTCTGATGGTGTTCATGTTATGCCATAAACCCAGAAGGGTCAAGGCGAAGCCAGGTACGATGTGCCCCAAAAACGTTCCCATAAGATCAACTTTTTTAATCAGTCTCTTCATTTTCAGACCCAGCAAAAGCTTTAAATACCAAAAGCAAATGTAGACAATTATTGCAATCTATTGGAAGGTTTAGTGCATGGTGCGTGTGTCTCCACAAAGAAACAAGATAAAAGACGTTGCATGCAAAAACACGACACCACAGATAAGGCATGGTTCCCCGGTAAAATATAAAGAAGAGAGATGAAGTCGCTTCCAGATCATAAAAACCAATTAACCTTAAACAAAAAAACAACTTGCTGACTCGACTACCATGTTCTGATACAAATGTGGACGATGTAAAAGTTGGGACATTTACTCAATATGTACGGTATAAAAATTTTCTAGTGAACCAAAACCTTAACATATGTAAAGGTGCAAAAGGAAATGACCCTTGGAGGCTGTCAAAGACCAATCTGAAAATGGTGGAGATTGACTCGTCTCCAGTGCGATGAGCGGCAATGAATGAAATTTCCTACCTATCGAAGAAGTTTGGATTCTTTACATATCATCTTTTTTCAATGCAGTAGTCACTACTCGTGTGCATAGACTGAAGTATCATTCCATAGAATATTACATTAGCAGTGCGCAAGGACCATATTGATGTTGATATTCTGTTTTCGAAGTGTCCCAACTTTTCCATAAAATAGAAGGATTAAAAAGATGGTACAGGATAACTTTAGAATACTGTTCAATGGGCCTTGACAAGCTCCAAATGGTTGCTTCTTTCGTAACATTACTCAGCTTCTGATTGTTAAGACAACCACGATAGAGATTGGAGGTTTCCCGTCTAAGCTAGGCCTGTCATGTTATAGAACAGAGATAAAGAGACCATTAGTTCTATGTTTGGAAATCCAATTTTTATATCGTCAAAAACATATTTAAATTTTGCAGTCAAACAAATTGAGCACTGAAACAATAATCACGTTAGACATGTCTCTATAAAGAGAATTGATTATTCTTTGCAATTCGGGCTACAACTCATCAAGAATGGAAGCAATGAATGGGTATCGAAGATTGACATCATTGAAACTATTAAGTATATAATATTTTTCAGATATTTTTCAGAAATGTTTATGTAGATATTTTCGATTCATAGAGCAACGCTTCATTTCAAAGCATTTATGTTGGCTTTGTTGATCAATGAGTTGACAATCATCAATAAACTCTTTATGGATCATACCTAATAAGGAACTGGCTTCTGTCAATTGTAAGACTTACACGTGCTTGTATTTGCCAAGGCTTTCAAACCATTCTCTTAAAGTTCTTGTCATTCTGAAAATAAATTCTGTTAAGATTCTTTAAGAGATATATTTGCCCTTATCATTTAAAGATCTATCCAGGCATTGAATTTATATAGTCGGTCTCTCTACTTTGTTGGTGGAACATCATCGAAAGTGAACGATAGACCTGAAGTAGGTTTATAGACAAGAGTTATCTATAGTCTAACTAGTTCATCCATTGATTCAGCATCATCAATCTCAGCTTCAACTTCTGTGTTGGAAGATTGTGGAATGACCATCATCATTTGTGATATCTAAGTGAGATCTGCAAGTTGTTGTAAGCTTTTGGAGTTTTCTGTAAAAGAATCATAATCTTAGTTATCATAACTATTTGGTACTAATTGAAGGGTAGCAATGAATTATTGGTTAGGCATAGGATATTTTGGTATGTTAGAGGAAGGTCTTTCTTGTGGTAGAGAAGGTGGTGGTGTTTGTGAAAGTTTAGAACTTAACATAATATCTTTTACTGGCAAGTTTGTCTTGGAAGATTTTGATGGTTTTGAAAGGGTTTGTCTAAACAACAAATAAGAAATCTTGAAAACTTTCTATAGTCAATAGCATCAGGATAGGATGGTGTGTTATAAGTAGGTCAAGCGGCTGGAAATGTTTTGGGATATGGATCATACACAGCTCTGAAATGTTGTTTAGCCATATCTGACTCAATGCTACTACGTTCTTTCCAAACCTTTTGAAGTTCTTTTCCTTTCTAAATAACTTTGGGCCCCAATAATGTTGGTCAATATATCTTCTCGTATTTAAATCAAGTTGGGCAACCTGATAGAGTAATCGTTGTTGTAACTGTCTCATTTGAAAAGATATAGCATCAACTTTTGAATTTAGGCCTTGTGTCTGTTAAGACAAACCATCAAGCTTTGAATCGATTCTTTGAAGGACAATGTTTTGTGCTATAGCATTTTGTATCAACTAGTTGAGCACTTCTTTTGCCAGAGAGACAGGGACATGATTGCCATGTGGACTGATAACTGTGGATCTCAAGTATGATCTGACAGATACTTCAGTGGTTTTATTAATTTGGGTCTCTAAAGGTGGAAAATCTTCCTCATATCATCTCCTTATCATACAAGGTATTGGTTCAAGGTTCTCCTTAGAAATTAAAGGCATAGAGCATCTTGGTTGGATCAAATTCTCTTTTCCAACTTCTTTTAGTAGTTCAGAGAGATTCTTTGGTCTAGGTTTAGGATTCTTAAGATCAATCCAAGGCCTTAATTCATCATCCTCATCATACTTAGGATGGATCCTCCTTTATGGTTGACATGAAGATTTTGTCTTTCTATCGGGCTCTTTTCCTATTTGAGGAACATATAAGATATTAGGTAACAAACAACAAGGTATTTTATTAGAATTTATATTATCAAATAAAGTAAATTTCTTGATTAAACAACAATTATTTGAAATTTTAAAGAATGTAACGTTACAATTACGAACTATAGCAATAATGTTAAATGAATATATAATAACAGTTTGAAATTTTCAAAGGTAATGAATTGATTTTTTTTTAAACAACAATATCTAACAACAAAAGCAATAATTATCCTTTTATTAGCAATGACTTAATATAAAAATTGCAAACCCTTATCATTGAGTAAGAAATAAATTTTACTTGTAAAAGAAACAAATTTTAATGCAAAATATTGCAACATCAAAATCTTCAAAGACAATAAATACTTGGTTTTAAAACAAGAAAATTTTCATCAAAAATGAAACAACAAAATTATGGTATAAAGGTAATTTTCATTTATTAAGCTACAAATTTATTTATTTTTTATTTTTTTTTTGAAATTAAAACCATTTTATTAATAGCGAGAAATGGGATCGACATCCTATTGCTCGGTTCACTATGGCGCTGTGAAGGAAAGAATCCGGCAAGAAAACCTCCACAGATTCAGGCCAAGTACA
>JAOSBK010000206.1:41731814-41753214 GCA_027568895.1 Erythroxylum shatona
CTTTGTAAAACCCTTTTGTTTTGAGGATATTGAAATGTGAATGATGAAAATTAGTTATGATATTTTCGTAAGAGTTGAGTTCCGACAACAATGCCCAACAGTATCGGCCATGACATATGTTGATTTCCGAAACTTCCTTCAAAGGTGACGTCTAGGGTTATGGTCGAGAATGCCTAAGTGACGGCTGCTAGGGTTTCTGCCATGTAAGACATAGATTCGGAATAGGAAACCACAACTATCCATGTTTGACAAGGATACTAGGAGTGCAAGAAGAAGAGTCCATATATGATATGAATTCGGGAAAGGAATAGATTCCTTATTAGATAAGGATTCTAAAAGACCCTAAGAATTGGAAACCACAAAAGTATCCAGTTTCTTGTAATAAGTCCAATGCACAAAAGTATCCATATTTGATATGGATTTGGGATTTTAAGAACTTCCTTATTAATAAACCGTGGATACCGGTAGAGGACATTCGCGCATTGCAATGTCTACAAATCTAAAAAGAAACAAATACCAATCCGCGTTAAGAAGTAATTTCGTACGTGTTGCAATTTTTGGTTATGCTTCTTGTTGTGTAGTATGGCCCATTTCACTGCGTATTGTGAATACCCGGGCCATAGGCGATCCAACAGTAACAGGAGATGATCCGAAAGAGAGGAAGGCACTACAAGAATACTTGTCTAGAGAATTTAAAATGAAAGATCTTGGTTGTTTGAATATTTTTTGGGATTAAAGTTTTTAGATCGAAGAAAAGGATTTTTCTATCCTAAAGAAAATGTGCATTGGACTTATTACAAGAAACTGGTACATCAGCATGTCAACCAACTGATACACTAGTTAAGGAAGGCTTGAAGTTATATGTAGAAACAAACCAAATACTAGTTGATAAAGGAAGATATCAAAGGCTAATGTACTTGGCTCACACAAGACCCGAACTTGCTTATGCTTTGAGTATTGTTAGTCAGTTTATGCATAATCCTGGAGAACAATATATGAGGGATGTTATGAGAATTTTGAGGTATCTAAAATATGCTCCAAGTAACGGAATTTTGTTTACTAAAAATACATATTGGCAAAGTATAGATGTGTTTACAGATGCTGATTGAACTGGATCAATAGAAGATAGATGATCGACTTCGCGTTACTTCACATTTGTGAGTGGTAACCTTGTTACATGGAGAAACAAAAAACAAAATGTGGTCGCTTTCTCAAGTTCAGAAACTGAATTTAAAGGTTAACACTTAGTCTCTGTGAAGCCTTGTGGCTCAGACTACTTTTACAAGATTTAGGCTATCCATTGAAGCAACTAATTAGTCTATATTGTCACAGCAAAACTGCTTGTGATGTAGCTCACATTCTTTTCTAACATGATCGAACAAAGCATGTGAGGTTGACATGTTCTTCATTAAGGAGAAATTGGATTAAAAAATTGTTAAGTGCCCAAGATTTGGTCTAAGGATCAACTGGCTAACATTCTTACCAAAGTAGTTTCAAATCACGTGTTTTTGAAATTTCTTATCACATTGATTGCATGACATCTATGCACCAACTTGAGGGGGAGTGTTGAGATTTTTCTCCATAATTGTTAGGATTGTATAGCTGTAAGTGTATTCTTAAAATCCTAATTAGAGCTCTAAATTATAGTTGTAGGATAATTATAGATTTAGGATTAAATGTTGAAATTTCTTTCCTTATTGTATATTATAACTAGTATGTTTTCAAGAAAGTAAAGATGTATATTATAACTAGTATGTTTTCAAGAAAGTAAAGATGAACAAAATTATTTTCCTTCTTCTTTATCTCATCTTTCAAGTAATTGATGTTCTCATATTTCAGTAACTTTCTTGAGTGAAGGGCTTCCTTCGACTTAAAGGACTCTTACTCATTTGGAGGGAAGTATTTGTCAATCTCCGATCTTTAGACCTATATATGACATTGGAGTTTCTTTCAAAAAAATCACTATGTTACCTAAGCCAATACAAACTTAGAAAAAGAAAGAGTCTAGAATTTGAGAAACGCATTTACTTTTTTAATATATGTTCTCCTTTATATAAGTATAGAACATTGTATGACTATGGGTTCATTCCAAGTTTATGAAAAGATAGACAATGAGCAACAAGGTGATGGAGCTACAATATTCTGAAGGACAGTTACAGAACGTCGTATCATTAGGTGCACTAAAGATTATGGTATTGGCCTTGCAAATATTGGGTTCGACTAAATCAATTCTAGCGATGGTTTGAAAGCATTTTACAGTAATAAGTTGTCAACTTCGTATTGTGCGAGGTATCAATAAATGAGTATTTGCCTTGAACCAGTTATGAAGGCAACTTCATTCATAGTAACTTGTTTCCACTCTCGAGATACCTTTGATAGAGATGGAAAACTACTCTTTCTTCTTCGATACAGTGACTGTTGGAACAAAAAGGACTCTGTTCCTGATCAACTTTAAGAAATGGAAAAATTTAGGGCCTATTTTCTTTAGTTTGAGCTGAAGATCTTCTTGTAAGGACCTTCTTTGTGAATAATTTGGCAGGTGCTTGGAAGGCAACTAAATGTTACAACCAAGTTCTCCTTCCAAGATCTATGTAACCTCTTAACCAAGATACAACTTCAATATTCCTTAATTAAATATAATAATTGTGGGGAACTTCAAGTAATTATGTTAGTAAGGGTTTTTATGTATCAGAAGATCTAGTCATTCTCATCTTTAGTCGTGCTTGTACTTATATTCTCATCTCATTTTCTATATTGCTTTAGTTGTAGGTCTTTTAAACATGGATGACCTTATCATGGAACATAATGCACGTACTTGATTGGTCCGTTTTTTATTGCACAACACTTTCAAGGATGAGAATAATTATGTATGCCCATTTTGTCTCTTGTATATTTTCCATTTTCATTGCACAACACTTCCAAGGATGAGAATTACCATATTTTGGCTCTCATATATGTTCCACTTATTACATTATTCATGTTAAACTTTTGTTGAAAAATGGGCTTGTTTTTTTCTTAATGAAATAAACTAGCAACAATAGCCTTTTATAGGTTTACAAGTCCTACTTTATTGGCTACTTAAAAGCCAAAATGGGTTCATGGAACCACTTAATATAGAAAAAGCAACAAACCTAACTTAGCCTTTTGACTATCTCAAATAACAATAGTAGAGTAATAAGTCAAACTAAAGGAATAACAAACTAAAAAAATGGACCACATTTTAACAACTTTAAATCATTCTCTAACATTCCCTCTTGATTCAAAGTTGTAAGACTTCTTCTGCCTAATGATGTACTTCCCATCACCCTTCAATGATTGGAGCACTTCTATCCAAAATTTGCTTCTTGGTGCACTTCTCACCAATATTAAAACAAATTTTCTTCTTCTTCAACAACATGTGCCAAATTGACACTTTCTTCAGTCTTATTTTTGCAATTTCTTTGCATATACCCAAACTTCTTGCACTTGAAACACTGAGACTTTCCCTTGTGTCAACAATTGTCTTCATTATGACTAAGCTTCTTGCAAATGCTACATTGAGATTGAGCCTTTTTTTTATTTTGAAGATAAGGCTTTTGCTAGATAAGCCTTCTCAACTACCTATTGAGTTCTTTCTTTTCTCAACATTCTTGGGCATTGATTAATTTAAGCAAGGTAATTTGATTGATATCTCTTGAATCTTCTAGGGATGAGATTTTTGCCTCAAATCTTTTAGGCAAGCTTACAAGCACTTTCTCTACGATCCTACTATTAGGTAGCTCTTCTCCCATCAATCTAATTTTATTTTCCACTATTATTACCCTATTAGAAAACTCTTGTAGAGTCTCATTTTCTTCCATCCTTAAAATATCAAAATCTCTTTTGAGATTTAACATTTGCATCCGCTTTGTTCTATCATTGCCATGATAGAGTTCTTTCAGTATGTCCCAACCTTCCTTAACTGTTTCACAGCCCATAATTCTTGGAAAAATTGATTAAGAGATAACAATATGAATTTGAGACAAGACTTTTGGAGCTTTGGCTTCTTCATCTTTATGAGCTTTAATTTGATTGAGTGTTGGGTTATTTCCTGGAGGCTTTCGCCTTCAACTCATTGCTACAAGCCAATATCTCTCAAATGAGCTTTTATTTTGATTGTCCAAACTAGATAATTCTCACCATTAAAAATTGGAGGTAAAAGTGCTAATGTGTTGTTAGACATCATGCTACAGTTATTTCTCGAACACCCACAAGCATGTTAAGATCATAAGGAGCTCTGATACCATGTTAAACTTTTATTAAAAAAATGACATCATTTTTTCCTCAATCAAATACACTAGCACCAGTAGCCTTTTATAGGCTTACAAGTTCTACTACTTAACATATAAATAGTAACAAACCTAACCTAACCTTTTGACTAGCTCAAACAAGAATAGTAGAATAATAAGTCAAAAATAAACTCAGAAAAAATAGAACCATATTTTTTAACATCTTTGTATCATTCTCTAATAATTCAAACGTCGACTTTGATATTACGAGGGAAGGTAGGCCTTGATTCTTCATTGTCAGGAAGCCTAAAAGTGAGATCTTGGTTCCATTACAAACTCTTTTTATATACAACTTATGATGCTCTGCTAGTTCAGCTTTTAACTTCCATGAAGTTCAATTTTAACTAGGTTATGATTGACTTTGATGCATACACGAGTCAAAACCCATCTAATTAAAGATTTTGTTCACCAATCTTTGAACAAAAATATCATTGTTAAGAAGAAATGAGTGATAAAAGCTTCTCAATTAAAAACGTTATATACCCTTAGTCCATATGATCCTTCAAACAAGGTCCCAATAATGCAGTATAGGCATAGCTGTTGGATATGATCTTGATAAACCACCGAATCTGCCAACATAGACATACAAGTGGAATGCACACCAACACTTCATATCTAGCCTTGTGAACATCTCCAAGATCGCAGGCAATATTATAAGCTATTTGATCGTTTTAAATCATGGATCATAAGCTTTGGATCTTACTAAAAATAAAAGAATCCACTTATTGTTTGATAGTAAGGGACAAAATAAATCAAAATTATGTTGAAAATTAAATTAATTCATGTGCAGACAACTTATATCTTACAAAATTGTAAAATAAAATAATTAAAATATGAATCATTTTTCATATATAACGATAATTTTTTTAAAAAAATTGAATTATGTGCTCTTTTCTCCATAAACCACTTAGAGGCTATATCCATTCACCAAGCGGAACATAACTCACTAATTTTCAGAACAAATTACATGTATAATCTAAAATATTAATGTACAAACAAAGAACACAGTAAAGTGCACAGGCCTAGATCGACAAATGCCTTACAATACCAATTGATCGGCAACAACTTCTGTTCAAAATGCATAACGCACGACTGATATCCACGCGATATTTTAGAGTTGTATACACCACATTCTCCGATTTGACAAGTGCCACAAACGGCAAACCGTTTTGCACATACCAACTTTACATGTCTCAGTATCATCTTCATTACTCACTTCCTGACAACTGTTTCTTAGTCCCACTCCCACCAAATAAATCAACACAAATACATGGATCAATTACGGACACAAGAATGTCCAAAATTGCTTAATTTAGAAGGAAGTAAAACTATATGCATATTCTGAGGAGTCTTCCAAAGCCACTGAGCTTCGAGTGGTCCATTCACCACTTAGCTTCACCTTAAAGGTATTGCTTGTGGCCATACGTATCAAAGCAGAAATAGAACCACCGTGACCATGCACATGGTTTTCACTTAAGCCTCGATGGTGTCGATTGGTACTCTCTCAACTCGAACGGAGCCTGCTCAGACACGCGCCATACCTTGACTGACTTGTCAAGACTTCCACTATACAATATCCACCGTTGATCTCTTCTATCTTCACACTCACGATCCTCTTCAACGGTCAGGCATTTAACAGGCCCGCTGTGACCCTTTAGGACGGTGAGGCAATAGTGGGCCCCACCGACCTCTCTCCGCCACACGCATATACTCTTGTCGGCTGACCCGCTGAACACCAAGTTCCCAGCAGCCGTCACACAGAGGACGGCCACTTTGTGGCCCCGGAGGACCCCACCATGTGACAAGTGCTTTTCCCGTTCCCAGAAATTCACCAACCCATCAGAGGAACCACAGTAAAGCACGGCGGTCTCTTGATTCACCGCCAAAGCAGTGACGGCGCTCTCTTGCTTTAACAGCGTCTGGACCAAACAATGCTTTGTTCCTCTCCCTTGTAGCTCTCTTCTCCATGCCTTCACTGTTCCATCTGCTGAGCCTGTGAACACCAGCGAATCGAATCCTGAAACAACCGAGTTTATCGCGTCTTCGTGAGCCTTGACCGATTCCACGCATTTGTAGTCTGAAACTCTCCATACTTTAAGGGTTTTGTCCCATGAACCTGAGTATAACAATCCCAAGTCTTCGTTTAAACTCAAGGATGAAACTGTATCGAAATGCTTGATACGTAGAACGTTGTGACGTCTTCGAACTTCTACGTAGTTCTTGGGATTGACCGAGCTTGTGATGCAATCTTTGAATGTGGGCAAGCTTCCAATTTGCTTGTAGACGCTAGGGTTCTTGGAAGATATCTTCCAGATTCTTATTTTCCCATCCTGGTGTCCGGTGAAAATCTTGTCACCCTGTACAATAATGGCTTTGACTAAGCCACTGTTGGACTTAAATCCGGCGAATTCCTTCAGGTTCTTCCACACACGTATGTTCTTGCTGTCAGAGCCAGTGTAAAGTAGGTTACCAGAAGCAGCTAAAGAATACACGTGACCTTCTTCACGTACAATGGATCCAATGAGACCATTGTTTGGAAACTTGTGGGTCACTGGAGATGGTATTATCCATGGAGATCGTGCGTAAGGTGATGGTTGGTTCCATGGAGATGAGACGTTAGGAGACGAATCACCAGTCGGGGTCGTTGGTGCGCTGCTATTATAATAATAAACTCTGGGACTCATAGCAGAGGGACTATGGCTATTGCTATCTTCGTCTGCCCTGGGAAAGACTGGAGCTTCAGAGTGTAAAATGGCACCAAGTTTTAGCCGGTGAGGAATTGAGTTGATCTCGTCGATCATGTTTCGAGCCTCTTTGTCTTTCATCTTTAGAAGTGAGGTATAAGCAGAAAGAGTGAAATTCGGAGTTGGTATTTATAATGACGAATGCAGAGAACTGGAAATTAATGTTAGAGAAGGGAAAACTTTATATTTATAAGTAGGGGACAAAGATTGATGATCTGAGGGTGTGATAGGCCGACACGTAGACAGACAACAACGTAATCATTCCTGTAACCAGGAAACTAATACTAAAATTAAAAAAAAGAAAAGAAAACAGGTTCCGTTCTTCATTTCTTCTTATTATTCAATTCAAGGAGTTGTGCTTTGCTTTGTTTCCCACTGCATATTTACATTGGGTTTTCCTTTCTAGAACGAAACTTGATTCTTAAGGAAGGACTGACTGTACCAGAAACAGCTGCTTTTCACAGGAAGGCATTGACCTTGGACTACATCAAAGAGTGTACAACCTGCTTTACTTCTTTTAATTATGTTAATGTTATGCCATTCTTCGTCCTGGAAGGTATGGTTGTTCCGGCTGTCCTTGTCTTTGGTTCCCATTTGTGTCCCATTTTACAACTTCTATTACAGCTTTTACTTATCTAAATAATTATAATCATCATTCTTCCGTTATAACGGTCTAAATCAAGGTTTTAGATTATAAATTTAGGATTAAATTACAATTGGAATACATTGAAATAATAGAGCATATAATATAATAATTAGAGCTGCAATTATGATTATAAATTTTAGTTTAAATTTTTTGGCTTAATAATCATAAATAGTGTTGAGACAATGTATAAAGATATGATTTTGAAGTCTAATTTCACTTTCTAAGTAATAAAAAGATAGTATCTTTAATATTAAAAATATATTAAACGTTAATATTTACATTTATCAAGACTGTGAGAGAGTATGTAAATTAATGATTAAAAAATCAAACTGATTCAATCTTCAATTGTAAAAACTATTAATCATTTAATTTAACTTAATAATCATTGTTATTAAAAATCAATTTTAATAAAATAATTGACTTTTATAAACTATAATAAACTAGATAGTTTAACCCAAGGGGTGTGGTTGAATGGATAAGGACTCATCCATCCTTAATCAAAGCTCAGGAGTTCGATTCTTGACTTTGGGTATAGAGCAGCCTTAAAACCTTGAGTCAGCTGTCCCACTTTGTGAGATGCCTTCCAGCCAGCGAGGGGATTAGTCACTGAATCCGCCGGTGGATACCCTGCAAAAAAATAAACTAGATAGTTTTAATTCTTTAATTAAAATATAATTTTTAATAGGAAAAGATATTATTCATCTTCTATCTTATTTTAAGTTCTTCAATTTTGTTCAATCGTTATTTTATTATGAGTTTATGACACTTTTAAATAATGGTTGAATCTTTAAACCTCTTATTTTATCAGTTTAATTTTCAATTTAATTTTTAAAATATTGATGTAAATATATATAAAAATAAAAGATCTTATGCTTTGATCAATCCATTTTCATATCTATCACCTAATTTCTTGTTGCCAATCCAACTCCCCTCTTAGATTAGTTGATGATTTGATAATCAAGGATGAGTTTTGAAAGATTTAAGATCACATACTAAATCCAGATAATGTACCGCTTGTCCTTACTGAAGGACCACAAGATTACTTTCAGAGTTATCATCAATCTATCCTAATCAACAGTGACAGTGTAGAATCATCCTTCACATCACTGATGCGACAATAGCTAAGATGAAATAACAAACAATATTATTCAACCGTTATCAATATTTCAAGTCTTTTGATTAATCAATTAGTGTCAATTAAACTCTGGAGTTTCAAACCTGCCTCAATCAAGTAGCTTCTAAATTCAAATGCTAATCGTCGTCCATAATCATTAGCTTGTTATCTAAGATCAGGGAGAGCTCAATTATTTGTTGTTTATACCTTTGAAGGAGACTAACATCTGGTCCCCGTTATCAACAACTATTATTACCTTCAATTTTATTACTAGTATAGTATATCAAGTATGAATTCTATTTGTTCTGCATATAACTGAGTTATGTTGATTTTACTTAATCTAAATTAATAGAATTTTTAAGTGAAATAGTTCCCTCAATGGATGAGCAAAATCTTCAATCTTGGAAATAGCAAGCAAAAGTCGGGAGTTGGTGAACCACACGCTCTGCACACCTATAAATGTCAACGCCTCCTAATTGGCTGCCACTTTCTCTCAGTATCTCAGTTAACGGCCACGTAACGGTTTCCTTCTCACAACGTGACCGTTATCTTGGTTTTTGCCACGTAGTCTTCACTTGGATTCTTCTATCTCCCATCAAAAATCTAGACACGATCCCACCCACGTCACATTACGTCACCCCTTTTATGTTTTGTCCAGTTTGACGTAATATATAAAACAAATAAACAGTTCGATTATCTGAAATTGTGAGAGTATAAAACGTGTTAGGGTGTTAGTTTTAACTTTAATTTAGGGCATCTTTTCCCAAAAAAATAAAAAGTTTGTTGCTTAAACTTAGTTGGTGAATAGACTATTGGAAAAGTCAATTGGGTTGCCCAAGAAATAAATGAGATGCAAAAGCAATCTACTGTTGTATTGAAATCTCATATTTATAACACAATTTCAACTTGGAAGACAAAAGGGTTTGACTAAAGGTAGAATCGGTGGCTGTATCATTATGATGATACTTTCTATAAACTAATTAAATACGTAATCGTTTGAAATACTATGGATTGGTTAGTTCAAAATGCACCCACTAAGTTGGCTGATATAAGCATAATTAAAAGTCATTTACAGTATCGTAATTTGCTCCGAGTGGGAACAGAACTACACTTGAGGATCAATACATGTAATCCATGTTCAATGTACAAGCATTGTTTTGCTACAGTTAGGTAAGGAATTTTATCCTTTGAATTTGAATGCGTCACATGAAATTGTTGACTTAGGTATCGCGACAAACAAAATTTATTGATGGGTTATGAGTACCTATTAGGAGTTCATCACTTCCAAGTTGAACTATACGTATTCTTGGAACCTGGTTTTAACCATAAATTATTTGGTTATAATTTATGACAAGCCTTGAATGTAACTCTTCCTTTGATAGTAGCTTGATGTTTTCTGAGGAGTCCCAAGGACATTGGGAGTCAGGCTTACAGTTAATGCAGATGTAATTAGGGTGATATTCTACATGGCTTGTACGATTTGAAGTCAATGATCTGAAGTTCTTATTTTCATTACTCTTTCCGTTTCACACAAACAATTTTGGTACTAATTAGGGAAAGAGCTCAATTTATTTTTTGAAATTCTTTTGAGCCTAAATTCCTCATTTTTAATATTAAAAATTATTTTTCCAGTTAACAGAATCCTTAATGCTATATTTTTACATTAATAAATATAATTAGTTCAAGATTTATTTACTAACAAATGGGATAATCAAGTGAAATTTTGATAAATTTTTTTAAGGATTAAATTGATTTTTTTGGTAGTAATAACTAGTAAAATCAATGACAATGATCTTTGCATTATAGAAAATATTAAACTAAATTCATTGAGTTTCAAGATTAAGATTTTTTAAAAGATTTACTGCTATTTAGTTCAATTTAATTTATCATTTAATTTGAATCATTAATTCATTCAAATGTCTTTACTTATCATTAACCAGTTATCTCTTTTCCTTGAACCTGGCAGCCATTGACGTCTTCGCCATTTTAGAAACTGCGAAAATAGAGCCACTTGGCATTGAAAAGGGAAGTGCTACAGTTATAATGGTCCTTGTATCCTAACAAACCACCCAAAAAACTTGAAATTATTTATGTATACATGTCCAATATCTTATAATCTGACAAGCTTTAGAATGATCGAAAGTAACAACATACTAAACTGGAAATGTTGATAAACAACGTGTCTAATAAAAGATCTACTGTGAATCATATCATACCTAACGTATATTATGTCACCCTCATCATCAGCTGGAAAGTATTGTCATGGAACACTTGTCCCCAATTCGAAATATACCTCTAAGCGCATGGAGAAAGATTGTAGTTATATTTTTGTATTAAAGACGAATATAGCGCATGGAGAAAGACTGTAGTTATATTTTTGTATTAAAGACGAATATAGTCAACTTTATATCAAAAGTTAAAAGTCAATCTAAATAAACAGTCATTGGAACATTATCAGACTAAATGTAACATATAAATAGTTTATATAATTCCAGAGTAACTTAGTAAATAAGTGTACATGCCAACATGACATTAGCAGCAAGAACGTGGGATTTGCAGAGGGAAGCAGCAACATGACAAGTGTTACTTTTTAAGATAATTAAGATTATAACTAGGTATCAAATCCTTAGTACTGAATTAGTCCAAACCTTTAGGCATGTATGCGTAAGGAGTGGGATAAAGGCAAGTGTTCATGAAGCTCCTTCATTAATAAAAAAGATGATGCATTTATCAAATCTTCAAAACTTGTTGTTTACCATCAAACATGCACCTTGTTGTGTCATCACCAAGCACAAGTCTCTACAACTAATTAACACGTAACTTTTTGGGAAACAATCTCTAAACTAATCTCAAAAGAAAGAAGAGAAGACTTTGAATCATTCTACAATTCAGACATGAAGCTAAAGTACGCACGTTTGCTTTTAATATTATTACAAATGTCTACACTTTGTGATCGCTTGTCGTAATATCATTTGTGAGCTGATCATCAAATAGATCCCCTCACCTATAAATAAGAGTTTCATGCAGTGTTCCAATGAATATATATAATCACTTTATTATCCAGATAAGAAAGAAAGGTGGAAGGTGGCAGTACTTTGTTGATTCTTTAATATCAGGGTACACTGATCTAATAGTTAAGTAAATCATAACTAATGTTGCTTCCTGCATACATATTCACACGTTGTGTCTAATAACACAATTTAAAAAGGGAAGCTGAATTTTTGGCAGTATTATATGGCTTTTAA
Source organism: Erythroxylum shatona (assembly GCA_027568895.1). Lineage (NCBI taxonomy): Eukaryota > Viridiplantae > Streptophyta > Magnoliopsida > Malpighiales > Erythroxylaceae > Erythroxylum > Erythroxylum shatona. Next base: position 41,743,871 of record JAOSBK010000206.1, read on the forward strand.
GGCATGCGCGATGGAGAATGTTATCCTGAAGTTGTCAGGTGATTGCCAAACATACGTGAAGCCACATAAACAAAAAATCATACCAAAGATTTCCCTAGATTAGCAGATGTGATATGCTTACATAAGCAGCATAGGGTTTAATTTTTTAGGTCTAGTTTCAATGAGGAATTTAGTTACATTCTAATCCTCAAACTTAATCCAAACCCAGTTGTTAATATCTTATTTCTTGGAGGATAAAGTTGGTTTAAGTCGACTGATGCTAAGTTCCTCAGCAATTAGAGCATCCCTTTTTGTTATTATTATCGTCATCAAAAATGAATTAATAATGGATGATAGAAAGGGACACGTATTGATTGAGTCAGAATAAAGGGTTTCCGTCTAGTCTACTGTATAAGGATTCACAGTTAAGAAGGTAATGGTAATGGCAGTAAAGGCAATCCAGAGATAACAGCACATTTTCTACATCTTTTCAGTTGTAATTAGATTAGATAACTTTATCCTAAAATCAACTTATCTTAGTTTAGATAACATCATATCATATCCTATCTTATCATTTAGTTTAGATTAAATCATCATCAAAATTAAATTAATTCACCTTATCTCAAACTATTTATAAATACAGTGGAAGTTGTAGACCAACATTCATCAGAAAATCAGTACAATACTTCTAGCTTTATTTTCTTTCAATTATATTAAAAAGTTTTAAGTGGTTAATGCTCATCGATTGTAAAATCGTGTTGTGGTGAATTATGCCTGCTGCATTTTACATAAGAATCTTATGTGCAAACGAACTAAAAGACTACAAAGAATAAAAACTTCTTATTTCTTCCAATTTTTAGATATCAACACCATTATTGTTTCTTTGAGGCCGACACGTACGTCCTCTACTTTTCCATTCTCTTGTGAATTTAAGAACAAAAGGGTATAAAATTCAATAAAGAAATTCTCTTCTTCTTTTTTTTTGGTTAGGGATAGAGAATTGAACATCTTCCAAGTCCTTGTTAAAGAAAGAGATAGATGACAGAACAGAGGCGTGCCCTCAATCTTGTACAGTGTCATGAAGTGAGTGTAAGCCACCATCCTGAGAACCTGAAGAAACCAACACCTTAATAATTAATGTACAACCCCATTTGGGTCCAACATGGACAGAGAGCTCTTCCATTATTGCTGCTTTGAAGAACTTGTAAAACTACAAATCCACAGTTTCCAGAACAAGATAGTAAACGGTAAACCAACACACATGGCATTCTGCAATTCTAGACAGGCCAATTGACATAGGAAGCTGTTGGGAATTAATTCAAATTTTAAAATTGTTTAAATTCTTTTAGAATAGATCTTAGATTATTTTAAGAATTAGTTTGATTTATGTCACATATTTAACAAGGTTATTTAGTTGTCAAAGTCTTTAGGAAGTTAGTAAGTTGTTGAGTCATGGTAGTACTAGTGGGTAGTTTTTATTAATGTTTTTGTGACCCATGTTGTCCACTATGCGTAAGCCTTATCTAAGGCCTTGTTCTGATGATTTAATTGATGTGTGTGAGTTAATATAAAATTCTAACATGGTATCAGAGCCATAGATCCTTGAGGGACTTATGAGGGATTAACGTTTTGTAAGTTCAAGAGAAAAAAAAGGGCAATGAGAAATCAAGAAAATGAAAATATGGTGGAAGGAGCCTATCTAGCAAAGGTTGAAGTGGCTGAAGAAGAATCTTTTTTGAATTAGTTGAGAGAAAGTGCTCAAAAATGATAAGATGATGAGAAAGTGCATCATACAAATTTAAAGACAGTGATGAGAAAGTGCATCATACAAATTTGATGACGGTGGTGAGAAGTGCACCAAGATGTGTTTGGAGAGACGTGCTTCAATATTTACAGGTTGATGAAAAGAGCATCAACGGGAATTTGGTGAAGAGAAGTGCTTCACATAATATTCTGAAGATTATGAGAGATATGCTCCATCTAGAAAATTTGAATTAAGAGGAGATGTTGAGAATTAATTCAAATTTTAGAATTGTTTAAATTCTTTTATAATAGATCTTAGATTATCTTAAGAATTTTAGTAAGTTGTTGAGTCATGGTAGTAGTAGTGGGTAGTTTTTATTAATGCTTTTGTAAACCATGTTGTCCGCAGCCTTGTTCTGATGATTTAATTGATGCATGTGAGTTAATATGATTTCCTTTTATCTCATAGTTCTCATCTCACTCTTCTTTTTGTCGTTTATGTTCTAAAATTTCAACAATCTATAGTTAAGTTCCTCAACACCTGGGCTGCCGTCGCACGTGGTGATAGCAATATATCTGTTCCACGATTTGATGCGGCCAAGTACTTTGCACCAATAATTGTATCAGATTTTGACCCTGATTTTGAGGTTGGCAAAGGTCTTGACAACATTGTTTCAAGGAGGTATTTATTCAATGAATCAAGCTTAGAAATTCTTCGAAGTAGATACGCCGAAAACAGCACCACTGGGGACGTACATGGACGCCCAACACGAAACGAGGCCTTAACAGCTTTTATACTTAAGAAGTTCATAGCAGCAACTCAAGCGAAAGCCAATCCGGAGACAGTTTACGTTGCGAGACACCCCGTGAACATACGTTCAATGATGGATCCGCGTCTCTCGGATGATCACATTGGAAATATCCTTTATGAACAAGTCGTCGCAGAGCTTGACGTAAAAGCCAAAGATGCATGTTCGTACCGGATTATTGAGGAAATGAGAAGAAAGATGAAAAGTGGGAGCGCAGAATTTGTGAAGAAAATTGGAGCCGATGGAGAATGGTATCTTAAATTGATGAAAAAAAGAGCAGAGGTAATTAGTAAAGAAACCGAAATTCCATTGAACTTCTCAAGCGGTTTCAAGTTTCCATTTTATCAAACTGATTTTGGATGGGGTAAGCCTATGTGGATAGGCACCGGAGTTTGGCCGACTGACAATTTGGTTATATTCTTACCCGCAAAAGAAAGAGGTATTGAGGTATACCTTAACTTGGAGAAGCAGGACCTGGAATGGTTTGAAGATGATAACGAGATTGCATCACTCACTTCCTGTTCTTCTTCCATCTTCTCTGTAGCGTCTACTCGCATTGGATGTGTGAAATGGCATTCCGCCGATAAATTGATAAAAAAATAAACGATGTTTACAGTTATCGAATGGATACGGTGCTTAGCCACCGGGAGTTGTGTTAGGCTCCACTAACTCGTGAGACACTTTCGGCTTTACTAACTCAGGAGACACTTCTGCGCTGTCCGGAGTAAAAATTTGACACTATCAGAGTTTAATATAACACTTCTAGAAATTGATAAAGAAATAAACATTGTTTACAGTTGTCGGATGGACATGGTGCTTAGCCACGGAATACAGCCGCATTATCTAATTGCGTAACACTCACTTTTTGTAGTAATGCATTTAAAACTCTGCGATCAGTGCGATTTGTGTTAGGCTCCACTAAGACACTTTCCGGCTCTACTAACTCACGAGACACGTCAATGGTACTCAACGCACAATGTGCTGTCCAGAGTAAAAATTTGATACTATCAGAGTTTAATATAATATTTTTAGAAATTGATAAAAAAATAAACGATGTTTACAGTTGTCGGATGGATACGGTGCTTAGCCACCAAATACAGCTGCAATATCTAATTTTGTAACACTCACTATTTGTAGTAATGCATTTAAAACTGTGCGATCTGTGCGACAACTTGTGAGTTACTATATAATTTCCAGCATATCCTTTATTAGGTCTGCTAATACTTTGTAAGGGATATAAAGGAGGATTTCGAGAAGTACCAAGAGGTATTTTCATTCCTAGAATTAAATCAAATATTTGTTTCTTCATTGCATTTCTACTGGATTTATTATCTGTTTCCTTTGGATTCATTATTTTTACCAAATTATGCAAATTAGTAATTTGTTTTTGAAGATTTGTAATTCTTAAAAGAATAGCTGTTCCATAATATTCTATCGTTTTTTGTATTTCATCCATATCAGTTCCGATTTTTAATCCTTCAGGTTTAATCTTCAAATATTTATCATCTTCTATTTAAACGATCCAATTTGTCATGATTAGTTAATTCTAAACGAATTTTTTTTATTAAATCTTTATATTGTTGACATTTTTTATCAGTTTCTTCTCTCTTTATTATGATAGCTTGTATTGCCCTTTTCTGGCAGTTAGAAAATAATAAATAATCACAACTATTTAAAGATTGTTGTAATTCAATATGAGATTCTTGTACAAGATTATCAACTTTATTAATTTCAGAAAGTAGATGATTACAATAAAAATAATTACCCATTCTAATATCCTCTTTCTAAATGTATCCTATAATGTTCAGAAAATTGAAGATGTAAGATCTTATATTCTTTAGAGAGATGCCAATTTTCATTCTCATATATTCTAATAGTTTCATTAAAATCCAGAAAAATATCTAAGGTAAGACCATTAGCAAGTCTAATATGAAAATATATCTTTTTAAATTCGTGTATACTCGTATTATTCGAATCTATTTGTCTTCTCATATCCTTTATTTGATGACCATAGAAGACCTACATCATTATCTGAGTTAAATATAGTATTTTTAGATTTAGTGAAACTTTAAAACATACTATAGGTTTAGATATGTCTAACCACCAGATATATTTATCTATTGGAGTACAACAACCTCAAATTTTAGTAGGATCATTTTGAGTTAAATGTCCACCCTTTTATTTCTATGATACTGACACTGATATTTTTCTTAAAATTTGTTACAACTAAATTGCCAAAAGGACCAAGTCCAATTACAAAAAAATATAGGTTCTAAAAGGGCTAGTGTTTTTCACTTACCCATCTCTAAATGACCATAAGCACATTTTTTTCTTAAAAATGAAAAATCTTTTAGAAAACAAACATCAACAGGTAAAAACTATCAAAGATGGACTAGAAATAGTAAAAAAAGAAAAAATATTTTGATAATTCTTTACAATTTTAAGATAAAAATAGAGAAGAAACAAACTTAGAAATGATAGATAAACAAAAAATAATTAGAGTTACTGACATGTGATATAATCCGGAAGATCTAGCACCAAAGGATTGGGATTAGTAAAAGGCATATTGGTAGAATCAACATAGAACATTTACTTCTAAAATCCCCACGAACTGATTATAGAGGGACAATAGTTATCACTTATTGCATCCATTATGAGTTGTCTTCTTATCAATGCACTAAAATCAACCTTCACTTTATTTCCTATTTTCACATTTCCTTCGAAGATTTTTGAATTCCTCTAATTCCAAATCACATATATTGTATTCCCTGTTGTGATTATTTAGGAAGTTTTGTTATAAAAAAGGATTTAGAATCTAGATGAAAGAAGTTTGTTAAAGACTTCTTGGTAGTTGGAGCTGCAATCATTTTAAGGCATTAGGTTTGAATTGTCTTCCAAATATCCCTAGAGAATTGCCAGGAGAAGAATAAGTAGTTCAAGGATTCTAGAGCATTGTTGTGCAACTTATATGTGTTGGTGATAGTTACAAATTTTAAGCATGCCCGTTTGAAGCTTTTACTTAGATACAAGGTATAGGAAGGTGGATACAAGCCATGGGAAGGTTGTTGTTGTCTACATGTTCATCCTCTTCTGTGCTCATGTAAGTGAGCTTTTACTTTGTTTTTAATCTTCATGTGGAAAAAAGTGTGTGATTTGATTACTTGATTACAAATGTGGTGCTATATAGAAGCTGAGATTATTTAGGAGTATCTTTGTTACTCCTCCTACTGAGGCTCTAAAGGAAGGAGCTTCTAGATAAAGTTCAATGATGGTTTGATATTTCACGAATAAAAGGACCCATTTTCAAGTTATAAAGATAAGGGCAAAACCAATGAATGCAATATGTCTTAGAATATTTTTTTAATGAAAAATTATTTCTTCTTTGAAATTTCTTATGTTACTCTAGCTTCAATGAAAACAATATGGACCAAAATATAGATGAAACACCTACATCTAATTGTTGGTGAGTCCTTTATTGATTTCTTTGGAAATATTTCAAATATAGATAGTAAGGAAGCAAGTAATATAGGAAACTCAAGATGTACGGGAAATTCATGCCTAGAAGATAATATTACAGTTTAAAATGAAAGTAATTATGATTCAGTTGATTAAATAAATGAAGAAGCATAATTTTTAGAGAAGCACTCAACTGTAAATAATTAACTAGAATTTGGTCTAAGTAGTGACTTTACTCCTGTCACTACCAATGAAATATGATTCTTAGCCATCATTTAGTTTGGTCAAGTTTTTGTTAGTTATATATTGTCTAGGACTTCTCTTTTATCTTAGATTTGCTTAGACATCATTTCTTTTGTTTAATCATACTTTTATGTTAGTTTTTTGTGTGAATTTATTCATTTCTTATACATAATTTCCATGGTTTTCTCTTCAATACATTAGGACTAATTGTGATGTGCGGTTTGGAAAGCATAAATCTGAGCCATATAAATAGTAACAAAGAATTCCAAAAAAAATTGAAATAGCAACATAGTATCGACTAACTTGTGCATGTACGTCAAGGGAAAGACTTACTGACCTTCAAATATGTTAAGCAAATTAAGTTTTTCTACAATCATAAAATTGTTTTTAGAGTTCTCACTTTTTTCCAAGAAAGGAGGAAAGTGATTCATTTATGAAACTTGAGTTATTCTTCCAAGAATACATGGGCAATCAACTTACTTTGTTTCATGGCCATTGAATTCAATGAGCTGTATTAATTAGAATCTAGTCTTTGTTATCATTATAGACTTTGTTATCATTATAACACCAGAATTATTTTGGCATATGTTTTAGAAAAGATTAAAGTTATTCACTCCATTTAAAATGAGCAATATTATGTGTGTTGATCTCTTTTCTACTTGAAAAATGACAAAGCTTATTATATTTTACCTAAAAGAATTATATATCAGATATTTTATATGAAAATGTTAAAAAAAATGATTAATATGCATTATGGCAAAGCTAGAATTTTTGTTCATAGCTTACTCACCTATTGTGGTGTAGCTTATAAATCCCTTCTTTATTTAAATCCCTTAAATTTAAAGCCACAAGTAGATAAAAAAGCCCTTTAAGGTATGCGTTGAAGCTCATAAAATCAAACATTCCATCTTTATGTAGAGATTAAAACTTCTTTTCTTAAGGGATGGAGATAAAAATTCCAGCTTCTTTCATAAAACTAAACTCTCAAGGTCTAACAATAAGATAATTTTATCATTAGCTCTCAATGGGATTTAGGCAAGATGATACTTTATTCCTTATGATTTTTCATGCAAGTTATCCAAAGATTTATTTACTTTAAGATGAGTTATATTATGTATTCATAATCTCTTTCAACTTGAAAGATGGCAAAGCTTATTGCATTCTGCTCAAAAGAATTATGAAATGGATATTTTATATGAAAATGTTGATAAAAATATGATTAATATATATTACAACATATCAGGAATTTATTTTATACCTTACTCACCTATTGTAATGTAGCTTATGAATCCTATCATTAAAAGCTAATGAATCACTTATTTATTTGAATGCCTCAAATTTAGATCTATGAACAAAGAAAAAAATAAACCTTAGGTTTATAGGAGCTAAAAAAAATAAACCTTAGGTATATGCTCAAACTCCTAAAAAAAGTTTATCTTTCTTCATAACATTTATCTCTCAAACACTAACAATAAGGTAATTTTATCATTAACTCTCAAGGGGATTTAGGCAAGATGATACTCAATCCCTTACTTATGATTTTTCATCCAATCTTTCCAAAGTTTTATTTACCTTAAGATGAGATGTATATGTATGTTTAATCTCTTTTCAACTTGCAAGATGGCATAGCTTATTGTATTGTGCTCAAAAGAATTATGTATTGGACATTTTATATGGACAGAAAATATGATTAGTATATGTTATGGCAGATCTAGAATGTTTTTCTTACCTTACTCTTTTATATGCAGCCTTGTTCTGGGAAGATTGATTACTATTCTAAGAAGATTGCTTATCCTAGGAAGTTTGCAAAGTACCTCAATTGATTTATGAGATGGATAATTAATACAATTAAGTGTAGATCATATTATGTATTTTTTTTGGTCTTCTGCTCTAATTTAGGAAATGATTTTGATGATTTTGTATTTGATGATTTTGAATTCATTCATTTTTAAAGTAAAATTACTAAAAAAGGATGAATGTGTAAGGAGGAATTTATTAACTTTAGAATCTTATTTTATAGGGTAGTATGTAAGATTTGGAAAGAGAGGAATATTATTTAGACAATTTCATAAATTTCATGCCAAGCACTAGGTTAAAGTCATAAACTATTAGGAATTCATTAACATGCTTTAATTTTTATGTAACTTCTTTTCCTCACTTTAAGTATTTGATTTTAAAACTTAGGAAATGTGATCGTAGACCACTTATCACGTCTGGAAGGAGGGGAATGTGAGCAAGATTATGATATTAATAAGAGGTTCCTTGATGAGACTCTCAAGTCACTCGATAGCATGGCAATAGCATAGTTCGCCAATATTGCCAACTATATTGCTATCAGTAACCTGCCTTCTAATCTATCCTATCAATAGAGGAAGAGATTCCTATATTAGTGCACTTGATATCTCTAGTATGAGCCAATATTGCATCAAACATATATTGACAGGTTAATGAGACTATGTGTTCTACAGGAAGAAATGTTGGATATCTTAAAATAGTGTCATGAAGGTCAATATGTTGGCCATTATAGAGAAAACAAAATGACAACTCAGATACTCAAGTGTGGATTTTATTAGCCACACTTGTTTAAAGATGCTTAAGCTTTCGTAGCATAATGCGATCGATGTCAAAGAATAAGTAACATCTCTAAAAGCGATGAGATGCCTTTATCTAACATTTTGGAAGTCGAAGTCTTCAATGTATAGGGCATCGAATTTATTGGTTTTTTTCCATCCTCTATAGGGAACATGTACATTCTAGTAGGGGTGGATTACGTATCACATTAGGTCAAAGCCATGCAATCTCCAACTAATGATGGAAGGGTTGTGTAAAAATTCATTAAACAGTTATTCAATGAATTTGGATTGCTAAAGATTATAATAAGCAACGGGGGCACACGTTGAAGTGAATCACACGTTATTACAGTGCTTATAATACAATATATGAATGCACAAGAAGGGGGGGTTGAATTGTGTATTCCCCTTTTTCAAAACTCTTCAAAAACGTTTTGTTAAAAACAAAGTTCTTTTCACAGAAACTACTACAAAACAAAGTTAATCAAATCCTTGAAAACTTGTTTGAAATCTAAGTAAAAATGAAACTTTGAACAATAAGAGA
>JAOSBK010000206.1:41773159-41786012 GCA_027568895.1 Erythroxylum shatona
GATGAATGGTGTGGATTTGGTTTGGTATATATAGAAGTGAGTTTTAAAACCCTTTGCAGGTTTGGGTTTGTTAAAATGCAGCCGTTATGCTGCCCAAATTTTGTTTATGGTAGTATATGGATATGTGTGTTAAGTGTCTTTTGGCAAAAGAAAGGAATAATAGGATTTTTTGTATAAGTCATGTGTGAGATTTCTTTTGGCAAAAGACAAATAAATGTTTGTTAAAGATGAAATTGAGATATTGCATGATTAAGAAGAATTGTATGTTTTGAGTTTTGGATTTGAGGATGAATTTTCCAATTGAGGAAAATTAAGTTTTGAATTGTTTCGATGAATAAAGATGAAAGGAATGAATAAGAAAAAAAAATTTACATCGATTTGGATAGGTTAAGTCTAAGGTTTCCAATGTGATATTGTTCTAAGATTCACGTTGTCGGATGTCAGATCCGCTTTGATGTGTTTTCCTCTTTATGATTTGTTTGAACCGATTCGAATCGCTTTCGATACTTTCACCTTATGATTTCCGAACCTTTCGTTTTAGATTTGGTTTCGCTTTGTTTCGATTGTAATCTGTTCGTTGGTTTTCCGATCCGCTTTGTGTTTCGCTTTGTTTTCGCCATTCTTTAGTTTTTTCGGTCCGTTTGATTCGCATTCCACCACTTTGTTATTCAATTTCCGTGTCTATTTTTCGTTTTTTCGGTTGGGGTCCGGTTCCGAGATCGGGTCCCAACAATTAGTCATTGAAGGCAAGAGGTGATTAGTATTTGATGAGAAGATTTATTATGCATCGATATGTCCTTCATTAGGAAGAATTTTGTCATATTCCTCCTAGCAGAGCTCATTTCTGCCATTAGAACCTAATCTTCACATCTACACTCCACGACGAATTTATATTAATAGTTTTATTCTAAAATGTTAATAGAAAAAAAATAATTAATCTTCTCTATATAGAAGCATAGTGTACAATTTAATAAGGAAACAAAAAAATTATATGAAGTTATATGCAATTGACGAAATATTCACAAAAGAAGCAAAGATCTTCTTCCCTAGCACATTCTAAGTTTGTTACGCACCATTAAAGATTAATAAAACTATAGCACATTTGAAGGCTACAATCAATAAAAGTAGTAGCAATTTCCTTGTTAATTTGCAAGAATCAACTGCTAGATGTGAAGTAGAGGAGTTAGGTTGCTATTTTATCCAATAATTAATATTTTGCCTAATGATATGAACATCACTTAAAGAACAACATCTAATAACCATTTTCTGTGCATCAAAGAATTACAAGCTATTTCAGCCCAACAATCATCTATCAATGTAAAAAAGTTGTCATTTTTTATTGGCTACTCATAAAAATAGAAAAATATGACTGTTAAAAGGAAGGGATTAATTAACTGAGGCTAAGAATAGATTCATCGGAATACACTACCTATATTGACATTAGTGTATATAAGCATAGAAATAATAGTATAAACAAATGCAATCATACTATGAACACTTGGTGGAAAATTAATATATATTTAATTATTAAACTAATAATTATTTATTAATGTATATTTAATTATTAAAATCAACATTGTTATTTCGAATAAAATATTTATGTTTTAAAATTATTTAATAAATAATTTAAAATATCAAATTTTATTTTAAAATTTAATTAAAATATAATAATTAAATAGTACATATTTATTCAAAAATAAAAGTTAATTTCAAAAAATAAAAATAGAAAGTCAAAATTTATTTCTATGAATTTTATTAATTATGAAAACAAGAAAATTTTGAAATCAATAATAAAAATAAAAAATTTTAATCTCCAGCATACTAATTTTTTGGATTTACAATGTAAAACCTTTTGGGCTTTTTCATTAACATTACATAGGGTGGTTAAAATTTAGTAAACCGCATGAGTAATATGTGTTAAGGTTATTAATTTATTAATTTATCTTATTTATAAATTATCATTTTTACATTTCATTACTTATATCATCATTATTATCATCATACTTAGTCTAAAGTCCTGCAATGAAACAGAGTTTAGGGAGGTCTGATAGTATGTAGCCTTACCCCTAAATAGTAGAGAGGTTATTTCCGGTAGACCCACATATAGATGTGACAGAAAAATAGTGATGCAGGTTAATAGAATAAATAAGTAAAAACTAGCACGCAAAATATTTAAGTAAAAGAATTACAATAAAATACATAAGGACATACATGAATGTTTCCCCTATCTGCTAGTACCTTACACCCTGTAAAGACCGGCTCTTTTTGTCGTTTGTCACTCTAGGAGTCTGCATTACTGAGCGGCCCTGAGGATACAATAATCCTATGGTTTTAGACATCTATCGCGAGAATCTTTCCCTACTACACCTGACCTGAAAAACAAAACTAGTCGATGGCTTGAAAGCCTTGACTAAAAACTTGCCACTCGCAAAGGCATAAAACACAAATGGGTCGGACTTCCTAAGCGGTAAGTATGAGATGCGAGGACTCTAAAGGGTGTCGTTTACCCTTATCCTATCACGCCAGACTTTCCTAATTCTAGCAACTACCTTAATGAGGGCCAACTCTGACATATCCTTCTTGATCACTTCCCTCTAGGTCTTGTAAAGCCTTCCTTTCCTTCTCTTGTAGCCATTAAGGTTTATTATCTTACAGCATCGTACTGGAGCATCAGATGACATCCTACACACATGCCCAAACTACCTAAGTCTTTTCTTTATCAACTTGTAGGCAATACTAGCCACTTGTAATTTGTCTCTCACTACCTAATTCCTTACCCTATCTCTTATGGTAATGTCACACATCCACCTAAGCATATACATTTCTGCTACCAATAACTGTCGCATATGTCTATGTTTAGTAGGCCAACACTCTGTTCCATATAACATAGTTGATCGAATCACCATTTTACAGAACTTCCTTTTGAGTTTTACAAGGACCTTTTTATCACATATAACACCTGATGCACTCCGCTATTTAATCCACCCAGATCTAATACGATGTAGTATATCGTCATCGATATTACCATCTCTTTGAATGATGGATCTAATTTAAAACTCGATGTCTATGGTATGATGTCAGTGCTAATCGTTACCATTGCCTCTTGTACCTTCTGGCTACCTGAAAAGTTACAATCTAAATACTCCGTCTTAGACCTGCTTACTCTAAAACCTTTCGACTCTAATACTTCTCTCCAACATTCTAGCCTGACATTGACCTCCTTTTTGGTTTCATCCACCATGACAATATCGTCAGCAAATAACATACCCAAGTTACCTCTCTTTGAATATGTTTAGTTTGTGAACAAGAAGAGACTTAAAGTTGAGCCTTGATGTAGTCCAACACCAATAGAGAACGCTTCCGTGTCGTCTCCTATCATCTTTACACTAGTCAATGCTCCTTCATACATATCCCTAATTACTCTGATATACGTATTAGGAATGCCCTTTACCTCTAAACACCATCATATTAGTTCTGTAGGAACCATGTTATACGTATTCTCCAAATCTATAAAACAATATGCAAATCCCGTTTCTGTTCTCTGTAGCATTCCATTAGTCTTCGAAGTAGATGTATTGCTTTTATCGTGGACCTACTAGGCATAAATCTGAATTGGTTGGCCGATATAGAAGCAACCCTCCAGATTCTCTTTTCAATTACCTTCTCCTATAACTTCATGGTATGACTTAGTAATTTGATGCCTTAATAGTTTTGGCATTGTTGAATGTCTCCTTTGGCCCTATACAAGGGGATGAACCTACTCAATCTCCATTCATCTGACATCTTGGCTGACTCGAGGATCACATTAAAGAGCTGGACTAACCACTCAATGTTGACAGCTCCTATTTGCTTGCACACCTCTATAGGGATGTCATCCGATCCTACGGCCCTTCCTCTCCCCATCTCCCTTAAAACCTTTGTAATTTTCCCCTTGTGATCCTCCCCCATGAGTACATTTTTAGACATTGACCCAATACAGGAGGTTCTCCTAATTCTACGTTGACCAATATGTCTTCATTGTATAGGCTATAGAAGTATTACTTCCACTTCCGCTTGATGGCTTGGGCATTTATAAGTACCTGTCATGCTTCGTCATATATACAACAGACTTGGTTGAAATCCTTCGTCTCACGTGTCCTATCTCTCACTATTTTGAAAATTCGTTGTGCTCCTTTGATCGTATATAAATCCCTGTACATATTCTCGTAGACGTTTCCTTTAGCCATTAAGATAGTCTTCTTTACCTTCTATTTTGCCAATTTATACCTTACTCTATTAATTATCTACTCCACCTCTGTTGCACTTGCCAACAGCTCTCTTTTTCACCTTTACCATCCCCTTACCTCATCTGACCATCACCAGGATTCCATCCGCCCCCTGTCTTTTAGAAGCCCCTAGTAATTTAGTGGCGGTCTCTCTCACTACAAGGGCTACTCTCTGCCACATTTGCATTCCCACTCACATCCCCATGTTATATTATTCCTAACCTGAGACCTAAAAAGTTCCACCATGTCCTTTTTGAGTCTCTCCCATCTGATTTTGCGGCATGGCTTAGTAAATTGTTGTGCCCTCCACTAGATCCAAAACTAACAATTTATGTTGGTTTGAGAGGCATACGGCCGAAAGTACTTTGCAATCCTTACGCCACGATTTGGCGCTTGTTCTGACAAGGAGATAATGAATTTGCATCTTGGTTTTGCTACTCTGAAACTTCACTAAGTGCACTTCGTTTTTGTTAAAAAGGAATTTACTATTACTAACTTATAAACTATGGCCAAGTCTAATAAATCAACCCTAATATCATTCTTAGTGCTATATCCGAAGCCTCTATAAGTTTCTGTATAACTGTCTAAATCTGCCTCTATATGGCCATTAAAATCCCCTCCTAGGATGATCTGATCAGTATTAGAGATTTGTATAAGCACCCCCTCCAGTGTCTCCCAGAAGATACATTTTTATTGTATGTCTGCGCCAACTTGAGGTGCATAAGCACAAACTATATTGAGAACCATATTGCCTAAAACAAATTTTGCCATCATTGTTCTATCATTGACCCTTGTGATCCCCACCACTCTGTCCATAAGTCCCTTGTACACTAAGATACCTACCCCATTTCGCTTTCGCATACTTCCCGAGTACCATAATTTGAACCCTTATCTCTTTTGCTTTAGCTCTTGCTCACTTTGTCTCCTGAATGCATGCTATTTATATCCTATACTTGTCTAAAATCTCTACCAATTCTAAGAACTTTCCCGTGAGGATTATCACGTTCTAAGAACCTATCCTTATTAGATCATTTCCGTCTTTATTCTTGTAAGTTGCGCCTACCAACCCACTTACTCTGATTCCATTTGCTCGAGTTGAAGGCATCCCTCCTAACTCGAGTCTTTGACATTTTTGCAAGTAGTATCCTAAGAAATCCTTAAAAGCTGAAACTAATAGACCTCACCACAAAACAAAGTATGAATAATAAATCATAAATAATAATAATAATACAAAAAATAGTTAATACAAATAATAAAGATACAAATACAAAATAATAATAATAATAATAATAATCGCGAAGGACGTCTCTACTGGTGAGGCATGCAAAGTGACAACAAAATCTGACCCCGCTCAAAAGTACTTAATCCAAAAGGGACCGGTGATGTTTGATAATAAAGGAGAAGGTTATTTAAAGGTTGGAGTATTAAGAATCATCAGGTTGGTAACAGGTCTCACAACAGTCTTGTATGCAGACTTGTCAGGATGCTCGAGGCAGTAAACTTTTCAGCAAAGGTGTGATATTTTAGAGAGTTTACATTTATCTATTGCAATGCAATAACCACGCATCATCGTCTCCAACAAGCGCACTGTGCTTAGTTGAGTAGAAGAGAGCTCCACCCGTTATGCATAATCTTGGGTAATGTTCATGGCTCACGAGAAAACAAACGAGTGCGGAACATGTTCGACTTGCAGGACTTTCACTATACGTAACTAATAATAATCCATACTAAAAACACATAATCACACTGGCATACATAACTAATAAATGTAACTACCAAGGATGGCTTGAACAGCTACCTCTTACCTCCACCGACTTATGGGAGCCACACATGGAGATGACCACTGTCAACATACACACACACTATGCACCGTAAACTTAGATAAGTGACAAGGTATAAGTAATACACTTAGATACCAGAGAATGTGGAATCCCCTTTGACTGTTGAAGAGATGCAGCTTGCCCTACCTATCATCAACGAAAAAGTTGTAAAAAAAGATAGAGAAAATACTACATGATAGCCATTGTCATGTCCACCGTACTAGATCTATGCTTCGACGTATCTTTCATGGAGCTCACTTCTTCGTTGTTACGTCTCTAGCTTGTCTTCTTGTATTTCCATCTCTAGCTATTGTTCTGTACCGTTAGCTCTTTGTTGAGATCAACTCTACTTTGGCTTTGACAGAGCATTGCAACGCTGCCGCCGACAAGCCTGCACTCTTCTTCTCAAAGAAGGTAATAAAAGTATAAAACAAAAACTTTAATAAAAAGGGTAAGGAAATCTGTAAGAGGAGAAACTTCTGCCAGCGACTTAAGTATCCACTATCTTCCCGCAGGGTGATAGATGTAGGGCCGAGCAACGAGACTGAGACAGTGGAGGCTCAAGGCAAAGTTAGTATCTTTGACGGCAAAATACAACTGGTCCTCCGTCACGCAGAGATTTTGATATTGTCTTAAATAAAAAACCTTTGTGCATGGCAATAATGATAGCTGTAAGAATGGTAAAGATGGCTGTGGAAAAAACCTACTAATCAGAAACATTGCTAAGATGGCAAGATATGTTAAAACTGCAGAATCCCACGTTTCCACAAGAACAAACAAACCCCATTAGAACTTCTTCTTCTTCTTCTTCCAAATAAAGTAATTTCTAAATGCAAAAATTATACTGAAAGAAGGAAGCAAAAGAATACTGTAAGCATCTGAGACCCTGCGAGAAGATAACAAAAAGGACAAAAAGTATAAACAAATTCTTAACATGTAAGGTTAATTTATTTTATAAATAATAAATAAACAAATGAATTTATCATATTTTGTTGATAAATTAATAATGTATCTATCACTTTAACATGATAGTAAAGTAAAATTTCTAATATTTTTAGCAAGTAAAATGCTAAATTTATCATTTTTACTTATAATTTATTTTTCAAAGCAATTAATAATTTGATTTGCCTTTTATAAATGAAATTATGAAAATAATATTATTTTATTAATTTATCATATTTACATATTATTTTTCTTATTAAACAATATAATAGTATTTAATATATTATTTTAATTTATTTTTAATAATGAAGATGCCATTATCATTTATTATTATTATTATTATTATTGTTGTTGTTGTTGTTATTTATCATTTTTATATAACAATAAATTACATATTTCATTAATATTTATTTATTAATTCTAAGAACAACTGTTCATATTTTATTCTGATCTATTTGCATATAAAAAGATTAATTATTTGCTGATTATTAGTAATCAACAATTATTGATTAATTTTGAATATTTACGTCTAAAATCAACTAAAATAATCACTAGATATGTAAACTAATCGTTATAACTACAAATTTGGCCAAAGTGCGTGTATAATATAATAGAACATGAACTTTAATGTTTTCATGCGCTCTAATTAAATTATAAATTTTTAAAACATTCAAAAAATATCTTAATTGAACAAAAAATTTGAAAATATCACGTTAATATCAACGTGGTTTTGTTATTTATTTTTATAATGAAAAGTAAATTTTACTGCTAGTTAATTATTTTTTAAAATTAACTAGAAAGTAAGATTCATTTTCTCGTAATAGTGAAATTTACTTTTTTGTTTAAAAATATAAAAATGATATCACATTATTATTGACTTGATGTTTCACTGATAGAAATTAATTTAGTTAAAATTTAATTTTAATTACTTAAAGCCTATTTAAATATTTTGAAAAAGTTGAAGATGAATTTAGAAATTTGAAAATATTAAAATCTATTTTGTATTACGCCGTAAACGTTGATATTGACGATATACGTTTTGCTCCACAAATTTGTATGTTACTTACTTTTGATTAGCCGGATAAGCACGTATTCGGATACTAACTAGCTGGACAGAAAGTCGCATCTGAATAAATTTTCAGATAGACCGTCCATTATTTGGTCATAGCCAGTGGACAATATTTCATTCAATGAATAGAAAACTAATGTGATTATTTATTAGGTCAATAAAGATTAATCACAAAATTTAAAGGAGATACTGATACTAAACTCTTTTATAAAATACAAAAACTTTTTAAAATTAATAAAATCACGTCCAAAACTATATGAGATTATTAGAGTATGCTTGGTTCAATGAGAAAATGATAATATGATTATAGTGAATACAATAAGGAAAAGATACGTAGTATTATCCCAGAAGAGGATGTAAAAATACTTTTTATTCAATCATAATATATGACAAAGTATTCCTATTCATTATTTAGGAATCGTTTGGCTCGATGAGCATAATTAAAATAAAAATAAAATTGAATATAGTAAGGAACGAGAATAAAGTATAGCTAATAATGAATCATATTTCTCTGACAATTCAGAGGGATGAAATATTACTAAAAATGAGGAAATGAAAGTATTACCTCTGCTAATATCAAACATAAATTTTCATTCCATACTTATACCTTTTTTTTTCTTCTTCCTGTTACTCTCAAACAAGCAACCTCTTAATCTTTTGTTTCTTCCCATAATAATTAACCAAGCAGATTGACAAAAGAGCACCTCTACATCAATGCAAGATTTTCTTTTTCTCTTATAAATTCAATTCTAGAATTCCTTTCAAAATTATGATTGGCTAAGAAGAGCATGTCCTTATTTCCCTAATTCAAGTAACAGCTTCCCTTTACAATTTATAGAATCATCCATATGCTTACCAGATGCCTTGAAATATATTTTGTTAGAAGTATAAGAAAAGTATTTTTATTACTTCAAATGGGACTTGTATGAAACGGCGTGACTTACGTTGCTCGACTCATTGGCATCCAGGTGGCACCACATAACGTCAGAATCCGACAAGCCTTTCTATGAGCTAATCAGAACCTGACAGTCACATCGAGTCTCGATCTAATCGCTTGCCACTTGGTGTGGCTCTGTCTGAAACGAAGAGCTTGAGTTAAAGCTCGGAACTTCTTCACGTTAATTTTTTTCGGGTTTCGCTGGTCAGATCAAGAGACGGAGATATGTGGAAGAAAAGTGGTTACTTGGAGATGAGGAGAGATCAGGAAGCTATGGACTTGGTTTCTTCTGATTTCAAAGACTTGATCTTTGCCGCTAAGAAACTGGCTAATCATGCCATCAAGCTTGGTGGGTTGGGATTTGGGACAGCTTTTCTTGAATGGGTCGCTTCTTTTGCTGCAATGTATGCATCCCTCTGAACGCTTATTTATATGCCAGGATCAACGCTTTTTCTTTTAGTGGAAATCAGACTCTTATCTGGGTCCTTAAATTTTTCACGTTTTCCGTGTTTGGATTCTGATATGCTTTGAGAGAGAACCATTTCACAATTGCGTTGAGCTCATCTTTGAAGGCTGTCATAATGGTTTGCGGGATTGTATGCATGATAAGAACAACCTGTTTTATGAATTTTAGGCTTTAGTTCTGTTTAATGCATCCGTTTAAATATTATATTATCATAACCTAGTCTTTGTGGATTTCTGCAGCTATTTACTGATATTGGACAGAACAAATTGGAGAACGAAGATTCTTACCGGCTTATTAATTCCTTATATTTTCTTCAGTCTTCCTTCAGTTCTGTTCAACTTATTCAGGTGAATTTCATTTCTTCACTAACACTGTGTTTGACCTTCTTCCCACCCTCTCTCAATCTTTTCTTTACTCTTTGCAGGGGAGAGGTTGGAAAATGGATCGCATTCATTGCTGTTGTGTTGCGTCTCTTTTTCCCGAGACGTTTCCCAGGTAAAGTTTAGATTCAGTCTTACAGAGGATAAGGGGTATCCCCCATGGTATTCATTCCCTTCGCAGAACCATAAGTTCCTGTATTCATCTTAAGACCAGTCTTGCACATTGACTAGCAGTTTTACCAATTTAAGACTATAGTGTTGCCATCTTTATTTCAACAAGAATAGTTTCCTCTGCATGCTTGGTACTCTCTTGGTATTTCAGCAAGAGTTTAGTAGTTGCATGTTATTGAGCTTGTAACTATACAATTTGATCATAAAACTAAATTTCTTGACTTCTTATTCTCATCTATTACAGATTGGTTAGAAATGCCAGCTGCTTTGATACTCATAATAGTTGTGGCTCCGGCTTTCTTTGCCAGTACCTTGAGGAGCAGCTGGATTGGTGTGGTGATATGTCTGATCATTGCATGTTACTTGCTGCAAGAACACATTCGGGCATCCGGGGGATTCAGGAGTGCTTTCACTAAAGCTCATGGCATATCCAATACTATTGGCATAATCCTGCTATTTGTTTTCCCTGCCTGGGCATTGGTACTTCATTTTCTTTAAAGTACCTTATTGAGTTATGTATTTTGTTCATGTATGTAAATTTTTTTTTTCTTGTTTCTTTAGGTTGTTGAGACTTGAATTGACTATGATCTATGTGCTACTGAGACCTAAGTGCATCGCTAAGTTTATGTATTGCATTTCGTTGTAAATAATAAGTTATTTAATGGAGCCTATCCTTACTTAAAACTGCTCCTTGTCGTAAAAAGCCTTATGTGGTGATTTCTGATTGGTTTCATTTCAGAACTAGTAAGGTCTGCCACACAAATTTCACATGCGTATAAATTGGCGGTGGTCCTGGCACTTGCTTATTTTCTCAAAATAGGTTGGACGTTTACGGTTGCATCTGTACTGTTATGACAGAAACGTATAATGCACTAAGGGGGTCCATTAAAAATTAAAAACAACTTTCACTTGGTCACTTACAAGTGTCGATGACATCAGGGTCAGGGTAACCACATAACATTGGAATTAATAATGTACACAATGCTATCCACTGATATCGTCCATTAAGCAAGATTGAAATTTCGGATAAATCTATTGTTTATGAAGGAACGTTGGCAATGATCCGTAGGTATCGCATTTGCTTCTTCTTAGAGTTATCAAACAGGATTGAACTGTATGTAATCCAATGAGATTGTATAGAAATTCCAATGGAGGCTCTTAATGAGCGTACTGCAGTCTAGTTTCCACTCCTCTCATAGTTTCAAGTCCTTGGCTTCTTTGTACGGTTGATCAACTGCATCCTGCACATAAAGTCAGCACATGACAAAAACACGATCAGCGTCATACGTTCTGGAGCTAGCTTCTGTTAAATATGATCTACGAACGAAGAAGGTAAACAGCTATGCCTCATTACGTAGGATATAGACCTACCCAGTAGCATTTGAGTAATTGGGGTCTTTTCAGATTGAATGTTTGAGTTACCATATCTCTGTCAATGTCAAATGGTTGTGGTTCCAGATAAACCGCTTTCAGCTCCTCAAACCCTTTAAGCTGATCAAGTCGTTCACGTCAGTTGAGAAAGTCCAAATTTAAGGCCACGACAAAAGAAACAAAAACATGATCCAAATTACTTGATGTTCTTCACCAGTCCTATTAAGCTCATCCAAAACATATTTCCTTGCCTTTGGATTCTTGCATAATGACTTGTAATCATCTGTCACATTATTGTTTGCCGCCCAAGTTTCAAGTGCCTGCTTCTCTGGGACAGCTACAGCGACAAGAAATGACTCGAAACTGTTTCCATAGACCCAAATCTGAGCACCATAAGCTAATTGTTAGAAGGAGACAGAATTTTAGAGAAGTTTTCAAATAAAAGCCCGTTTATAGAGATACCCAAATCATCAGAAGCTAGCGTTTCTGAATTAGGAAAAACAATAACATGACGTTCTAACGATTGAATCCACTTACTGTGTTACTAGTGGGCATCGTGAGTAGGTGTTCTCTATGTTTTCCACAGCTACATATTCACCCTGAGATAGCTTGAATATGTTCTTTTTCCTATCTACGATCTTCAGTGCTCCATTTGGCTGCCATTCTCCAATGTCACCATGCAAATGTTACAAAGATTATGCTTATGCTCGCTGTTTCACTTCTGAGCAGTCACAGATGGTCCTTAAAAGCAGGTTTTGTGTCTATGAATAGCTCGAGGAAGTGTGTGAAAAATGTATTTTACCTGTATGAAACCACCCATCAACGAGGACTTCATTTGTTAACTCTTCTCGCTTGTGGTAGCCAGAGAATAAGGTATTGCCCCTTAGACAGATCTCTCCTCGAGGAGTCTCGGATAGTGCATCATATCCCATCTCCGACACTGATTTAAGTCTAGCTTCAATTGTCGTCATAGGTAGCCCAACAGTTCCAATCATAGAATACACATCTCCAATTGATGTATAACAACCTCCACAGCTTTCAGTGAGACCTGTGTGAAACAAATAAGTTGGAGAGGACCAACAGAGAATTAATTAAGGAGCAATCCTGGGACATATTTGGTACGCACTATATCCTTGTGATAAAATGGAACAAGAGGTAACCCTTAAGAACTCATCCACATGCTTAGCCAAAGGAGCTGCACCTGATGTCAGGATACGAACTGACCACCTAATGCTTGCTTTGTCTGTCAAAATCAAGACAATTAAGATTTCAAACACAAAACTTTTTGAAACGGGATTTGAGTGTGAAATGAAAACTAAAACATGCATTTCATACAAAACATAACGTATAAAATACATGCAGAAATCAACATATATATCACCATAATATATATATGTAAAACAGTAGCGGAAGCTTAAACCAAGAACACTTA
>JAOSBK010000206.1:41786112-41798711 GCA_027568895.1 Erythroxylum shatona
CACCGTAGATCTGAATGTTTTCTGTGCAGGTTGGAGCTTCTGTCCTCTTCCAAAGCAGAGCGATGGTGTCAACAACTGGTGTGTCTTGGAGACGACAGGGACCAACCTTTTAAACCCACTAAACACTCAAGTCTCTGGCCATCATCGAGACTAAAGGTTGGGTAGATGGGCAACAAACGTTAGTGGGTAGGGTTACTTTGTATAAATGGACCATACTCAATAATAAGGCAGGACCATACTCAATAATGAGGCATTATTGACTTACATGAAATTACCAACCTTTTCAGAAACGAGCTTGTCGAAGAGAGGTGCTGCCTTTGCTTGTGGCAATCCTTTCTCAAGATTGCTCAGTTTGCTGTCATTACCTTCTTCGTTAGACGTCTCCTCCATTCTAAGAAGAAAATGGATGATCATGAAGAAAATGGAATCTAGACTTACTAGTAATAGGCAAAATCGAAAATTTTCTTCCTCAGGAAACCTCTGGCCAAAATTTTACTCATTGTGGCTTCAGTAACAGTTCATGCACTCAATTACTTGTAATGAAAAGAACAGCAGTATAATCTTTAGAATTTTAATTGCAGGGATGATATATCATACCAGAGTATATACGGTCGAAAACTCTAGGTACCACACATAATATACTTGGTTTCAATTCTTGAATGTCCTCAATCAAGTAGCGACCATCCTGTAAGTAATATAAAGGCCAAGAGCTAGTACGGTTTAAGTGAACCTTTATGTTAGAAGTGCCTAACTATCCCTCAAAAATTAGCTCAAAAAAGGGAGGAGGTTTGCACATTATTTTAAATTGTTAAATGTTCTCATATTTGTTCGACGTGGGATTCCTGATATATCCCCCTCAGTCCAGAGTAGGATTGGACATCTGATGGATATATTGGCCAAAAGGATATAACCGGGTACTGCCCCAAACCATCGGGACAAACTGGCTCTGATACTATGTTAGAAGTACCTAACTCACCCCCAAAAGTTAGCTCAAGAAGGGGAGGAGGTTTGCACATTATTTTAAATTGGTAAATGCTCTTATATTTGTCCAATGTGGGATTTCTGACACTTTAAGCAATAAAATCAGAACACAAGAAGCCAGACGCTAGACGTGTAAGAACCATCCCAAAGTTTGATTCTTGATCATTACCCTTCTCCAATATCCTATTTTGGCTCCTTTATAAATGCAATAGGTCTCCATAATTTGATTGTATACATGGGCCAAAGGTAAGAAAGAAAAGTATGAATCGTCCTCTGCAGTCTGTGGGAAAAAACAAAGAAGAAAAGTGTTGATAATTAGACAGTAAATGAAAGAATCATAGAAGACTACTATTGTAATACCACACATTTTATTAAAAAAGAAAGAAGCCTTTTAAATAGGCATAAACATAAAGGGAAAAAACGGAATCATGGATGTCTATAAATATAGCAGCAATTATTGACCAATAAAGTAGAAAGTAACAGTTTCTAAAGAGTAGGACAGCTTGTTGACTATTTCAGAATCACAATTCAACACTCTACCTTGATTTGAAATTACATGCACCAAGCAAGGTTCTAAACAGAAGAAATTTATCCTTTGACAATGACTTTGTCAAAATATCTGCCAACAGATCATGAGTGCTACAGTATTGGACATCCACAACTCTTCTAGCTACCAAATCTCTAACAAAATGTAGTCGTGTATCTATGTGTTTAATTTGACTATGTAACGCTGGATTTTTAGTCATGCAAATAGTTGATTTGTTGTTGCAGAAAATAACAGTTGCTGCCTTTTGTTGTTGATGTAAGTCATTCAGAATACCTCTCAACCAAACAGCCTGACATGCTGCAAAAGCCACCGTTACGTACTCTACTTCAGTGCTCGAAAGAGTTGTTATAGGTTGCTTTTTGAAACTCCATGCAATAGCTCCCGATCCAAAAGTAAAAACATGAGCTGACACACTTCTTCGATCATCAATACAACTGGCAAAATCAGAATCCGAGTAGCCATATAGTTTTCCATCAAATTGTACATTAATGTTGGTAGAATACCAAATCCCATAACTTACTGTACTAGCAACATATCGTAAAATCCATTTTGCAACACCAAAATGTAATTGTGATGGCTTCTCGATGAACCTAGAGATGGTGTTAACTGAGAAGGCAATGTCGAGCCTTGTATGTGTTAAGTAAATTAACCCGCCAACAAGGCTTTTATACGAGGTAGGACGCCATCTCTTTTAACAAATTTATCATTAAAATTTAAAGGAGTACTAACCAGTGTACAATATAACATACCAAACTTTCGAAGAAGTTCTTTGGTGTAGAGCTACTAAGACAGAAAGATACCATCAGCTTCTTGCTTTACTTCAAGACCAAGAAAGTATCATAATAAACCCAAGTCAGTCATCTCAAATTCGTTCATCATCTGATACTTGAACTCATCAACAATAGTTTTTGTTGATCCTGTATAAATCATGTCATCTACGTACAAGCAAACCATCATAAAAACTCCATCGTCTATCTTTTTCACAAATAAGGTAGGCTCCCTTTCACTCCTCTCAAAATCATTCTTCAAGAAGTTCTGTTCAATACAACTATACCATGCTCGTGGTGCCTGTTTAAGCCTGTAAAGGGCTTTCTTCAACTTATAAACCTGCTCTTCTTTCCCATTCTTTGCGAATCCTTCAGGTTGTACAACAGAAACCTCCTCATTAAGATATCCATTAAGAAAGGCTGACTTTTCATCATATTAGTAAACATGCCATTGTTGTTGAGCTGCTAAGGCTAAGAATATTCGAATCGTCTCAAATCGAGCCACGGGAGAGAGTTTCTTCAAAGTCAATCCTAGCTTGTTGTGCATATCCTTTCACAACAAGTCATGCATTATACTTTTGAATCTTACCATCTATTCCAAGTTTTGTTGTAACCACTTGAGTCCAATTGCCTTTTTGTTAGCAGGTAAGTCGCATAAAATTCAGGTTTGATTCTTTTTAATAGCTGTGATCTCCTCTTCCATTGCCTGTAACCATTTCTTCTTTTGACAAGCTTTTTCAAAATTAACAGGATTAGTGGCAATAAGTGCAAAGCCACACGTTTCATACAAGTTAGCTAAGGATCTGTACTTTCTACGATCAGATGGTGTAGAAAATTCTTCTGCAGTAGAGGAGTTCCATCGTCGCAGTTGTTTATTGAAGATTGCTGCTATATTCTCTCTGTTGTTCATCATTTTCAATACCTTAACTGGAAGTTGTCACAATATTTTCCTGCCAACTCAAACTCTCATCAAATACAACATCTCTTCTTGTTAAAATTTTATTGTTTGTAGGATCTAACAATCTGTATGCTTTTGATTGAGTGCTATATCCTATAAATATACATTGATGACACTTTGGATCCAATTTCCTTCGCTCCTGTGATGTGATCAAAGCATAACAAATAGAACCGAAAATTCGCAAGTGACTTACAAAAGGTTTGTACCCATTCTAAGCTTCGAATGGAGTTCAGTTTTGTACTGCTTTTGTAGGAGATATGATGAGAAGATAAACAGTAGTGGCTACTACTTCTACCCACAAGGTGTTTGGTAAATTCTTACCCTGCAACATACTCCTAGCCATTTCAACAACAATACGATTCTTCTATTCCACAACACTGTTTTGTTCTGGAGTGTATGGCGTTGTTAATTCTCTGTGTATGCTATGCTCTTCGCAAAAAGAGTTGAATTTGTTAGACACAAATTCGCCACCATTATCAGTACGCAGAACTTTGATACAACAATCATGTTGCTTCTCCATCAAGACTTTGAAATTCTTGAATTTTTCAAAAGTCTGATCTTTGTTGTGCAAAAAATACACCCAAGATATTCTGGTATAATCATCAGTTATTAAAAGAAAGTATTTACTACCTCCAAGAGATGTTGTTTGCATAGGGCCGTATAAGGCAATTCTAAACATGATGAGGCTCGCCAAGCTTTACCTACAGGAAACGATTTGTGTGTCTGCTTCCCATATACACAGCCCTGACATAACTTAGTATCATTAATCTTTGGTAAGCCTGTGACCATATTTTTATCTCGAAGTAACCGCAATCCCTTAAGATGTAAGTGTCCATAATGGAGATGCCATAATATGGATTCATCATCTTCTCTTGCTGTAAGCACAAAATTCCCCATTTGAGACACATCAAGAGGAAACATTTAGTTCGAAGTCTCTTTGATAGTCACCAAAGTTCTTTCTGTCTATTTGTCTTTAATGCAGCACTCTCCATTATCAAACAACACCAAATAACCACATGACATTAACTGCCAACACTGATAAGATTGAAACCCAAAGTAGGCATATATTGGATTATGAAGAAACTTACCAGATTCTCCATAAACCCACCCTCTCATAATCTCATTAGACAAGGACACAGATAGGGAATCAAAGAAGACATAAGAGGAGTATCTGAGGCTTAAAAAGCGAAATAAAGGTGACTCTCGAAAGTTCTAAAAGAGTTGTTTGAAGACTTAAGTTAGCTATACCACTTATGTTCTAGACTTCAGACACACGTGAAGCACACCAAACACAACCACAAAATGCACAACACAGGGTAGAGGCAAAAACGCAACACTTCATTGAAGGCGTTAATGAAAGTCTAATGTAAGTAAACAAAAGAATAAAGGCAGAAGTTTTTAAGTAAACCACGTGGACAAGGCATGCATATACATAGACTCAGTCAAAGGCAACAGTCATCCAAAACACTTATAAATAGCCAAGCCTTAAGCTCCAGAATCACAGAATAAAATCAATACAATCAAGTCTACTAAGATTAAATTTTTCTTGTGTTTTCAAATGAGAAAAATAGAGAGTGCTAGAGTACATTACCGTGGGTACTAGAGAGTTTTAGAACTCTTGCAGGTGTGAGTAAACACTCAATCTCTTATTAAAAATTCGGTGTGGTGATTGATCCTTGGACGTAGCTAGCTTTGTGCTATTGAACCAAGTAAACTTTGAGTGTCTTCTTTACTTTCTTGCAATTTCCATTTCTGCAACAAACAAATCCAAGATTTTATCATCGGCAGTTCAGAAATATTACAAGGAAACTACAAAGATTTCTAACAGATTGGTATCAGAGCCATTCTAGTTTCTGTCCATAATCATAAGTCAAAGAATCCATCAAAAGAAAGTTCAAGCACAAGTCTTTACAAAGATATTACAAGATGGTGGGAAAAGAGATGGAAGTATTCACAGGAAAGGAGGATTTTACAATCTGGAAATTACAGATGCAAGCCCTTCTTGAATCCTATGAGTGCCTTAGAGTCATAGATGCAACATATGAAGATGAACAAGATCCTATGAAGAATCTCAAGAAGGCAAGATTAGTACATTACAAGCTAATGTTGCATCTTTCACCAATTGTCATCAGAAAAGTGAAAGATTGCAACACAGCAAAGATGTAATGGGATAAATTGGATGAGATCTACTAAAAAAGGTGCCTACCTAACAAGATGACATTATTGCACAATCTTGCCAACTTCAAGATGAATACAACAGTAACTCTAGAAGACAATCTAGATTACTTTTTCAAATTAATTTAAGATCTTGAAGCTACTGGAGAGATAATTTCTGAAGAACATCAAGCAGTGGTGATTCTAAAGTCCCTAACGCAGGGGTATAATGAATTTAGAAAAGTGGTGAAGCATGCTAGTGGTGATGTTCTAACAGTAAAGAGGGTTCTGGACTCTTTGATGGAAGAAGTGATAGACAAAAATCACTTTAAAAAGGAACCAGAAGTGATGTTCTTGGACAAAAGATCTGAGAACAGATCAGCATATACTAATTCAAGGAAAGGTGGGCAGAAAACTAAAGTAAAGGGCAAACAGAAGAAAACTGATGATGACAAGAAAAAGAGCAAAGCCAAAGGTAACAAATATTTTTACTGTGATAAAATTGACCATTTTGCTAGAGATTACAGGAAGAAAAAGAAGGATGAAGAAGCAGAGAAGGCAGATGCAGGAAATGTTGAGAGACTTGAAGAATCTAGTAGGGATGAGATTCTTGCATTAACAACTGAAGCAGAAGAATTGACAACAGACTAGATTTTAGATTCAGGTTGTACAATGCATGTAACTCCCCACAGGGAGTGGTTCTCTACTTTTGAGAACTTGTCAGCCTATGTAAGGATGGCTGATGTAGGGAAGCAAGATATCAAGGGCATTGGCAATGTCTCCATCAAAATGCATGATGGAAAAAGAAGGACATTGAGCAATGTGAGATATGTCCTTGGAATTAGAAGGAATCTCCTATCTGAAAGTGCTTTTGACAAGCAAGGATACAAAATAAAGTCCAAGGATGGAAAGGTGGTAATAAGGGCAATAGAGAGAGGAGGCCTATACTATGTTGTAGGAACCACATAAATCAACCTAACAGTAGAAGAAAAGGAGTTGAACTTAACAATTCTATGGCATGCAAGATTTGGACATGCAGGAAATAAGAGTCTCAAGCACCTAGAGCAACAAGGGTGCTGCCTAATGTTATTGTAAAAGAGATTGAGTTTTGTGAAAGATGTATCCTAGGGAAACATCACAGAAATCCTTTCCTAAAAATTGCAAGGAGAGCCACCAGCAACGTGGAGTACGCTCATAATGACCTTTGGGGGTCAGCACAAACTCAAACTATGGGAGGTAAGAGGTATTTCATGTCAATTATTGATGACAGATCCATAAAATGTTGGATATATCTCCTAAAATCTAAGGATGAAGCACTAGAAGTATTCATCAAGTGGCATACACTGATGGAAAACCAAACTGGAAACAAACTGAAGTGTTTGAGGACAGACAATGGCTTAGAGTTCTGCAATAAGGAGTTTGATGACTACTGTGAAAAGAAAGGCATTCAAAGGCACAGAACAGTTAAAGCTACTCCTCAACAGAATGGAGTAGCAGAAAGATTGAACAGGACACTCCTAAAGAAGACAAGATGCATGCTTCTGTCTTCAGGCCTATCCCAAGCACTAGGGGGAAGCTGTCAAAACAGTAGCATACCTTATAAACAGATTGCCTACATCCGCAAATGAGTACAAGACTCCTGAAGAGGTATGAATTGGAACTAAACCTAATTTGACTAACTTGAGAGATTTTGGATGCAATGCTTACATCTACCAAACAGAAGGAAAGTTAGAACCTAGAGCCATTAAAGGAGTATTTCTAGGATACCCTGAAGGTACAAACGGGTATAAAGTTCTAATCCTGTAGACAGGAGCTCACAAAACTCAAATTAGTAGAGATGTGGTGTTTAGGGAAACTGAATTCCCATTGTTAAAGCATAAAGATGGAGGAATGCATGTTCAGGATATTGTCCTACAGCAGCTGGGTTCAAACAACAGTTTGACTCCCTTTTTACGTCCCACCCTCAACATATGAAGGAGGAGAAACAGAACCAGCTGCTGAACAGCCTACAAAAGTAGTAGAAGAAAGATTGGACTCAAGTTCTAACCCTCAGGATGGAACAAAACAAGAAGAGGGAGCAACAGAAGCTCAAACTCCTTTACAAGACTATCAACTAGTTAGAGATAGATAACCAAGATAGGTAATACCAAACAGAAGGTATTTTGAAACTAACCTAGTTGAATATGCTTTCTCAGTTGCAGAATTAGTAGAATCTGAAGCACCAGAAACCTATGAGGAGGCTATGGAAAGGACTGATGCAGATCAGTGGAAGAAGGCTTGCCAAAGTGAATACTCTTCTCCAATGAAGAATGAGACTTGGAAGCTAGTTCTCAAGCCACCCAATGCTAAGGTGATTGAATGCAAGTGGATATTTAAGCTCAAGGATGGAGTGACAGAAGTTGATCCTAAGACCTACAAGGCACGACTAGTTGCAAAAGGCTTTAGGCAAAGAGGAGTAGATTATAAGAAAATCTTCTCTCCAGTAGTCAAATTTAAAACAGTAAGGATAATACTGACTCTAACAACAGTAAATGATTGGTAAATACATCAGATGAATGTAAGGACAACCTTCCTATATGGAAGACTAGAAGAAATTATCTATATGAAGCAACCTATAGGCTTCATACAGAAGAAGAAACTAGATCATGTTTGTTTGCTAGAAAAAGTCTCTTTATGGTCTAAAGCAAGCTCCTAGGCAATGGAACAAGAAGTTCCATGAGGTGGTGACAGAATTGAGGTTCAAAAGAAGTGCCTATGACTACTGCCTATACTACAAGGATATAGAGAAAGAAGAAGTGATCTATATGCTTGTGTATGTTGATGATTTAATCATCACAGGAAAGTTGATGAAGAAAAATCAAGAAGTGAAAGATGCTTTGAAGAAAAATTTTGATATGAAAGACCTAGGAAGAGCTAAGAACCTATTGGGAATGCAAATCATAAGGAATGAGGCTGAAGGGAAACTATAGTTGATACAAAGGGATTGTATCAGGAAATTCCTATCTAAGTTCAACATGGTAGATTCTAAACCTAGTCCTGCTCCAATTGCTACACACTTACAACTGACAGTTGCTAAGAGTCTAGCAACAGAAGCAGAAAGGGAACACATCCAGAAATATCCTTATGATGTAGGTATAGGTTCTATAATGTATATTATGATTTGTACTAGACCTGACTTAGCACATGCAATCAGCCTACTTAACAAATTCATGTCTAATCCAGTTCTAAAACATTGGCTGGATTTTAAGATAGTACTTAGATACCTAAAGGGGACCCTAAATCATGGTCTATGGTTTTCTAAATCTAACCTAGAAATGCATAAACATATGAACTTAAATGGATATGTAGATGCAGATTATGCAGCAAACAAGGACACACGTAAATCATTATCAGCATACTACTTTACATTTTCAGGTGCAACAACAATCAGTGGTGTCATTATCCACATCAGAAGTTGAATACTATGCAATCGCAAAAAGCCTAAAGGAGCTAATATGGCTTAAGGGACTACTATCAGAAATCAAAGTTCATTTATCATAAGCAAATATTCACACCGAGAGTCAAAGTGCTATTTACCTGAGTACGGACCCAGTCTTACATGAGAGGTCGAAGCACATAGACGTTCGACTTCACTTCATCAGAGACAAGGTCAACACCGGAGAGCTTAACCTGAAGAAAATAAAAGGAGAAAAGAACCCATTAGATTTTGGGACAAAGGTAGTTCTAATAAAGAAATTCATTTTCTGTAGAGAGTTTCTACAGATAAATGAAGCACCTTGAAACAAAAAAGAGGACTTACCCGTCGATCTCACAACACCGAAGAAAAATTAGGGTTTTGAATTTTTCTAGGGTTTCAGGTTTTTTGAAATTGGTCACGAATTGAAGGATTAAGTGAGGATTTATGGAGAAGGAGGGAAGAATGTGACGAAACTTACCAGATTCTCCATAAACCCTCTCATAATCTCATCAGACAAGGACACAGATGCGGAATCGAAGAAGACAGAAGAGGAGTATCTGAGGCTTGAAAAGAGAAATAAAGGTGACTCTCGAAAGTTCCAAAGGAGTTGTCTAAAGACTTAAGTTAGCTATACCACTTATGTTCCATAATTCAGATGCACGTGAAGCACACCAAACACAGCCACAAAACGCACAACATAGGGCAGAGGCAAAAACGCAACACTTCATTAAAGCGTTAATGAAAGTCTAATGGAAGTAAATAAAAGAATAAAGGCAGAATTTTTTAAGTGAATCAAGTGGATAAGGCATGCATATACATAGACTCAGTCAAAGGCAACAGTCATCCAAAACACTTATAAATAGCCAAGCCTCAAGCTCCAGAATCACAGAATAAAATCAATACAATCAAGTCTACTAAGTTTAAATTTTTCTTGTGTTTTCAAGTGAGAAAATAGAGAGTGCTAGAGTACATTACAGTGGGTACTAGAGAGTTTTAGAACTCTTGCAGGTGTGAGTAAACACTTAATCTCTTGTATTTTTCTTCCTTGATCTTATTAAAAATTCGGAGTGGTGATTGATCCTTGGAAATAGATAGCTTTGTGCGCTATCGAACCAAGTAAACTATGAGTGTCTTCTTTACTTTCTAGCAATTTCCATTTCTGCAACAGACAAATCCAAGATCTTATCCTCAGCAGTTCAGAAACATTACAAGGAGACTACAAAGATTTCTAACATGGACATTACGAAAACATTTGGTTTTGTCTGAACTTAATTTAAAACTTACGGTCCCTTTGCCTTTCACAAGAAGAGTGCTTCCATTCCCTAGCTAAACTTTTTGCGTATGTGTTTCATTAAGATTGGAGAAAAGATGTTTAAAACCAGTCATGTGATTCGAACATCCACTATCGACAATCTAGAAATGTTTATGATTGTCTTCACTTGATGTACTATGAGCCACAAATAGTTTCCCTTCGTCTTCTATATTTGCATCATCACTCTTGTCTCTAGTTGTGAAATTCGCTTGCTCCTCTCTAGACCAACAATCTGCTCGCATATGTTCATAATTTTCGCAGTTATAACACTGTATGT
Organism: Erythroxylum shatona; assembly: GCA_027568895.1. Classification (NCBI taxonomy): domain Eukaryota; kingdom Viridiplantae; phylum Streptophyta; class Magnoliopsida; order Malpighiales; family Erythroxylaceae; genus Erythroxylum; species Erythroxylum shatona. The sequence continues at coordinate 41,796,566 of JAOSBK010000206.1, forward strand.
TATTCATATGTTATCGCTGGTCATCATTACGACCTCTACCACGTCTAGCTGATCGTCCGCGCCCCAAAAAATGACCCCCTAGAGCCTTCGCAACCACGTCCTCGTCTGCTGATATTGTTATTCTGCACTTGAAAAGCTTTTTCTTCCACTTTGTCAATATTTTTATTGATTCTAACTTCATAGGCTTGTAAAGAACCCATAAGTTCATCAAAAGAAAACACAAACAAATCCTTGGACTCCTCTATAGCAGCGACAACGTGATGGAATTTAGAACTGAGACTACGAAGTACCTTTTCGACAATTGTTTGATCTGTAATTTTGGGGCCATATGTGCGCATTTGACTGACGACAACAATAGCTTTAGCCAAAAATTCAGATACAGTCTCGTCATTCCTCACTTGAAGCATCTCAAAGTCTCTACGAAGAGATTGAAGTCGAACCACCATCACTTTAGAATCTCCTTGAAATTCTTTTTGCAATACAGACCATGCTTCTTTTGATGTAGTTGTTGCTGCAATTCTTGAAAACATAGTGTCATGAACAACTTGCTGAATGATCGTCAGTGCCTTTGCATCTTTCTTCCTTATTTCTTTGACTCTGGTTTGTGCCTCTGCTATGAGGATTGTCTCTGCATCAGGATCAATGTAACCATTCCTCACATAATCCCAGACATCCTAAGATCTGAGTAGCCTCTTTAGTCTTATAGACCAGAACTCATAATTCTCCCCTTTGAAAATTGGAATAAGAGGCTGTGTGGCCCTGTTGCCACTGCTAGACATGAGTAATCTCTGATTATCTGCAAATTTCACTTAATGGTGGCTCTGATACCACAATGTTGATAATTAGACAGTAAATGAAAGAATCAGAGAAGACTACTATTGTAATACCACATATTTTATTAAAAAAGAGAGAAGCCTTTTAAATAGACATAAACATAAGGGGAAAAACAGAATCATTGATGTCTATAAATACAGCAACAATTATTGACCAATAAAGTATAAAGTAATAGTTCCTAAAGAGTAGGATAGCTTGTTGACTGTTTCAGAATCACAATTCAACAAAAAGAACTCGGTGCCAACATTCTGGGAATACTAGTGTTACAGTATCTTGCTCTACCATAGTTTTCGAACATCCATAAGAAAGCAGCGAGAAACATGGTTTGTCTTTGGTCTTGTACCGATGTATCTGTTAAGAAAATTATTTGATCAACCGACAAAACTTCTGCTATCATAGCCTCATTTCTCATAATAACACCTTTAGGTTCTCCTATTTTTCCACTTGTGTAAAAGTGCAAATATCAGTTTTTCTCTTTGGAGGTAGTTCACAGTCCAAACTTCCTTGAACAAATATGATTAGCATAATTTTAATAAGAATTCAATGTTTAAATTTGCAGACTCAGCCACTGTTCATATAATAGAATAATCACATCAACATCTTACCAGCCTTGAAAATTCATCCCATGAATAACAAGAAGCCCCCTGTTCCTTAGCTTCATTCTTTTGCTGGCTACTAATATTTCCAAAGCTAAAAATAGCTCTATAAAATGGCAACAACATGTTACCTGAAACCATCTCTGAACTTTCCAAAGTAGATAAAACTTGAAGTCTTTTGACGCATACTTTTTAGATTGGATGAGCATTTCGGGAGGCGGGATAGAATCTGCACAAGAAATTCGCCACTTGTGTGAAACAACTGAGGCCTCAAGTATTAAAGGGTGGTGCACTACTTAAGACCCAAATTTGGACAAATTCTAATCGACTGTCAGAAATAAGAAAGTACTCATAACAGAGAGCTTGTTCCCTTGGACAAAGGCTATTGAAACTTCAGCGTGATTGATGATGAACTCCACTACATTAGGACCTATTATCAGTAGGAACCAAGTAAAGAGTCAGGATCTGTAGACCAAGTCTAGTATTAGCCAATGCCTAAGAAGCACGGATACGGACACGGGCACGGGACACAACACGGACACGGACACGAGGACACACCAGCTTCTAAAATTTGGTGGACACAGACACGGCATATATATATATTATAAAATTTAGAATTAAGAAAAATATCAGAATTCATAATATGATATATATTGATTGATGTGTTTCAAGACTTCCAACATCTTGATAGTTCATACATATTTGATACTTTATAA
>JAOSBK010000206.1:41818212-41833283 GCA_027568895.1 Erythroxylum shatona
TCTTCTAAAAAAAGGTAATTCAATCCAACGATCTTAATACAAACCTTGTAAATTTATGGCTAAGATCGCTTGAATCATAATTAATCTTTTATCAAATATCAGCCATTGAAGTTGAAAAGTTTTTCCCTTGATGAAAACAAAGAAAAATTAAAGATCATTCTATTCGTTCAAAAAAGAAAAAAAATTCATTCAATCTTTCATCCTACAGTCACTTCTCAACCTCTCATCTCTCAAACTACCATCCTACCATTCTATTCAAAGAATAATTGTTGAATAATTTATCTTTTTTTTTCTAGTATGGATCTTTTATAAGACATTGTTTAGCTTATTTTTACTTCACTTGCGTTTAACATATTGGATAAATCTTTGATGGATTTTATATGCATACTATTATGAATAATTTGTATTTGTTTTCATCAATTATTTTTATAATTTTTTGTCATATATATTGATATGAATAAGTTCTAGTCACTCTGAGAACCGAACCTGAAAATAGGTTAACCAATCCTATAGGTTCTTTAGGTTCAAGTTCAGGTTCGTAAAATTGTCGAACCTGACATTCAATTTCAGGTTCAGGTTATTTATGAATGGGTCAGGATACCCTACTATGAACACCCTTAATTATTTTTACAGGGGGAGTTGTGACATGGCAGTCAAAGTTACAGAAGTGTGTTGCACTTTCTACAACTGAAGCGGAGTTTATTGCAGTGACGGAAGTCTGTAACGAGTTGCTGTGGATGAAGAAGTTCTTTAATGAACTTGGTATCAAGCAAGAGCAGTATCAGCTATTTTGTGATAGTTAGAGCGTTATTCACTTTAGTAAGAATGCCTCTTTTCACTTACGATCAAAACACATTAATGTGAGATACCATTGGATCAGAGATATTATGGAGACGAACAATTACAGTTAGAAAAGATCTATATTGATGAAAATGAATTAAACATGTTAACCAAGATTCTATCAAAGACAAGTTCGAGTATTGTCGATTAGTATCAGGCATGATAGAACCCTCTATATAATTGGGAGGGGGAGATTTGTTAGATATAGGCCCCTCACATGGAGGAACACAATTCTTTCAACAAATGCAACACTGATTTTGGTGCCGCATTATATGAAAAAGGAAAGAAGATAGCTGCCTTTGCAGCTTTCTCATGCGGTGGAGTGCCTATATAAGGCACTCTCTGCTTCATACAAAAACAACAAAAAATGCAGAGGAAAACCAAAGCAAAACAATGCTTTGAAGTTAAGAAATATTTTCTTAAAAGATTGGTAAGTGATAAAATAGTAAAGCTAGTATTTTTAGGTCAAGAAACCCCTTGTGAGCCACTATTTTAGTTTATCTTTATCTACCTACTATTTATAATAATAAAAGAATTATTATGAGTTTTGTCCGTGGACGTAGCCCAAAATTAAGGGTAAACTACATTAAATATTTTGTATCCATTTGCTCATTATATTATTTTTCTTTTTCACAATACACCACCAACACCCGATACTTTTTACACCAACAAACTTTAAATTTGAAGTTAAATTTTTGTGGAAGACTTTTGAGTCCAAAATGCCCCTTTTCTGGAACACAAACAAATAAAAACTTGGCTGAATGGTTTGGGAGAAGCAACAGGAGATTGGGATCTCAACGGTTTCATAAAACAGTAGTTAAGATTCAATTAATTCAGCTCAAATTAGTCTAGCAAGCTTCCATGCATCAAATTCAGATATCGTTAAAAATGATTAGACGGGTTATCATGCACTCCAACGTACACATCTTTATAAGAGACAAGTTAGCTTACTGCTTTTCTAATTTCTTTATTATTAACTTGCTTTTAAAGTTTAAACTCACAAATTAATTACTGTGTACTTTAAAATTTTATTTAATATACTGGAAATTCTAAATCAAATGAGGTCAAAAGCTCAAGCTGGTACATTTTGGTGGAAGAACCGATGTCTAAATTTCTTACAACTGTGGGCCACCACATTAAATTGCTAATTAAACCACATGCAGACCAAGACCCAGCAGTGAGACTAACAACATACCACTTTAGCGAACAATCTTTCAAACGTGGCAGCAAATGACTGGCTGTAATATTTGACGTCAAGTAGAACCGTCCTCACTTGATAAAAAACTCTACGCGCCTTAAATTCCTCAACCTTCACATTAAAACCTCACAAAAACCACGGTATCACCCTTGTACACACACAATCGTTGCAAGCCACAGCCACCGCCGTTTCGATAACGGCGATGGCATATGCTCCTTCACCGGAACCGTACCGATACAACCATCAATCCACTTACGGACCGTCTCCTCATCCAACAACCGCAACACTCAATAGCAACAATATATACAGCCAACCGCCGCCGACGAAGTCGAGAATCCCGGTGGATTTTAGTCCGCCATTAATCGTCATGTTAGTAGTGATCGCCGCCGCTTTTTTAGTAATTACATACTCGCGCTTCATTTCCCGCTCTCTCTTCCGCCTCGTCCTCCGGTGGCGGCTTCGCTACCGCCGCCGCCGTCGCCGCTATCTCTCATCATCCAACGGAGATCTCAGCCCGCCACCGCCATTCTTTGACTCTCCCGACGGCTTCCACGTGTACTCTCCTTGCGGCCTTGATGAGGCCGTTATCAAAACGATCCCTCTCTCCGTCTACACCGCGAAAACCAGCAGCTTCCACAAAGCTAACGGCAACGGCAGAGACTGCGCCGTTTGTTTACTGGAGTTCGAAGATAACGACTACGTCCGTACGCTTCCAGTATGTTCTCACGCGTTCCACGTGGACTGCATCGATATTTGGCTTCGGTCTCATGCTAACTGCCCTATGTGTCGTGCCGGAATATTCCGTCCGGAATCTCCGTTTGTTTCGGTGATGGCCGCCAGAATCCGTCCAAGCCTCGACGACTCAATTCTCCACGCTGTCAACTTTGAACCAGTTGTTCAAACTCAATCACCGCAGTCTAACGTCATGACGGGGACTGAAATAACGCCGTGTGTTGAAGAATCTTCTCCGAGAAGAAACAGTAGTGTTTTCCATAATTCGGAGGATCACAGGTTTAGGCTTAACAATGGTGACGATTTCTTGTTGAAGAGGTCGTACTCGTTCGGGTTTGAACGAAGTTTGGCGTCGGAGAGGGTTCTGGAGACTGTGTCGCCGTGGCGGTCACGGAGAGGAAGTTTCTGGAGCAAACGTCCGTCGCCGTTCGGATCGTTATCGAAGGCTAGGGTATTCTCGTTTAGGTATTACAGAGGAATGAAGTCGCCGTTCTTTAGAAGGAGAGGAGGATTCTTTCCGCTGTCAGAGAGGTTTTCGACGGTTGGGAGAGGTGGATCGTCGAGGAGAAGTAAGTCGATGACGAGTCCGATGTTTCTAAGGGCGTCGGGGGCGACGGCGATGTTTTCGTCGAGCCGTTTAAGGTGTGGGGATCCGGAGGCGTTGTTGTCGCCGGAGCGATTGAACAGAAGATGACGGCGATGTAAGGTTGGACAGGTGGAAGGTGGTGATTGAAGGAAGGGAGAAAAATGAAGGGTGAGAGATTGAAGACATTAAATGGGTCTGGCATGGGAATAGAGGGAGTTAATGTGGCATTAATTGGTGGTGGGGAAGGCATTTAATGCTAAAAATTGACAAAACAAACACATTAACATTTGTTGGCGTTTGTATTGAAATTGAGAGAGGGTTAGGTTTGAATTGGAATAGCCATAGCATAGGGGTGTTTTTAGGAGATTGTGAAAACATGCTAACCTGCTCTGCTTTTGTTGATGTAAATTATTATATCATTATTGAACATTCACCTCATAGTCCTCTACCAGAAGTAGAACTTTAGATTGCCCTTTTCTCTTGATTCAGAAAGTCAACGATTCAAATCTTATGGGGAATGTGAGCGACTCATAGGTCAACAAGTCTTCTGTAACCGCCTTCCTCAATATTTATTTAGGAGCAGTAGATAAAAGTTATGTACCGCTGCATTTTGCATTCGACTTAAATTATCTACTTTTACTAAAGATATGGCCAAACAAGATTAGATTGTTAAATATTCTTATAAATAACACTTTATCCTCAGTGTCAGATTGAACCAGACTTGGCTTTAAGGAGTTTTAAACAAAATAAATAAATAAAAGGTGTAAATCTCTCGTGTAATTTAAGATAAGCTATCTGATATTTACATTTTCTAAAAAAAATTATTTCTAATTTTTAGTTTTTTTTAACTTCTTTGTTTAGATTTCGATTACATAATAATAAAAATAGATGTAATATGAACATACTAATCAAATATTACTGATATGAAAACCTAACTCAGTTTTTAAATTTGACTCCAACAAATTAAGTTTAATTTTAATTTATAATTTAAAATAATTACAATGAATTATTATTTTGAGGTAGATTAATTTTTTATTTTCAAATTTAGTAAATCTTTTTTAGTTTATGATTTCCGTATTTGGTTTTAGTTTTTTTTTTAGTTTTCATAAATTATGAAAAACCAATAAAAGTAATTTTTGTTTTTATAATATATTTTATAATAAAATAAATATATTTTATTTAATTATTTAATATTAATTATTAACAATAATTATAAATAATTTAATTAAATTATATAATAACTAATAGTTTAATATTAATTAATAATAAATAAATAATTTAGTTTCATAATTTAATTCAATTTTATAATAAGTTTTAATTTAATAATTATTAATAAATATAATTTAAATTTAAAATATCTTCATTTAAGATTAGAGGAACACTAAAGGGTTGTTTGTTTTTGTTTTTTTAAAGGGTTTTTGTTGTAGTTTTTGTAAATTAAAAGATGACTCTTAAAATCATGTTTGGTTAAACACGTTTGTAGATTTTGTTTTTAAAAATAAAAAACAGCAATTATTTTATGAAAATGTAAAAATAACGTTTTCGTGATTTCTGAAAACAGGTTTTCATCTATTTTAAAACTTTTTTTTTTACAAAAACAAATCATATTCAAGTTTCTCTCCTTTGTGTTGACTTTGTCTTCTACGTCTTCACCGGTGTTGCAATATCTCCTGGTTCTTTTTTCATATCTATCTATTGCTTCTACGATTTATCTTGTCTTTCTTATCCATAACATCAGATCCATCATACTTCTTGCTGACTATCAATACTACTGTCTTGTTTTCTCTTTGTGTTACTCTAAGCTGGTATGATTGATAATAGGATCAGTCACATTAGTTTGGTAGTAAAAAACAAAATAGAGAAACCAAGTGTGATGGAGGAGAGATATGAACCAACACAAAATTATGAAGAGGAAGAGAGATATGAAGAAAATAACATTACTATAGATGTGCCATACTTACTAAAAACAACCATGTAGAACTTTTTCTTTGAGCATAAGCTTTTGCATTTTTTTTGTGATGATAAAGAAGATGATGCACTCTCGTTCTTCCTTTGAATAACAATTTTTCTAACTAGAATGAGTTCTTGTGCGATGTGTTTCAATTCTTCAGATTTTGCTTCACCTCCTCTACTAAACATAACGGCAACTTCATATTTTTGTGGCAAACTGATTCTTTATAAAGAACCAACATAGAACTATGAACAACTATGAAATAATGTTATTAAAACTGAAGGCTATATCTATTTTCTTGATCCTCACGTCATTTTAAAGTGGAGATGGCTATTGCTGTTTTCTTCTTCCTCAAATCTTTTTAGCTGTTTTATTATTAAACTTCACGTCATTCTTTGTCCTTGTCCTCATGTCATTATAGCTATTTTCTTCTCATCCTCACGTCTTTAATGTAGCATAGAGTGGAGCACAGGGTGAAGCCTATTCTTGTGTTCACGTCACCCAATGTGGCATGTGGAGGCTTTATCCCTTACAAAAGTAGCTTAATTTATTTATTGTTTCTTATAAGCGTGGAAATTAATAAATGAACTGAAACATTAAATGTATTTGCACGTGAGTTGAATTTGATATCTATGTAGCTATACTTACATTGTCATCTTTTGTTACGTTTTAACTATACATAAGAAAGAAAAAGGTTCTCCTTCTATCACATATTGAGGACAGAAAACAAAAGAGAAAAAAAAACTTTCTAGTCACGAATTTGTGTTACAAATGATAATACATGTTGACAAAGATGTGTAACAATTGACCATTGAATAAATTAGAATTCAAGTTGAACATATTGGTGTAAGACACTATTGTAGCACATTAAAGTCTATCCTTTTCTATCAATTTTGTGTTATGTTGAAAAATTTTCCATTTGTACCATCCCAATTATATTATAAGCTTCTCGATCCTTTGCTCATGAATCCTGTTGAAGTGGCCTATTACCTAAAGCTGAAGCCGAAATGAAAGAATGTGTAAATGATTTAATATAGTGGTTTTGCTACCAAATTTTCACATATAGTGAAAATATAATTTGTGTACAAGTTTAGACACCAAATATTTTTTGCAATTGTTATGGTTGTCACATGTTTATTTTGAACCCTAGTTAGCGTTTAATACTTTATAGAAGTTGTTGTGATTGATGTCACTTATATGTTATTACATTTAGTGATAGAAGGCTTGAACAATATGAATGATTACATTGATTGTATGGAAGTAAATGAAAAAGATGGGGTATAGAATGATACTATAGAGATGTATTTAATCTCCTTGATGGTTGAAGAAGTGAATAAGGGAAATCAAATGAATACTACCTTTTCCAAATCTGGTTGGAAGAATATTAAAGCAGGGCTTCAAATAAATTCAATAAGGAATATACTGATATTCAATTGAAGAATAAGTATAATGGATTAAGGGTCAGATCGAAGAATTTCAAGAATTTATGCAAAGAAACAGGAATCGGTTACAACTTTTTTACTGGTGAAGTTAATGCTGCAAATGAATGTTGGGAAAATCTATTTAAAGTAAAATATGTCTTTTGTTTTATTAATATATCATATTATATAATATTCATTCTCATATATCTTTTTTATCATTATAGGTGCATAAAATGGCTCACAGATTCAAGAAAAAATAATGTAACGAATTTTTAGACTTGTATCATATTTTTGGAGATACTATTGCAACTAGTGTGCATGCACATCCATCAACTAAATCTCCATTGAATAGTATAGAAGAGGAACATGAAAATGATGTTGATGAATATTACTCATATAATGGAAAAGAAGATCAAGATAAAAGTTCTCCGTCTAAGAGAAAGAAGTTTCCTAATAACAAGAAAGCAAAGAAGACACATTCTAACATTGTAGAAGAAGTCTTACTTATACTTAGTGAACAATCAAAAAGGAAGAATGATTTACTTGAGAAAAAACTGAGTGAAACATCATCCCCTATAGAGAGTAGGTATCAAGAGTCTAACATAATGATGAAATGTCTGAATTCTTTAGATGAATTGGGTGTTGACAGTGTGCAATATGGAAAAACTATGAAAGCTTTACATGATTCTCTACTTTATAGGGATATTTTTTTGAAGATGACACAAACAAGGAAGCTGGATTGGATTACGTCGCTTTAGTTATATTTTCATGTTATTGCATATCGAATTCTTATTGATTTGACACTTTTATATTAAGCACTATTCCATATTTTGAACATTTTAAGTTTGTGCTTTGTATGAATATTTGAATTATTTAGTATGAATATTTTTCTATATTTGATTAAATATACTTGATTGAGTATTTTATTAATTATTTAATGTTGACATTGTAGATATATGGATTTCTTATCAGATTTTGATGATAAACGGAAGAAGGTAATCATTATTTCTATAGTTGGGGGAGACAACAAATATTTTCATTTATAAAAGCAAACATGTAGAACTTCTGCTTAACCAGGTCATGATTAGATATTAAAAATTTCAGAAACATAATATTCATAAATCTAGAGAAATATGATACTCAATTGGTTATAAACTTAACTTCAACCAGTTATATTGACTTATTAAAGGTGAGTGACAAACATAGAATGTGCTTATGCAGTGATTTTTTTATAGTTCAAAATTAAGTTCTGATGATCTTTGCTTCTTATGTGAATATTTTGTTAATTGCATATAACTTTATATAATTTTTCGTTTCCTTATTAAATTGTACACTCTACTTCTATATTGATTATAAAAGATTACTTTTTTTTGTTTCTATTATCTTTTCAAAACAAAACTGTTAACATAAATTCATTGTAGAATGTAGATATGGCGACTAGTTTTCGATGGTGAAAATGAGCTCTAATAGGAGAAATGTGACAGAATTGTCCTTAATCAAATCGATGAATAACAAATCTCCTCATCAAAGTATAATCATCACTTGCCTTCAATGGTTGATCTTCTTCTTCAAAGATTTTAGTATCATCCGAATTACCTCTCTTTCTTTATTATCTGTATCTCATTTTTGTTAGGAAGCTATTAGATGAACAGCTGATTATATATACTATGTGTTGAGTAAAGCTTCCTCAAATCTTAAAGAGAATATAGATGAAAATGGAGGAGGTGGTAATGTCTCGAGGGTCCATATAGGATTAGGAAAAATGGTTGATTTGGAACAGTCATCGATATAAAAAACTATGTCTATTCATTGTGATGATGATGGAGTCATTCAATCAGGTATGCATGTGTTTGAATTTGAGTTCCTTATACCATTTGATTTAGCTTTGTAATTTCTATACTGTTTGTTCCTTAAGTGAAGCGCACAGTATGTATGTCTCATCTAATCTAGCGATCTATACTACATCTAGGAAATCATTCACTTTATCTTCTACTAGTTTAGTTAAAACCAAAAAATTGTTGGAAGAGAGTGTCAATAAACTAACTCCTTGGGGAAGATCTTTCACTGTTTTAATTAATGCCTTCGAATGTGGAAGGGGCTTTCTTGGGAATCTAGACATAAGGAACTCTTTTACCTTATTTACTGAGTCTCATGTTACTTAGACCCTAGAAAAATAATTATTTTTTTCTTTTTGAAGGAATAGGCGTGAAACTCTATTTATTATTTTGTCTCTAAGAATTGTTAAACTTCTAATTAAAATCTTGTATTACTTACCATATATCAATATTTATTGTTTCCATGTAAGAATCATATATCATTGTATTACAAACTTTATGTTAAAACAATTTGAAAATTTTGTGACACTACATCAAATTATCAAATCATATAATTTAAAAGAGAAAAATAAAAAAATATATAAATCAATGTAATATAAGTTAATTTTGAGTTTATAGTTTCATACATTATTGAAATGATTTGACATTTTTGTTAAATAAATTTATTTTAATACTTTCAATCATTGTCAATAATATTAAAATTGAATTTTCTCAATATGATCAAGTTAAAGTTAGTCAATTCATAATTATAAATAAGATAGTTATTTTGTTATTTAAGCTTTTGGTGATGATCTACAAGGTTGTCACCAAAAGATAGCCCTTTGGCGACAAAAACAATAAACGTGTTCCAAAGGCTTGTAATTAGTGACCCTTTTGTAAAACATTGTAAAACAGAAAGACTTTGCAAAGTTTTTAAAAATTGTTGACAAATGCTGACTTTTAGCAAAAATAACATAGCAAAAACTCAACTTTGTTGTAGTGTGGTATGCTGATGATTGAATGACATTTTAACTTTCTTCTCCGTTTTCCCTTTCACCTGAAAGCGAGCGATAATTGACTGTATCTTTGCAGCCTTTCATGACCTTAACATTTGATTCTTCCTTATTGTTGTTGCCTGCATAGGATACTAATTCGTGTAAGTACTTTGGTTTTCATGCATGGTATATCCAAAGTAATTGATTCAATAGTTGCATAACATGTGATCCTCTGCACCGCACAAGAATATCTTACTCGATTAACTGTTGTTAATGTTCATTTTTTGTTGGATAATAAGAACAGCACAATCTAGCAGCCAATTCAAAGCTGAATTGGTGCAGACAAGCATAGAGGTGAGGCGACTGATGAGTTGTGGGCGGCAGAACCAGACATACCATGCTAGTCGCTGAAGTTACTTTCCCGTAAACTGTTGGAACTATTATTCGGTTTTGCTGCTTAAACACTTGGGAATGTTCCTCTCTGGCCCAAGTCTCAGTACTAATGTTCTTTTTCTTCCCTACTTGCAATGTAGTCTAAACAAGACACGACTCATGGCAAGTCAACAAGCCTTCTTTTTGAAGTATTGGTTCACCTTGCGCATTGATAGCACAAAAGATTTCAAAGATTTCTTATCTAGATCCTTTTTATCTTGAAAAATACATAAACAAAAGAACCACTTGCATTCACAAAAAGCGACCTCTTGTGGCCGTCATTGGCCCATCCTTCTCCACTATGACTCCCGTTTCCTTACCAAACGTCAATGCATCATATTCTTTAGGACGGTTTTAAAAGAGGTCATTGATTTTCTTGGAAAAGTATCAGGTGTAACATCACAAGATCGTCCAAGAAGAAGGCTACAAAATTATAAACTATCAAAATATATAAATGTTTTAATGGTATTGTATGCAACTATCTTGGCAATGGGAAGACTTGGGGACTCCTTTCTGCATTTGAAAATTGTTGTGATTGAGACTTTGCCGTGTCTTTAAAATTAATTATCAGATGACTCAGTTGGCCGGCTGAAATTGAAACTTTTGCAAACCTTGAGGAATGCTATCTGACTAACCTAGACGATAGTTTGATAGTCATAGCAATTTGGGTTGCTTTGGTTGCTCAACTGAGTTTTGAAGTAATCCGTAAGGATGGACAAAGTTTTATCTTCATTGCTTGATAACTTTAATAATAAAATAGTGTTCCAAAGGTCTACCTAATAGGCCATTATTTTACTTCAAATGTGCGTATCGGACTCAATTTATACCTAAACACTACTTTAGAAAATAGAATGACAAAATTAATGTTTTTGTTTTTTATTTTTTGTGAGCAAATTAAGAGAGTGGTAACCAACCTTAAATTTCATACCTTACTAATTTATCATGACTTATCAATGAAGGATCTTAAAGATTAGAATGGCAAAATTGGCTCAACTTAGTCTACTCTAATTTAAAGTCAATAGACTAAATTCGAGTTGACTCAACTTAGAGTCCGGTTTGATCTGAAAAGATTCAAATGAAATCACATCATTTTGTTTAATAATTGTAGAAGTAATTGATAAAAAGATGTTTTGACTCTCATATTGAACAAGTATGACTTAGAATTGTTTGATCCAAGCCCAAAAATTCAGACAAGGCCTAATTTAATAGTCTTTTCAGGTTCTAAAGATTGTGATGACAAAATTGGCTCAACTTAATCTACTCTAATTAAAGTCAATAGACTAAATTTGAGTTTAATTAACTTAAAGTCGGGTTTGATCGAAATGATTTGAATAAAAATACATCATTTTGTTCAATAATTGAAGAAATATTTGATCATATAGATGTTGTCTTGACTCTCATATGGTATGACTTAGCACATGAAATCCTCTGGCTCAACTACTCTGGCCCTACCCTGTGTCATAAGATCTGGGTCATCCATTTAAGTGAGACCTCCACTTAAATGGATGGCCTAGATCTCATGTCCCACTTAAACGGATGGCCCAAATCTTATGGCACAGGGTAGGGTCAGAGTAGCTGGGCCAGAGGATCAACCCTCATGACTTAGGTTATTTGGTCTAAGCCTATAAATTCATATAACCCCTGATTCATTGGCTTTTCAGGTTCAATACTACTTATTGTTAGCCCTAGTAATAATAGTTTTCTAGTAGTATTGAAGTCCATATAACGCTCTTTATATTGCTTTCAAGTGAAAAAGTTTAATTCATAAACTTGCAAACATGTACTTAAATATTTGAAAATCTTTTAATTCCAATTTTACTTCCTCAATTAAGAAGCCATATAATTGTATCAACGATCATATTCATACAATAAAATAAGATGTTCAAATAATAAGATCCTTTGGGCGAATCATATTGTATTTGGAAGTGGAAATGGTGTTAGTAGGTATTTTTAATTTTTTCCTTACAGCCTCGGTTGGTTGTAATTTAATGACATAATTATTTAAAGACATATATATTCAAATGTACATGATATAATCCATGTAAAAAATGTACAATGTAAATGAAATTATGGTAAAATCATAATTATGATATTCATATTGCATTTATGTATTATCCCTAAATTGTTTCAAATTATTATTCTATTGACACTAGATATTAATAAAATATAAAAGGTCTGTCATATAAACTTTTAAGCATACTATGTAAAATGGTTTTCAACATTAAGATAGCATAACGCAAGTAGATGCATAGAGTAAACCTAAAAGGTATAATACCTTGATGAAGTTCCACTCAATTTAGCCTATAAGAAGCGTAAACATGGATTACAATTAAAGACATTTGATATAGTATGATAATTATTATCATTGGAAGAAAAATGATTGCATAAATTTTCTTACTAAAATGAGATATGATATCACATATATTTCTAATTCATACTTTTTAGTATTTGATACTAAATTTGAATTTAACATTATTATAATGTTCAAGACATGATAAAAAAAATAAATTGTTGAGTAAAAGTAGTTAATTCAAGTTTATGCAGATAGTTTGTATATGTTGGATTAAGGGAGACTTATAATTAGGCTTGGCAAAATTGCCCACTTTGACTTGACCCGACCTGAAGTTAACACATCTAACTAAAGTTGATCGTACTAAGCTCAGGCCTAGTGCTAAGCCTACTTATAATTTACGTAAGTGACAAGAATCCAAAGAAAGATAATTGAGAGCATCCTTGTATGTCATATTAGTTAAATCAACAAAATGAGAATTATAAAGTTATATAAAAGGATATATATGTATCATTTTAATCATGAATCATATTAAACTTATGAAACTTATTAAGTTGGAGAATAACCACATTAACCTTTGGAGAAAGGATGATGATGATATTAAATTGTTAAGTTTTATATATGTGATATATTAGATGTAATAACATTTCATAAAAGAATGATATTTGTATTTCGTTAAATTTACTAATAACTTTATGAGATATAGCCATATGTATTAAATGAATTATTTATTTAAAATTTTATGAAATCAAATAATTTAAATTTAAGTAGAACTTATGCATTTACAATGCGAAAATACTTTGATGAGATTGATGTGGTGAGATGTAAATATTTTGGTTATCAATATGGAATAAGATTATCTAGTGAATACCACTATAAATAAATAAAAAACACTATGAGATATTGTATGATACAATTACCTTTATTAGTTCCAATAAAATCAACTAGAAGGATTTCATATAAGATATAGAATTGTAAGACTTTAAAAAAGTCAAAGTAAATAATTTTAGGATGTGATGCTTAGTTGAAACACATTATCTAATAAGTTTAGAATTAAGTAGAATAATAAAAGATTATAAGATATCTAAAATGTTGGGTACAATCTTACAAATCCCATTGAACAAACTGTTTGTTTTAATGAATACTTATAGGAGAATTATTTTCAATATAAATAGTGAGAGTAAGATAAAATTTGAAATGTTCAAATCTTATGACAATACATCCAATTAAAAGTAGTGCCTTTATTGATATATTTGTCGTATAGTTGAAAGGTAATTAGATATTAAAAGATTCACTTTCATAATGAATTCAAAGAGTGTGTATTGAAGATGATTGTGAAATTTATCTTGTTTTTAAAAAGGTTAATGAGAGTCTAGTTATTTTCTTAAGTGGAAGTATGTACAGGTATATTGCTTATTAAGAATAATAATTCATATTTTCAATTATTGCATTTATGATTGTCCAAGAACAACTCTTATTGGACATGAAAATGTAACAACTTAATTTTGATACTTTTAGGTCTATATGGATATAGATACAAAATTGTTTTCATATTCTGAGTCCAATATATAGATTAATGTAACAAAGGTATTTTGTATTTAAGATATCAAATACTTGTGAAGTATTAAAGATATCTATCATTATCTGTATGAGTTAATATTTGAGTTCAAGGTAACTTGGATATTAACTTTAGAAATAAATCCTAGTTAAGGTATGTTTTAATTAGAACAATATTATTTTAAGATTGGAAAGGTTCCTATACAACATTAATTGCTAATCAAGCCATAATATATTTTTCATTCACTATAAGAAAATTACCAATTATTGACGGAACATTACCAATGGAAACAAGATTGTAGTAAATTAGCGATGGGAATTGATGTTTCGTTGGTAACATTGTCGAAAAAAGTGGTATTTTGCGATGGACAAATATCCATTGGTAAAGGCTGAGGGAAATTATCACAGTAATTTTACTAACAAAAAACAACGACGGAAGAGCGATGGTTGTCGATAAAGTAGGAGGCAATGGTTGGTAGCAAAAATAAGCATCGAGGTGTATGGACGAAAGTAATGTCCGTCAGTAATTTACTGATGGAACTATCATTCCATCTATAAAATTGAATTAAACGTCGTCGTTTACTTCGACTTCAACATTTTTAGTAAAAAGAAAATAACATCGTTTGGTTTAACACTAAATGACATCGTTTTCATTTAACTTTAAACCTACCCCAAGCGCCCCCACCCCTCAGTCCATCATCTTCTTTCTTCTTCGTTTTTTGCTATATCTTCATTCGTCTTCATCTGCCCTTCACTCTCGTCCATTGTTCGTTATCCATTATCCGTGCTTTGCTCTCGTCCATCGTCCATCGTCTTCAGTTAAATAGAGGTTAGTTGTTGTTAAATGCTTATATATGAACGTTGGTTTAGGTATTGTGTGTTATTCGAACTGTGGTTGGTGAATAACGTGTTTGAATGTGTTTATGTTGGCGAATAATGGAAAAATACAATAGTTTTTCTATTACTTAGAGATGAACTCGGGTTGCCTACAAAATGTTCAATGAAATGTCTAAATCTATGTTAAACAATGTGCCCCTCATTTATGATAAATTTATGCTATGTTTTAATTGTCTACATTTCATATGAGAGACACGTTAATGTAGGAAAATCCCGGTGTGTACATCACATGTACACAGTGCGGAAAACAAAAATTTTTGTTCCGGGACCTTCCCGAAAGTCAGGATCCATGTGTCTATATAACAAAGTCAAACCATAACGACCAAAGGAGACCGTCTCTAACGGTATCCACGCAGAG
>JAOSBK010000206.1:41842593-41869289 GCA_027568895.1 Erythroxylum shatona
CCCAATTTGTCGATTTTTATCAACAAGTAGCTAACATGCTCTCGTACAATCTCCTAACAAATTAACCCTCAAATCATAATATGATGGACCTTTAATCCCAAGCCCAATAGTAGTAATTACATCCAAAGCTTCTTAAAAGTAAGGAGATTGAATTGCATTGAACGGAATACAAGCATCAAAAATCCATCTACCAATTGCACTATGTGCCTTGTGAATTTCTTCTTTACTAGATAACACACTTCTCAAATTTGGTTGAGACCTTGGAGTTGTCCTTGGAGAAAAATATGAATATCTTTCCATATCAACAGCTTTCCTTTTTCTCTTTGCGTTTACCAAGTACTTGTCTCTTAGTTGAACATGTTTGTTGTAGTTCTTGAATTTCCTCTTAAGATTCAGGTTGATCACCATATGCTTCATTTAAATCCTCATTTGACTTCTTTTGTTGCACTTGCCTTAATGACTCTAACATTTTTTGATGGACATCATGACTATCTTTTTTACAAGAACTTATTTGACCAGGTACACCAACAAGATGTTGTTTCATCCTATTTATGCCACCTCCTCTAAAAACCAATGAGCAATATAGACAAGTAAATATATTAGTAGTTTCCTCTTTATGCAAAACAAAATGCTCCCATGCAGGATCGGTTTTTCGACGATGTGAATTAACTGAGTTCGTTGTAGATTACTATCCGAATGATTGTGTGTTGGGATTAGGAGTATTCGAATCATTTGGAGTACTAATTCCATTAGGAATATCCATGTTTCTAAATTCTGAACTTCCTATAAAAATTACACAAAATTTTATAATGTCATATTCATATATAGCGTTAAATCTCTCTAATCACAAATTTTTTAGCAAGTCCACTAACTAGATAATGGATTATGTACGAAACTAGCTTTTATATAGGTAAGTTACTCACAACAAGCTATTAGGTGATACAAATTATAGCAATTAGATTATTACATCTAATAATCTAATTAAGACATAACTAGAAGATACCAAAAAAGAAAAAATATGCGATTTTAAAAAAACTTGTCCATAATTAGAATTAAAAAATTCTATAATTAGAATTAAAAAATTCTATAATGACTAAAACTTAGACGATTTTTTGAAAAAAAAAGTTATTAGAAAAAGGTATAAAGCACAAAATTTGCTAAATTTGCATAGAACTTTAGATAGTACCATACTTCATAATTCATATTAATAATTAATTTTAGTTAATTAAACACATAATATTAAATTAAATTATTCATACTTCTTATTAATATATATTAAATAATTTAATAATTTATATTTAGTTAATAGTAAATTAGATTATGAAAAAACAAAAACCAATTTTTATAGTTTTCATAATTTTTGAAAACATAAAGAAACTAAACTAAAAACAAAAAACCAAAAACTCAAATAAACACTTTTAAACAAAAAACTAAAAATAAAAAATGCTCTAAATTTTTCTTTTGATTAAAAATATACTAAAGGTTATTAATTAATTCTTTAAATCCAACATAGTTTGCAATAGTTTAACTTAAAAAGGTGCTGCTAATGTAAAGTATAATATAACATAAAAATATCTTGTTATTAAAAATATTTAAAAAATTTAGAATTTTTTTTACAAAGCACAACACACCAAAGGAGAAGCTTTCCAGTAGCTGCAAAAGATGAATGTATACCTAGCTAATCATTTGTTTATTCAAGAAAAGGATAAAGAAAAAGGGATTCCAAGGTCATCGTCTAAGTTTGCTTTTTTTCTTTCCAATATTTTATATTTTTTCTCTCTTATCACATGCCTTAAGAAACACCGAAGAGACACAACTTTCAGCACTAAAAAGGCATAAACATATCCAAGAGGCCAAGACTTCCACCCAAAAAAGAAAGAAAAGCTACAAAGTATAGACACACCCTGCAAATTCTCAAGAGAAGCAACGGACTTATTAAGAGAGATAGAGAGAGAGATGTGAAAAAGAGATGAAAAAAGACATGCCGTTGAAGAGTGAAGTGAACAATGCAAAGGCGGTGAACAGTGGCAGAGGCTGCGTTTTGTCTCCTTATTTTCCAAAGTTTTAACTTTTAAATCTTTTGGTTTTTAATTTTAAATGAAAAATCTTTTTTAAATGAACCGGCCGGTTCATTCTTTAACCGGTTCAACGGTTTTTACCAATTTCATCATAAAATAAACGGATCAATCACTCACAAAAAATAAGGGCTAAATTGGACCGTTTCATACTCCGATTCATCGGTTCACCGATCCGACCAGCCGGTTAAGTCCGATTTTCAAATCACTTAGATAAAGAGTTCAAATTGTTTTCGGCTTAATGACTTGGTATCGAGGGATGGCCGCGGGCATTAAATCTAAATTTAAAAAAGTTGACGAAATTAACCCACGATCCGGCCGGCCATTGCCATTGCCATCTTTATTCATATTCCGATCTTGTTAGGTTTTAGAATTCGAATTCAAAATAACAATTATTGAAAAATATTTTGTGGCAATTTAATAAAATTGACCAACAATTAAGTTTGTAGTTGGACCCTACCTATAGTTTGAGATAGATCAAGCAACTCCTGTTGCCTCTACTTTTTCAAAGTAGGGGAATTACAAAACTATGAGTATGACAACTACTGCTGTTCAAGGATAGGATACTTTGTCTTCACCCACAACAGGCATCTGTGTCTCTCAAGCAGTTAACGAAAAAAAGAAAAAGCATATATTCGTAAGTCCAACGCGGTCCAATTATTATTTGTTTGAATCACCAGCAGATATACGCCTTATGTCCGATTGGCTTACCCCTTCTTGTAACGAGAACGCAGCAATACAACATTACCACCATCAGTAATACCATCGAGAATGATTCCTTACTTGGCTTCAATATCAAGCTCAAGTGTTCAGAAACCTAATTAGAAAGATCAATCCAACTCTGTCTCCCTCTAATCATATTAAAATTATTTCTTTATTTGCACTTTTTTTCAGTCCATACTGTAATAACCATCCCTATATGTAAGTCTTCATTTGTTCAGAATTAGGTCATCTCCATTGTCAGAGAGCTCATCAAGAAAATGAAATACAGTGAAATATCACATTACTACCACCCCCAACACAAACTGAAGTTCGAGGACTCTGAATTCCCATTCAAGTGCGATGGTTGCAAGGAAGTAGGCATAGGTTCGCGCTACAGATGTT
This sequence comes from Erythroxylum shatona, assembly GCA_027568895.1. NCBI lineage: Eukaryota > Viridiplantae > Streptophyta > Magnoliopsida > Malpighiales > Erythroxylaceae > Erythroxylum > Erythroxylum shatona. The sequence continues at coordinate 41,845,773 of JAOSBK010000206.1, forward strand.
CAATCTGCAACTTTGACCTTCATATGCACTGTGCAGTCCCATGTTCTTCAATCAACCACCCTTTTTACACCAAATGTTCTTTGCAATTCTTATCCAAACCACCTGGAGACAGTCCCCGTTTCTGCAACGCATGCGAAAGATACGTTACCGGTTTTGTTTACCATTGCAGGGACTGTGAATTTGATCTCCACCCTTGTTGTGCTAAGTTGCCTATGGTGCTTGATGATGGTGAAGTGAAGCTGTACTTGAACAGGAAGGAGAGTGCTTCGTGTCTCAAATGTGGACGTAAAGGGAGGAGTTGGAGTTACAGGTCAAGCTGCAAGAAGTATAATCTGCATGTGGCTTGTGTTAAGGACATGCTGGTTGAGAACTGGGATCAATTATACCATCCACGTTCTGATCTGGAAAAGAACACAAACTCAACGGCCATGACAACTAGGAGGGTGGAGCATAGAATTCCTAGTTTGAAAAGTACCCTCTTAGTTCCTACCAACAAGAGCAAAGGTAAGGTGAAAAAATGTGCAGAAGTGGCTGGATTGGCTATGCAAGTTGTTGTATCGGCAGTGTTAGGAGATCCATCGGCTCTTGTTGCAGGGTTTATTGCGACCTTGATTTCAAAAACTTGAAGTAGCAAGGTATGATCTAGCTATTTAGGCCATCCGATAAATTCAAGTAAGCTAAAATCACTTTGGAATCTGTAACTTGTAGATTGGTACGAGCAAGAAAGTTGTGGGTATTAATTGATGACAATAAAAAGATTGGGCTAAGTGAATCATACCGTGAGTTTAATATCGGCTAAATTGATTATTTTTCTCTTCAAACTTACTTCTTTTTATTCCTTTTTTTTTCTATATTCTGTACTCATTTAAGCATCTGTAATATATATATAATTATTTCATCCTCAAGCAGAAAGATTAGATCTGATTAAAGACAAATACTGTTAAATGCGTCCAAATACATATTGTACAAAAGAAGTTGCTGACAAACAAGTGAAGATAAAAAGACAAAATCTCTGATTAATTCTTATTCGTGTTTTAAGAACTGAAATGAACTCGACAAAGTAACAAACAGTAAAGATTAAAGTATGGAGACTTTGGTCATTATAATAACAAATTAGCATGTCCTAAACGACCAAATCTAAACATGCACATTATATATAAGCTTTCGGGAGTTGGCTCCAAGATCACAAAACCTGATGATAATGTTGAGTATTGATTTAAAATCTATTTTTAATTGGTCTTTGTTTAAAGATAAAATTTGTTATTTATTAAGATTGAGGGCAGTAAGATAGAGTAATAAAAATAAAGATTATGGATCGAGTAGAAAAGATAAGATTTATTATCTATTAAAAGATAAAATTTTATCTTTTAAAATAAAGTTATTATCTATTAGGACTTAAACTTCATTATAAAAGTCTATATAAAGGCATCAATTTCAAAATAAAAAGAAACAACTGTAAAGATTAGCAATTTGTGTCAATTAATTGGTATTCGTTATTCTTCTCTCCAATTTGTGTCAATCAATATTCAATACTTTTCTTTGATTTAAAATTACATACATGGAACACTTCTCTCCAAATAAATTGTGAAGCACTTCTCTTTAAATGTGATATACTTCTCATCACCATCATCAATCTTCAATTATTAGAGCCCTTCTCTCCATGATATATATCTCACCAACACTCATATCTATCTACGCTTCATTTTCAAGTTTGCCAATTCCTTTGTATATGCCCAAATCTATTGTACTTGAAACATTGAGACTTGCCCTTGTGCCAACAATTTTTCCCTTTATGACCAAGCTTTTTGAAATTGCTACCTTGAACAACTTTGCTTTTTTTTCCTTTGAAGATGAAGTCTTGCTAAATAAGCTCTATTAACTTTATCTTAAGTTTCCTCGTCTATCATCATTCTATCTTTTTTAGGAAAAGAGGGGGAGAAAAGAATAATAAAAAACAATTAATAATCGATACAAATTGATAATCTTAACTGCTGCTTCTTTTTATTATGAAACTGATGCCTTTATAGGGGTTTTTACAATGAAGTTTAAATCCTAATATATAATAACTTTATCTTAAAAGAAAAATTTTATCTTCTAACAAATAACAAATCTTATCTTTAGTACTCTGATAAATTTTATCCTTAAACAAAGACAAGTCATAACAAATTTTAAATCAATATTTAACATCCCCCTTTGATTTAAAATTACATACATGGAGCACTTCTCTCTAAATAAATTATGAATCATTTCTCTTCAAATGTGATGCCCTTCTTATCACCATCAACAACCTTCAATTGTTGAAGCACTTCTTTCCATGGTGTACATCTTACCAACGACAAAATAGAGCTTCTTTTTTTGTCTCTTGCATCATATTTATCTACGATTCATCTTTAAGTTTGCAATTCCTTGTATGTGCCCAAATTTGTTGCACTTGAAACATAGTGCTTTGCCCTTAGTCCAACATTCTTTCTTTTTGTGACCAAGCTTTTTGCAATTGCTAAATTGAACCACTTTGCCTTTTCCTTTTGAAGATGAAGTCTTGGCTAAATAAGATATATAAACTTTATCTTTAGTTTCCTCCTCTCTCATCATTCTTCTTTGGTTCATGACTTGAAGAGCATTTAGTAATTCTGCAATGGTTATTTTTGATAGATCTTTAGAATCTTCAAGTGATAAGATTTTGGTTTCATACCTTTTAAGAAGGGTCATGAGAAACTTGTCCACTAAACTTTGACTTGAAAATTTTTCACCAAGCAATTTGATTTGATTGATGATAGACATGAGCTTACTTGCATATTCCTTGCCACTTTTGGTTCACCAAGAAATTTGATTTGATTGATGATAGACATGAGCTTACTTGCATATTCCTTGCCACTTTTGGTTTTCTTCATCCTTAACATCTCAAATTCTCTTTTAAGATTCATAATTTGCATCAATTTTACTTGATCATCGCCTGCAAACTCTTCCTTAAGTATTTCCCATCTTCTTTAGGTGATTCACAAGCCATTATGCTTGTAAAAATTGCCTCTAACACGGCCAAATGTATGCAAGAAAGTGCTTTTAGTTTCCTCATTGCTTCATCATCGTGTTTTTTTTTATTTGAGTTAGTGTGGGATTTTTTGGAAGTGAAGTAAGATTAAAATCACTCTCAACAACCTCCTATAAACTCAAGGCTTTCAAATAGGATTTCATTTTGATGGCCCATAATTGATAGTGTTCTCATTGAAAAGGGAAAATGGAAGAGAAATTTTTTTCTTATGTCATGGCTTCCTCTCACTTTTTCCTCTCTCTCTCTCTCTCTCTCTCTTTCTATTCATTATTCTTCTCTCCCGCTCTCCCCAACAGATAAAGCCTGTGTGAGTCAAATACAGGAATTTGCATTTCTTGTGAATTAACCTCATTATCCTCAACTATACTGATCATAGAAGATGACAAGCAACAAGAATTCATGAATCTCGTTAGTGTTTCACAGATACTAGAAAAAACCTTGGAAGTTTTGTATGCGACGTAGTTGGCATGGAGTTTGATGACTTTGTTTCAACCATGGATAAAGACGAGGACCTTCAGATAGGACAGCTTTATTTTGCACTACCTTTGAGTTGGTTGAATAGTAGGGTTAGGGCTGAGGAAATGGCTTCTTTGATTGTCAAGGCAAATGTGGCTCTAAGTCGACATGGCAGAGATTGGTGGTCCATCATTGAGAAAAGAGTCACTATCAACTATGTTAGAAAATATCTATATTAGGAAAAGTAATATCTATATTAGGGAGAGTATGATCTCCCTCTTTAGTGTATGATTTCCTATTTATTACTAAGGTTTTTTTTTCCTATGTAATAACTTCTATATAAATAATACAAGGGTCTTGAATATTTATCAAGCCCTCTATTTTCCCTACTATTCTTTACATGGTATCAAAGTCACACTTCCAAACCTTTAAACTTGTTTACCGTAAACCCTAACACCTTCTATTATATCCAAAACACTTACCTCCACTTACCAAAACTAAAAACCAAAATCAAAACCCAAATACACAAAATCAACCAGGGGGTGTTAGCGACCATTAGAGTACCGACAGTGTCGTCAGAAAACCACCCACGTGTCAGCGCGTGGGTGTCTCACGCCATCATCCACGACCACCACCGAAGACAATTAGATGGTTTAGCTCACCACTGTGTCCTAAATTGAGTTTTGGCCTTACTTTGTGTCAAAACTAACTAGAACATGAGTATTTGTTGATAACAATAAAGTTTTATATATTTCGGAACATTGTCAACAATGTTTTAGTGTCCGTTTAGTTAGGAATTCGTCTAGCATAACTAAGAGATGTCAGATGTTAGTAGAAAATCATTCATAGGTGTTCCAACAATGGGTTCCTCAACTTTGCGAACAAGTAATGTTTGAACAGTAATAATTACCCTTTATGGCAAGGTCAGAGAAAATTGTGTGATCCCCTAACTAATCAGAAAATACTAGAAAATTGGCAAGGTAATGATGCACAATTGCTACATATTCTTTTCGATTCTATGAAACCTGAAATTTCAGTCTTATTCTCTCATGTTAGCACTTGTAAGCAAGCTTGGGACTATACTAAGCTTCTTTACTCCAGTAATATGCTTCATATGTATGATATTTCCATTGAGTTATTTAAGTCCAAACAGGAAGGAAGTTTGATTAAATACTTTGGGAAAGTGAAACAGGCTTTTGAGGAGTTGAATTGTTTACTACCGATCACATCTAATATTAAGGAGATGTAGATTCAAAGAGAGCACTTGGTAACTATAACATTTTTGGCTTAATTGAAACCTGAGTTTGAGCCTGTGCGAGCACAAATTTGGGTAAGAGCACACTTTCCATATCGCTCCTTTACATGCCTCTTATAATGATAAACTTACTGAGGCTGATGGATCTACTACCACCATTAAAGGTGTTGGACCCTCTCATGCTTGTTCTTCTCTCACATTACCCTCTACATTATTTATTCCAAACTTTCCTTTCAATTTTATATCTGTGAGCAAATTGACTAAACAACTAAATTGTTCTATATGTTTCTACCTTGATAATGTCATTATCTAGGATTTGAAGACCAAGATGATGATTAGAAAAGGGCGTGAATTGACTTGAATGTACTATTTTGACAAGTTGCAATCATTCATCGCCTGCCTAGTGTCAGTCTCTCTTATTGATATCCATAGTCAATTGGGTCATCCGTCTTTGGAAAATCTCAAGCATTTAGTGTTAGGGTAATATTTCGTTTCTAGTTTAAATTGCGAGTCGTGTCAGTTAGGAAAACATCATCGTAGTTCTTTTTTTTCCTCGAATCAATAAAAAAGTTAAAAATCTTCATGTTAATCTATATAGATATTTGGGGTTCGAGTCTTGTCAAGTCTAAGTTAGGATTTCAGTATTTTGTAATTTTTGTTGATGATTTCTCTCGAATAACTTGGTTATATCTAATGCGAGATCATTCTGAGCTATTTTCTATTTTTTGTTCTTTCTATGTTGAAATTCAAAATAGGTTTAATACTAGAATCAATATTCTTTGTAATGATAACGCTAAAAAATATTTCTCTAGTTCATTCTCCAGCTACTTGAAACAATATGGTATTCAACACAAATCTTCCTACCCACACACTCCTCAACAAAATGGGATAGCTGAGAGAAAAACCTAACATATTGTTGAAACAGCTCATACCCTGTTAATTTACATGAATGTACTTACTGCTTGTTATCTTATCAATCGAATGCCATCTTTCGTGTTAACAGGTAAAACTCCATTCTCAATTCTTAGGGTATTAGCCATAAGAAGACTCCTCTGAAGAATCCTTGGTTGAATTGCTTAGCTGAAAGAATGAATAGAACACCAGTAGAGAGAATTAGATATTTACTATCACACGCCAAGTTATCGTGAGGCAAGGCTTTACATACAATTGTTCATGTTGCTAACCTCACACCTAGTGTTCCTTTGTAGTTTGATGTACTAAACAAGGTTTGATCAAGCAAAGGTGTTTCTTATAATCATCTCAGGGTGTTTGGTTGTAAGGCTTTTATGCACATTCCTAAGGATGAGAGGTCTAAACTTGACTCGAAGGCACGATAATGTGTGTTTGTCGATTATAGTTAGGATGAGTTTGGCTACAGGTTTTGGGATCCAGTTGAGAGGAAACTCATCAGAAGTCGTGATGCTTTGTTCATAGAAAATCAAACCATTGAAAATATTGATAGATCAAAGAAGACAGTTTCAGGGTCCAGTGATGGTTTGGCTGACTTAGATCCACTTCTTTTGATTGTAGCCCCGCAAAGGACAGAGGTCGATCTTCAACATAATATATTTGATGAAGATGATGTAGATGAGCACGTACAGATTGAAGCAGATGATGTTGATCTTGTTCAACTAGTAGAACCAAAAGCTCCAGCAAAAGCTTCACTTAGAAGTTCTACTAGAGTTATACATCCTTCCACTTGGTATCCTACCCATGAGTATGTGTTGCTGACTGGTGAAGGAGAAACTAAGACTTGTGAAAAGGTTCTAGAAGATGAGCACAAAAAGGAGTGGTTTAAGGCTATGAAAGACAAGATGAGTTTTTTTTAGCAGAATCACACTTACAATTTGATAAAGTTACCTAAGGGAAAGAGAGTTTTGAAGAATAAATGGGTGTTCACGGTGAAGTAAGAAAAGCATACTTCACATCCATGGTACAAAGCCAGAATGGTTGTGAAAGGGTTTATTTAGATAAAAGACATTGACTTCAATGATATCTTTTCTCCAATTGTGAAAATGTCATCCATCAGAGTTATTATTGGGTTAACAACAAATCCTGATTCGGAGATCAAGGAGATGGATGTGAAAACTACATTTCTTCATGGATACCTAGAAGAAGAAATTTACATAGAGCAATTAGAGGGTTTCAATATGCAAGGTAAAGAAAACTATGTTTACAGATTGAAGAAAAGTCTTTACATCTAAAACAAGCGCCGAGGCAATGGTATAGGAAGTTCGAGTCTGTTATGAAACAACAGGGCTATAAGAAGACTACTTCAGATCATTGTGTGTTTGTTCACAGATTCTCTGATGATGACTTTATTATTCTATTGCTCTATATTGATGATATGTTGATTGTTGGCAAGAATATCTCCAAGATTGATGCGTTGAGAAGCAATTGAGTAAGTCTTTTGCTTTGAAAGGCTTGGGGCGAACAAAACGGATCTTTAGTATGCGGATTTCTCAAGACAGACCAGCTAGAAGGTTATACTTATCCTAGGAGAAGTACATCGAGAAGTTGCTTCATAGATTCAATATAGACAAGGCTAAAGCAATAAGTATTCCATTTAGTAATCATTTCAAGTTGAATACCGAGTAGAGTCCATCTATTGATAATGACAAGAAAGATATGGAGAAAGTTCCTTATGCTTCAATAGTGGGTAGTCTGATGTATGTTATAGTGTGTATAACGCCAAACATAGCTCATGCAGTAAGTACAATTAGTAGATTCCTATCTAATCTAGGTAGAGAGCATTGGAAAGCTGTGAAGTGGGTTATGAGATATCTCCAGGGCACTTTCAATTTGTGTTTGAGCTTTTGGAGTAGGAAACTTGAATTAGTTAGTTATTCAGATTCGGATATGGCAGGGGACATTGATTCTCGAAAATCTACTTCAAGGTACTTGATTAATTTTGCAGGGATAGTTGTGGCATGGCAGTCGTGGCTACAAAAGTGCATTGCACTATCTACTGTTGAAGCTGAGTGTATTGTAGCAACAAAAGCAGTTAAGGAGTTGTTATAGATGAAGAAGTTGTTCAAGAACTTGGTTTCAAGTAAGGGCGATACATGCTACATTGTGATAACTTGAGTACAATCTATCTTGGTAAGAATTCTACATTTCACTTTAGATCAAACTATATTGATGTTAGGTATTATTGGATTCGAGATGCATTGGAGTCTAAAGAGTTTGAACTTGAGAAGATTTTCACTAATGATAATGGTTTCGATATGTTGACAAATTCGTTGCTAAGAGGAAAGCTTGAAACATGCAGGTTGATTGTCGGGATAACAATCTGTTTTAACTATCCAATCAAATGTGTTAGGAGGGGGAGATTTGTTAGTCAACCTTCCGTATTTGACATTTATAGCCTCCATAATTGAAAAAATTAGCCTCCATAATTGGAAAAAAAAACAATGGTTTGTGTTTGAATTTAATTTGGTTTCTTCTTTATTCCGCTGTATAAAAAGAGAGGAGAGGTTACATCGTTTGTGATTAATAAAATAAAACAAGAGAGTGAAGGGAGAAAAAATTAGTAAGTGTGAGAGAGTTTTAAACAATCTTGATTAAGTCCTTGATCAGATAGTCATTTATGGTTCGATCAATCTCAAACTTTGAAGGCTTACTTTACATTGGTAATAGTTCATATCCAATGGTCAAAATCGTGATCGAAGTTTTGATTTTCCAACAATTTGTGGTCAAAGTTAGGATTGACTTTTAGGATCCTAAAATTCCAACATTGAGTAGTTTTGATGAAGCTCACGATTGGATGGTGAAACGTGGTTCAATTGGGCTGAAACTTTGACAGCTGGTAGAGGACATGTTGATCTTGACATCCAACAGTGGGTTTGTTGTTTGGAGACCTTTTGGGTGATTTACTTGGGCTATTTTGGAGAGTTTAATTATAGGTAATTTTGCAAACTCTCTTGTTGATTTCTCTTGTTTTTGTTATTGATGTTGTTGTCGAGAATTTTTGTACCCTTGATGTTATTGCTGCTGCCTCTAGTGGGATACTAGAGAGAACTTGTTGCTGTACCCATTATTTGTTTATAGTGGAGATTTTGCCTGGACTTCGGTCTCATGGTTTTTACTCCTCACATCAAGGAGGTTTTCTACGTAAATCACAGTGTTGATTTTATTGGGTGCTACATTAGATTATTTTATTGCCTAATTATTTCTTAAAGGTTTACACAAACAGGGAGAATTATTTTATATCTGGGGTCATGCATAATATATTGTTATTATATCGACTAATTAGTGGGTCACTTCTGCTGCATCTATCAACGTTTCTCCTATCAAAAACTACTATTTCTGATATAGTTTACACTAAAAGAAAGCAACAAATGCAACCAAAATACTTGAATTTTAGCTGGTAAGTAACAAGATGGTATATTAAAAATATTGGACAAAAAGTCTTGGTAATTTTGCATCAACTACACCTCCTAAAATTTTGAAGGTAGTGATGTGTATGAAAGATTAATTTTCTTTATGTTTATTTATGTTTCTGTAATTGTACTAATTCAACTAATACTTTTAAGAGAAAACAAATCCAAAATTGTTTAACCTTTTAAGATTTTTTTAATTTAGTACCAAACTTTCTAAAGTTTTCAATTAGGATAATTAATCTTAAAGTGCTCAGCTTTTTGAAAATTTTATTGTTACTTTTATTAGTTTTAATATTTATATTTTATTAGTCTTTATTTATATTTATATTTAATCTTTTATTTTTATTCTTTACCTTGTTCTATCTTTATTGTATTATTTATTTTATTAATTATAATATATTTTATTTGTATGTATTTATTTATATTTATATTTATTATTATCCTTTATGTTTTTTTTATGTTTTTTATTTTATTATTTTAAATATATATTTTTATTAATATTTATTTCTATTTTATATTTATTTATATATATGTTTAAATAATTTTTATTTTTATTTTAGTTTTGATTTTGATTTTTTCATACAAACAGTTCTCAAAAACTATTTTTTCTTTCTGTCTTTTTTGTTTTCTTTTCATTTTTCATGTGGGTTTATCGAAAATAACATTTATACTAATTATGGATAAGATTGCATACTTTTGAACCTTCATAGACTTTGTGTCTCAACAAGATTTCAATTGGGATCTCAAAGAAAAAGACATTGTTAGAAAATAATCAAGATCAAACACAATCATAAAGATCATGTGATAAAACTCAATCACAAAGATCATGTTAAACAAAATCGTTTCATATGCATATAAAACAAAAAACATATACTTAGTTTATTATTGTAGTTTCGTTGATTAAAGAACATTTTCACCAACTTTAATTGCAGAAATCTTTTTTTTTTTTCTGTACTCTTGATAGATAAAGAACAAACAGAAACATACACACAGATGCATATATATCTCGTTTTGTTCTTCATATAACCACTCTTTTTAGTTATTTCAAGAGTATAATGACTATTATACCTTCATGGGTGTAATAATGACTCATATCTCCCACTCACACATGATGGGTTTAATCTTAAAAACAAACTATGTAATGCTCATACTTGTTCAATAACTGGTGTGACCAGTATACGACGAGAGCAAAGTGCCATATATCTATTAGGAGTATATGACATCTCGATTAACAAATTGATCCTAAGACTTAAGTGTCCTTGAGTAGACATTGTATGTCATACCCTAGGTCATACCTTGCATTTGCACTTTTCTTTGATCTCCTTTAGTTTCTTGTGTTATGACTATATTCAAGTTCTCTACTGAAGAGACGATGGCCATCTATGAATACTTTTCATATAAGTCAATGATCTAAATTAAATGACCTTCCTCTGTTCTTAATTCTCTTTTGAATTAAATTTAATTTGCTTTCCTAGAATTATTTCATATGATCACATCTTGCATGATCTTTTGGCAATAACCTAAAGTAGCAAACCTTAAATTCAATTCTCAAGAATGAAACAAGAGTCATAAGGGTATATGATGAGTTTTTTCTTAACCTTAAGGGTCTCACACAATGTAAGATGAGACCTGACGACTTACATTAATCCCTTTCTTTGGTTAGTTATGCCCATAAGGTACGAGTCATGTGTTATGGTATTTACTCACTTCGTTTAACTTGAACATCTTTCATTCAAGAAATACCGTACAAATGATAGTTCAAACATACTCAATGTTTAACTTAAGTTCACTTATCTATTTAAAACCTGTTCATAAGTCACATTTGGCAACGTAAGACAGATATAGTGATTAACAAATCTCGTTAAACCAATTTCTTTGTGGCATTTATAGTTTAAGTTTCTCACTCTCAATTATCACCTAGATAATAAACTTTAAACATGTCTCATCTCTAGTAAACATAAATACTAGAGGTGATTTCCCATGTGAGAGGGTCAATCTGTAATCTATCTCATATACTTATGATTCATTCCAAAATATATTTATACACAACCATATATATTTATGAATTAAATGATACACAATATATAATCTTCATCATATATTATATCCCAACATATGACATTAGATTGAGTGAACATACATAGAGAAATGTTTATTAGTATATTTCAACATCTATGTAGTCTTAGTGACTTTACATGCCCAATGTATACATCTCTAGAAATTGGCTTTGTCATTGGGTCTGCTATTGTATCTCGCGTAGATATATATCTCATGTTCACTTCTCCTCGTGCAACTATATCTTTCACATAACTATACTTAGTATCTATATGCTTTGTTTTACAATGAAATTTGGGGTCTTTAGTATAAGTAATTGCAGTTTGACTATCACAATTGATGGTTACTGGATTAATTTCACTTTTAGTGACTCCTAAATGTACAAAAAAAAAATCAATGAAACCACACAGCCTCTTGTATTGTTATTGAGAATGCTATAAAGTCAGCTTCCAATGTGGATAATGCAACGCAAGATTGTTTCTTACATTTCCATAATATTGCTCCATGGTTTAGTAAGAATACATATCTCTCATCCCCAGTCTGCATCTGTATACCCTTATATACATAGATTATTGCCTTGATAACATAATGCATAGTCCACAGTTCCCTTTAGATACCTCAATATTCTCTTTGCTATTTTCCAATGTGCTTGGCCTGGATTTGACTGATATCTGCTTACCATCCTAATAGCGTAATAAATATCTGGTCTTGTACACATCATTACATTCATAAGACTTCCAACTATACTAGAGTAGGGAACATTCTTCATTTGTTCCCTTTTTTATGGTGTTGACGGGCAATTTCTCTTACTAAGGCCTTCAATTTTAACAATAGGATTATCAATTGGTTTGCAATCTTGCATACAGAATCGCTCAAGAATTATTTGAATGTATATTGCTTGAGAAAGTGATAACAATCTCTTCGAACATTCTCTTGAAATCTTGACTCCAAGAATGTATGCCGCTTCACCCATGTCTTTTATTTCAAATTCAGATGATAACCAATCTTTGATTTGCGTAAGAAACACACAATCATTACAAGCAATCAATATATTGTCCATGTATAAAGATAAAATCGCGAATTTATCTTTGGATCTCTTAACATACATATAATGGTCTTCATCGATCATTTGAAAATCATACGAAATGGTTACGTTATGAAAACAAATATACAATTGTCTTGAAGACCGCTTTAGGCCATAAATTGATTTTAATAATCGACATACTTTATTTTCTTGACCTGCCTTGAAACCTTCAGGTTGTTCCATATAGATTTCTTCATCTAATTCTCCATTGAGAAAAGCAATTTTTATATCCATTTAATGTCATTCAAGATCCATACTGGCTACTATAGCCAAAATAAGATAGATTGAAGCAAACTTCACAATGGGTGAAAAAGTTTCCTCATAATCAATTCCCTCCTGTTGTTTATATCCTTTTACTATAAGGCATGCCTTATATCTTTCGATACTTCCATCAGCTTTTTGCTTTATTTTTAGAACCCATTTGTTCCCAATTGTTTTAAGCCCTTCAAGGAGATCAACCAAGTCCTATACGTAATTGGAGTTTAAAGAAGTCATTTTTTCTTTCATAGCTTTCATCCATTCTTCTTTAGCAGGGCCAGTAAAAGCCTCATTTACATTCCTTGGCTCTTCTTCCTCTTGCAAAACAGTCATATTAATTTCTCCTTCAATCTCAAAATGAGATCGGGGAATTATTCCTCGATTTCTTCATCTTAAACAAGGTTTATCATAAATAAATTCATGATTAATCTGATTGCTCCCACTCGGATCAGTCATCATAGAGAACCTTTTTGTAAAATTGCTCTCACTTGATTGAAGTTCCTCATCTTGATTCTTCATAACAGAATCATTCTAATTAGACGACTCATATAATAATAGGCCTTTAGCTATTTCGCCTTGCTTAGGAAAATCATTCTCTAAGAATGTTACATCTCGTTATTCAAATTCAGCTAAACCTCTATTACCTTGTTCACTAATGAACTCGTATCCTTTTGAGTGTTTTGAGTATCTAATAAAAATATTTTTTCTCCCTTTTGGGCCTACTTTCTCATGTTTGTGAGAGAGATCATGAACAAAGGCTACACATATCCAAGGTTTAAGACTTGACAAATCAAGTGTCTTACTAGTCCATAACTCATATGGTGTGCTAGTAACTGATTTTGTGGGCACACGATTAAGTACATTACCCTAAAAAGTGATTGGTAAATTTTCTTGGGCTATCATGGACATAATCATTTCTAATCACGTTCTATTTCATCTTTTAGTGACGTCATTTTGTTGTGGGGTTCTAGGAATTGTTAATTGCTTTTCTATTCCTTTCTCATCACATAAAGCCTTGAACTTTTCTGACAAGTATTCTTATCCACGATCATTTCATAATGCTTTTATTTTCTTATCCAATTGATTCTCAATTAAGTTCATGTATTTTACGAAACAATTAAATGCTTCCGATTTATGAGAAATCAAATAAACATGACCATACCAAGTATAGTCATCTATAAAGGTGATGAAATAAATTACCTTATGTCTAGCCCTTACATTCATTAGACCACAGATGTCAGAATGAATTAATTGCAATGGATATAAAGCTTGTGCTCCCTTTCCAAATGACTTTCTTGCCATTTTACTAGTTAAATAATACTCACATGTAGGTAGATCTACTTGACTTAGATTACCTAAAAGCCCTTCTTTAGCTAATTGACTGATTAGATTTTGACCAATATGGCATAATCTAGCATGTCACAAAGTTTCATCATTGTTGGAATTACTATATGTAAATAATGAATAACTAATATTATTATTTTCCTTTAACACATCCAGTTTAATAAAACCATTACATAAAAAACCATGACCATAATTAATAGATCCAAGATACAAATCCATTCTACCACTGTGAAAATTTATATTGAAACCAAGTTTAACTAACATCAACATAGATAAAAAATTCCTACGAATCTGTGGAGCAAATAATACTTCATGTAGGATGAGGGGTCACCCTCCACGCATATCTAATTTACATGTGCTAATTCCTTATACAGTAATTTTGGAATTATCACCTACATAAAACCATTGACTACCATGTGGGAGTTTACAAAACTCAACGAAGGCATCACAATCCTTTACTACATGGTTGGTTGCTCTTGAACTTGCAATCTACAAAGGATGTGATTCAGTTAGAAAAACAAAACAAGAAACATTCACATAGCAAATGTTTGTACTATAAAGTTGTACCTTTTTGGGCTCGGTACAATCTCAAACAAATTGACCTTTATTACTACAATTATAGCATTTCACATGTTTCATGTTTTTTTTTTCTTGAAGGGATGTTTTCCCTTTCCATGTTACTTCCATTTTGTCTTCTTGGATTCTTGAGGAGAGTTGTTGAATTTCTTATTCTTCTTCCACTTATATCCACCATGATGCTTGTGATTCTTATTCATAGCTCCATGTGAGCTAGAACTAACTGTATATGTCTCAGAAGACATCTTTGAGGGTTCAAGATGCTCTTCCTCCAAGATGAGATACCTCGTAGCATCTTCCATTGTCTTGATGTTTTCATTATGAGTTAGGTGCATCTTCATATGCTCCCAACTCTGAGGTAGTAAATGAATCATAGCTTGCACTTGTTGTTCATCAGAAAGCTCATGACCAACATCACGTAACTCACTTACTATGATGGAAATTTTCCTCAGATGCTTTTGCATTGTATCATCTGGGTGCTTTTTATAAGTATCAAACTTAATAGTAAATAACCTCACTTTGGTCACTAAAACACCTCCAAAACGAGTAGCCAATGCGAACCCCATGTCCTTTGTAATTTCGAATTTACAGAACTCACGCATGATATCATTATCCATGCTACTTAGCAACGTGATGCGAGCTAAAGAGTTGTTCTTTTTTCATAATTCATTTGCATCATGGTCCCTTCTATGTTGGGCTGTAGTGCCCTCCTCAGGAACATCCATAGTTAGGTTTAATGGTTCAAGAGCCTTTAACTCTTCCAGTACATATTAGATTTTCATACTCTAGATTTCATAATTGTCACCATTGAGTTTGTCACCCCTATTGAGTTTAGCAACAATATTCTTTGAAGCAGTGGCCATTTTGAAATACTAAGTATCTATAATAAGAAAGAAATATATAAGCATGTTAATGTCACATTAATCGTTCATAAAGTAAATAATTCGATCACAATGCTTATGAAATCAAAAGTCCACAAATGTGTTTAATCATCATTCATACAACAATCAAATCATAATTACTTTACTCTAGACGAATTCCTATATAAAATTCATATAACATATAACATAAATATTAATACTTTGTTCTTGTAAAATAACATATTGTATTATATGTGCTACAACCTACTAATATTCTATAGGTAACGAACCCTACACGGAAATGACTTCACGAGTTTGCGTGACACAGTTCAGGAAACTCGATGTACAATAGGTCTTACTATTTCCATTGGAAGACCTAGAGGATATAAAGTGCTAATGAACTCTCTTCTATGCATCTCTTGAATCACTACAAGAAAAAGGTCAACTAGCGATGGAACATTACAATGGAAAATGGTAAAATTTTGTCGGTAATAAAAATTTGCGATGGAATATTCCAACAAACAAAAGACGTCAGAAAAAAGACTGTCGATAAATTTACCAATGAAAATTTCTTTCCATCAGTAAACTTACCAACAGAAATCCAATTTCCGTAGGTAATTTTACCGACCATTACTCTTTGTTCCGTCGGTAAATATCTTATATTTTACCGACAGTTTTTGGTGTTCCATTAGTAAATATAATGAATTTTACTGACAGAATTCTATTTTTCGTCGGTAAATAATTTTATATTTTTTAAAAAATTTTGACATTAAGTATAGGCGGTCTGCTATACTTCTGCATACCAACATAGCTTTACCTATTCAAATGCTCTGAAATGAAGATTCTTATAGGCTGTCATTTGTGTAGAAGGCTTGACAACAACTTCTTTGTTCTATTACCATCAATTTTGATGGGAGCTAGAAACAATGTTTTGAACTATTTAGCTTCTTTAAGCATACACAGAAAGAAGAAGAATTTTATGCTAATCTTCTAACACTATTGAGGATCAACAGATGTAGAATTTTGTTTGTAAAATTATAGTAGGTTTAAATACTCACATGAGCTTGATAAGGACAAAGTTGCCTTTATGTTATACGAAAAAATGCATGATAATAGTTGCAAAAATTCCTCCACCGAAGGACATGATGACAATGGCCGGAGAAGACAACGCCAATGAGCAGAAAAGAAGTCCACAATAGAGAAACCGGAGAGAAGAAAACCAAAGAGGAGATGCAGGAAGAAGGAAGAAGAATACATTAGTTGGGGGGTAGATGTTGGGTGAGTTTGAATTTAAAAAGAATTTATCAACAGAAATTTCCGTAGGTAAACTCAAATTTTTTTATTCCACCAATAATTCTCGCCTTTTTACCGACGGATATCTTATATCGTCACTAAAAGAATTTATCGACGGAAATTTTTATAGGTAAACTCAAATTTTTTCATTCCGTCAATAATTCTCGCCTTTTTACCGATGGATATCTTATACCATCGCTAAATCCTTTATCGACGGGAATCTTATACCGTCGCTAAAGTCCATTGCAAAATTTGCCGGAATGATTTCTCTCCATATTTAGTGACGGATATTATTACCGTCGCTAAACGAAAATTTTTTCGTCAATTTTACCGACAGACCTGGATTTTCATTAGTAATTTGCAACAGTATATTTTCCGTCGCTAATTCTTACTTTTCTTGTATTGTTACCGATGGCCATATTTTTCCGTCGCTAACGTCCGTCACAAATTTTGCAGCGATGATTTCTCTCCATATTTAGCGACGGATAATAGTATCGTCGCTAAATTAATCAATTTTAGCGACGAAAATATGCTTTCCGTGATTAATTTCCAACGATTTCTTTTCCGTCGCTAATCCATAATTTTCTTGTAGTGAACAAATGTCATCACTACCAAATTATAAGTCTTCTTATTAGACATAGTATTCTAGAGCATTCGTAACAGTTCAACTTGAGATTGAGGTAATGTTACAAGCAGAGTCATGTACTTTACTTCAACATTTGTATAAGCTTGACAACCTCCAAAGTATAATTCTTGCATCATGTTATTAACTGAAATAACATATTGTGTTAGACCGTCTCCAGGCATTAAACACATATTAACTAATTTTACATACATTTTGCCAATTCATTTCTTCTGTGCTTCATATCAAATAAGCTTAGGTGTCTGCTTAATAATAGGCATTTTCCTGAAAAACAAATTTCTAGGAATTAGAAGAGTTTACAAAATAACAAATTATTTTATCTAACACATAGAGAATTTATGCTCATATATGGAAATAATTTAATTGAAGTTGTTTAATTTTTTATTAACAATTTATTAAACTAATAAAATTATGTTATTAAGCGCTAATCAATTAGAAACTTATTTCTAATATAATCATATTCACATATAAATAATTCAAATTGTATTAGAAACTTATTTTTAATTTAAATTATAATTGAACTAATCAATTTTTCGTGGTTTAATTAGAAACTAATTTCTAATGAAACTCTTTTCTAATTTTAACTAAACAAATTAGTTTTTGTAAATTAGAAAACTTATTTCTAATTCTTTATGTTACATTTAATTTAATTTATTAATATAGATAATAAGGTCTTGCCCAACTTTAACGTGGTTATATTATGACCCATTCATAGAACTTTAACCACTTCTTTATATATCATTAACCCAAAAGTATCACATACTTGATATGTTGAATTTCAAATCCCAAAGCCTTAACCCGTTCTGGATTGTTATTACACATATATCCACGTAACAAAAAAAACTATTTGATAAGACTTTTGTCTTATTATACTTGTATGGCTTACAATGTATCTGTTGAGACTTGAGATCCATAGATATGCGTATGGTGTTTAGTGATATATGCATATATATATATATATATACACGTGCTTGTGGTGTTTGGAAAAACGAAACCACATTTACGTCTTTGGGAAAAAAAAAACCACGTCCTTATGGTCTTCTTCCTCCTCTTATCTGAAACTATGTTTCGCTTTCTTCATGGTTTTTATTTTAAAAATTAAAAAAACATCTTAGAGAGAAGAAATGAAAAGAAACATTTTATGTTTTGTTACAACCATTAAAATGTGTAACAAACCAAAAAAAAAAGCATAAGCATAGAAATAGCATATCAACAGTAATGATATTCGCAAATATTCATATCATTATTCATAAATCTAAAATGCAGATTTATGCATGCATATAACATTAAAAAAATAACCTGCTCTAATACTAATATTAGAAAATAATCAAGATCAAACATAATTACAGAGATCATGTGATAAAACCTAATCACAAAGATCATGTTAAACAAGATCGTTTCATATGCATATAAAACAAAAAACATATATTTAGTTTATTGTTATAGTTCCACCGATTAAAGAACATTTTCACCAACTTTAATTGTAGAAATCTTCTTTTGTTTTTCTGTACACTTGATAGATAAAGAACCAACAGAAACATACACATAGATGCATATATATCTCGTTTTGTTCTTCATATAACCATTTGTTGTAGTTATTTCAAGAGTATAATGACTATTATACTCTTTATGGATGTAATAATGACTTATAGACATTGTGCCTTTCTAATCTTAAAAAAGGCTCAAATCAAATTTCTTATAAATTTAGATTATATACAAGCTGTAATAGTTGACTGAAATTCAGTCCAACCTTTTTCTTGCAAAACTAGAGCTAATCATCTAACAATGGTAATAGAAGCAAGTTTAGTAAGATATTTCATATATATAAGGTCATCAAAGATATTTCTCATATATAAGGTCGTCAAGTTCATGAATACACTTACTCAGACTATTATACCCAGAAGTAATATGACAACTAGATAAAGAGCATCTGTCCATAATAATGCTATCAAATAAATTATTTAATTACTTGAATTCTTGAGTGAGGAATACCAGAAAGTTCCTAAAATTCACTAATTAGAAATATCTATTCTTTTTCTACTATCAAGTTGATTTTATTTGAAAAAGAATAACAAATATTAAAGTCTAAATTGAATGGAATTTATCTAAAATTAGTGAGTTTAATTTAATATAAAATTTTTACATTTATTGAAATATAAATTGACTAATTTTATTAAACTTTAAATCGTTTGAATTTGTGAACAAAGTTTATATTTTAATATAATTTTTATTATAATTTGGATTCTTAAAAGAGTTTAAGTTGTATATTATGATCTATATATATTTTACTGAAGATTTTGTTATGAAAATTCTAAATCCTACTGATAATCATATTTATTTTTTCTATTTTTTAAAGACTAAAGAGTATTTGTAAATTTTTAATATATAATTTTTTTAAATTTTTGCGTAGAGAGTATTATGTATTTCACCATCTAGCCTTTCTAATTTCAAAAACTTTTTCTAAGATATGGCATTATCAAAGTGGATTTCACAATTTAGGATAGAAAAAGATGTAAATAGAATAGTGAAACAGGGGTCATTGTTAGAATTATAGATGTTAAGTTGTCATTTTTGTGATAATTTTGTTATAAATCTCTTTAATATGTTGAAATTGTTATTCAAAATTAATGGACTTGTTTCTTAATTGTTCTCAGATGATTTTCAACACATGAAAGATGAAATTGGATTAAAAAGATGTAAGGAAAGTAAAGACAATTCAAATTCTTAGCTGGTAGAAAAATGATTGATGAAGCGTGGACACGTGCAAGAAAAAAGAACATATGCAGAATCTATTTTGAAATCAGATTCAATCCACCTAAGATCTTCATGATCTTGAGAATCAAATTATTGCCTTACTGAAGAGGATCTGCAACCTGAATATGGGGAGAGGATATCTACTTAAGATATCGAAAGGAGAGGAGATTGAAAAGCATAAAAGAAGACCCTTTTTTACTATTCACGTTATGCATTATAAGGAGTTTACGTTTCTGTAGTGGTTTTCTAGGATTTTTCGTATTTTCTGGGAAAAGATCAGGGATGGAGACTTTATATTTTACTATTTTTGTATTGGTTTTTACTTTCATTATGAGTAGCTAAAATCTTTCTTCTTGGTTGAAAGGAACCACATTATCATCTAGTATGTGTGAGATTTCTAAACAAAGTTTGTTTCATTGATGACTATTAAGTTTCTTTCGAAGTGCCTTTCATGATTGAATTGATTGATTTTTAAGGTACACAACTAGGAATTAATTTGTTTAATTTATAGCCAAATTAGTAGGATTTGACGTTCAGTTTTGTTAATCCAAAGTGGCAATTAGGATTATCGTCTTTATGTTAAAGTTTGGAAATTTTAAGAAGATGCTTAACTTGATTAAATGCATGTCATATATGTGTTGTCTTGTTCATTGATTTAGTTCTTAAAGTTATTAATCAATTAAACATAAGATTGTATCTAAGTTGTTGACTAATAAGAATGTTTAGAATATATTTTTCTATTCATTTAATCTTAAGATAAAACATCACCTAATGAATGTTTGTTAATGGACTGAATTTTGTATCAAGGATCCATATTAGTATGATAACATCGGTGACTCGAAACCAAGGTTTGTCTACTGAATTTTCATATGTGATTATTTTTGTTAATTTTTTGTTTCTGCCATTCTTAATTTCATAAATTTATGTGAATTAAAACCCCTCATTTGTTTTAGCTTTAAACTCGTATAACTTTTACCGTTAAAAATTTCTCGTGGGAACGATCTCAACTCTTTACTAACTGCATTTTTCATTGTTAGAGTTGTTATTAATTTGGTTGCTTGCAATAGCAGTACCAATAGGTTATTTAGGTTAAGATATAATGCCCTAGTTTATAGATAAACAAGATTTGAGCACTCGTCTATATGGACACACTCTCTACTCTCAATGGCAAAATGTAAAATTTCTTCCTTCTTTTCTTTCCATTTTTAATAATTTGATCACATTTGAACATTATGTGAAGGATTTGTATGTAACACATGTTTACAATACACCTAGAAAATATTTACACTTAATTCTTTCTTAAAGTGTATATTATACTATCATCTCAAGTTAGGGTATGAAGGTTTTAAAGGCCTAACTAGCCAAGAAAGTATTCAAACTCTTGTCACCCTAATGCCTTGGTCAAAATGTCATCTAACTGATTCGTGGTTCGAACATAAGATATGGCAATATGTTCATGTTGTATCTCATCATAAACAAAGTGGTTGTCGAATTTAATATGTTTAGTCTATTCATAAAACACCTAATTTGCAGCAATGTAATGGGTTGTTTGACTATCACAATACAAACATATTGGTCCATCATGTGAAATATCCAATGACTTAAGTAAACCTTTAAACTACTTCAACTTGCAACTAGTTATAGCCATTAAGCAGTATTCAACCTTTGTGGAGGATTAAGATACTGTCTATTACTTTTTGTTCTTCCAAGAAATAGGAGAGGAGTCCAGAAAAAGAAATTAAGTAAAAGTCGGATCATTAGACAACTTGCTTAGTAAATCACAATACGCATACAAGCATAAATCACAATTTACAGTAAAAAGAATGTGCTATCCAATATTTCCTTTCAAGTATCATAGCTCTTGCAAGGTTGCCTCAAAATGTTCTTGCTAAGGGCACCACATAAATTGAGCTAAAACATGAACACAATAGCTGAGCTCAAGTTTAATAATAGTAATATACATAAACCAGCCTACTAACTACTGATATTGCTCAGGATCTTCTACGAATGCACCTTTAGCAATACTAAACGATGATTTTTCTGTATAGAAAAAGATACTGGTTTTGCTCCTAGTACTTTAGTTTCAATAATAATATCGAGTTAATATTGGCATTGGTAGAGGAAATTTGTTTTGGTCCATAAGCTACTTCAATGCCTAAAAAATACTTGAGAGCATCAAGATCATTCGTATAATTAAATACTCTTTGAACTTCTCAATGGCCTACAAATTATTTCCAACTATGATTAAGTTATCAACATATACCAACACACTTAAAAAACATATTATTCTTGCTAGAGGTAAATAGTGAGTAATTTGAGTTGGACTGTATGAAGCTATACTTCTTTAGGGATGCTACTAGTTTGAAAAACCAACATCGAAGGGCTTATCGCAAGTTATAAAGGGATTTCTTCAATTTTCTCACCTTTATTGAATTTATCGTTGAGAATCCCAAGGAGTTTGCTAAGCAATTAATTAGTCATTGTTATTAATAAAACAAAGCATACATATTTCTCTATTTCTATTATTTGCATGCCAACTTAGTGCATATGGATTTACATCCTTCTTGTATTGCTTATAGCAAGAAAAATATATGTTAGATATAGAAAAAAAATATATGATACTTTTTTAGGCTATCTATTTCGCCTCTATTATGACTAGTTTAAAAGTGGTGTTTTTTTTCTCTTAATAGAAATTTAGACTAAATCAAATGGCCTAGAATGTATGTTATAAACAAGGGATTATAAAGAAAATGACATATTTATGTTAAGTTTTAGAACCAGAATATAACTAAAAAGGATAATATAGGAGGCAATTTATTGATGGGTTACACTTTACATTGACGTTAAAGGCTTAAATATATAAGCAATGAAATAATAAACTTTGTTGATATCTCGGTAAAGATTAACTAAACAAATCAAAAGTTTAAAAATTTAAATCCTAACACATAGCAACTTTATCTTTAAAGATAAAATTTTATCTTCTAACATATAATAAATCTTATCTTTACTATTGTATCTTACAACTCCCAAATATTATCTTTAAAGAAAGACCACATTTTTAACAACTTTGAATCATTCTTCAACATTTCCTCTTAATTCAAAGTTGTAAAACTTCTTTATCCTAATCAAAAAAAGATAAATAAGAATTTATCATAATCCAAGCTCTAATTGTTGGGCCCGGGTCCCAGATCCCTATTCCGAGGTGGCCCCTCGGGGGCGCCGGGTAGGGGCGCGCGAAGGAAGGTTCGAAAACATTCCAATCAGAAGGAAAACAGCAGCGGAAAGAAAAAGAGGCGGCCTCGCGCCGCGGCGGTCACCAATGGGCTGCGCCGTGGCGAAGGACTGTCTCGCCGCGGCGAGCTCCCAAAAATTCGGACCCGATCCCAACATCTATACATAATTCGATTCACACACACACACATACTTTCTCATACATTCTATCATATACACAATCAATCTACTAAGAGTAAATCACCCCCCATAAACAAAGAAACATCATGCCATTACA
>JAOSBK010000206.1:41893608-41910616 GCA_027568895.1 Erythroxylum shatona
GCTGTAGGAGCTGTGCTTGGGCAAAGGAAGGATAAAGTAGTTCATGCTATCTATTATGCAAGTAAAACACTCAATGATGCACAATTGAACTACGCGACTACTGGAAAGGAACTACTAGCTGTGGTGTTTACAGTGAACAAGTTTAGGTCCTGTATAGTTGGCTCAAAAGTTGTTGTCTATTCAGATCATGTTGCTATTAGGTACCTAATTGCAAAGAAAAAAGCTAAACCAAGGCTAATACAGTGGATACTTCTCCTTCAAGAATTTGATTTGGAGATAAAAGACAAGAAGGGTGCAGAGAACCTGGTTGTAGATCATCTATTGAGGATTTCAAAATCAACTCATCAATTGGATATAGATGATAATTTTGTAACGAGAATTTGTTTTTTCTTACAGGTACCTAGCGAACAGATTGTGCAGATCTGAACGAGTTATGTTGTGTTGTCCAAGAACTAGCAACAGTTATACCTTCCATTATTCCTTGGTATGCAGACTTTGTGAATTATTTGGTTACTGGAGTTACACCACCCGATTTGTCCTACCAACAGAGGAAGAAATTTTTGTCAGATTTGAGGTATTACATGTGGGAGGAACATATTTATTCCGGAGATGCAATGATGGAATTATTAGGCGATGTTTGCCAAGTGAAGAAGCTGAAAAAGTGTTGATGAATTGTCATTCCTCGCCTTATGGAGAACATTTTAGTTCAGAAAAGACATTAGCCAAGGTGCTACAAGCAGGATTTTATTGGCCAACACTTTTTTAGGATGCAAGGAATTTTGCTCAAGCATGTGACCGATGTCAAAGAACTGGAATCATTTCAAGGAAGCATGAGATGCCAATGCAAGGAAGTATCCATCTTAGGTTGATAATAATAAGACTGAGAAGCATGGAATGACAAGCTTGTATCATACCACTTCACATCAAGCAGTATTTTTATCTGTCACTTCACATCATAACATACTTTTTTATAGGGTTCCACATCTCTTTTACCCCCAGCTAAATATTTTTTAATCGAGTGATTCCTCCACCTTTCAAATGCTTGTTACAAAACAAGCAAGTAGTATGGTTCCTCATATTGGGAACCAATGCAGTATGAGCCTAAGCTGGATCATTGTATCTTCCTGAAGTGGGTTGAATAGGAGTACTTAAACTTTCTTCTATTTATCTGTAAAAATAAATGAATGAATATATCAAAATAAATAAAATATAAAAATAAATAACACATAATTTTAGTACACAATATGCATATCCATCTTATATAATATGACTCATTCTGTATGATTACATTACACACAATTTAATTTCATGGTACACAATTCATTATAAGTCAAAAGCTAACAATTCACAACATTCAACATATATAATTATACAAATCATACATAAACAATTTCCATTTCCAACATCCATAAATTATACATAAACAATTTTTATTTCCAACATCCACAAATCATACATAATTTCATTTACATTACATTATCTATTATAAATATTTATAATACCCCGCCACACATATATATTACCAAATAATTCAAGTTCAACATATTTTATACTCAATTAATTATTTATCCAAAACTAATACCTAAATTGGCAAATACTATCATTAACAACAATCGAATTATTATTAATTTTCCATTGTATAAGTTTATACTCAACTAATTATTTATCTTAAGTCAATACCCAAATATTAAAAATAAATTACAATTTTTGATTTACAACTTATAAGTTACAAACTTACAATGTTAATTGTCAATTAATGATTTAAGTTTTTACAATTTTACAACTTTAATAACTTTAATAGTTTAATATTATCAGTTTATGTTTATGTATGTTTTAAATTTAAGTTGTTTCCAACTTCAACTTTCAAGTTTCAAAACCAATATTCAACAAGGCCGTGCATTTCATAATTTTCATTCATCCAAAAACTTATCATAAATTTCTGATAAACTTAAGTCAATCTTTATTCTTTATAATAAAATAAAACAACCAAATAACTCATTCATCAGTCATCACCGTGACATTTATAATTCCATTTTCAATATTTGAATCACAAATGATAAATCAAAACCGTGATCATTCAACAATTCAATTCCAATATTCAACCAATTCAAATACACGTAAATTGCACATCTGAAAACCAACTTCCAACATCTAACCAGTTCACAAATCCATCATCTAACCAATTCATAAATCCATCATCCAATTCCAATCTAACACAATAAAAAAACAATTAAGCAGGAAAAATTCGAAAACAAAAAAAACACACCCAAAAATAATTCACTTTCTTCGAGTCTTCAGGTTGAGGGTTGGGACTTTGGGTCTTCTGGTTGGGTGTTGGGTCAGAGGCATCCTGTGGCTTTTGGTGTAGATGTTCCCGATCTGCAATCTTCTCTCCTTCTTTAGACGTTCAGTGGCGATTGGGGACGACATGGTGCGATGGTGCCCGTAGAGGAAGGTTAAAGACGATGCTGTCTTTGGGGGACACCAAAGGACAGGCTGAGGAGGATGAGGGAAGGAGTAGTGTTGGTGATGAAAAGGAGAATGAGAGAGAGAGAATAGCAGCGTGCAGTGGTGAGTGAAGACGTGAGACTCGGTGAGAGAGAGACAGAAAAAATAAGAAGGAAAGTAGAAGAAGGTTCAGGATAGTGGGAGAGTGGAGAAGACAAGGACGAGGGGGGGATGACAGTGGCGGCCTTGAGGTGAGAGTCGGTGACGGTGAGAATGAGAGAAAAAAATAGAAGAAGGAGGAGAACGTTCGAGAGAGAATGAGAGAGTGTAGGGGTCGATTTAGGGTTGATTGTTTTAAATTGCAAATTAGACTTTAAGTTTTTTGAATATTATGGTTCTGGCCGGTATGTCCCCGTATTATACATACTAACCAGTACCAAACAAAAAGCACTAGTACCTACCAATATAAATGTTCGGTACTGATGGAACGAATATTGTTCCGTTTTTTGGCCGGTATGAAATGGTATTCGTTCCTTTAATAGGAACATCCTAAGTAAAAGATTGATGTGGTACATTAGTGAGTACAAAACTTCTACACTTAATGGACCAACATCCTCCTTTTTATTAGTACCTTCTTATTCAACATCCTCTTGTTCAATAGCCCCTTCCTGCTCCTCTTCATGTTCAAACTGATTGTTAGCAACATCACTGACATAATTACCATCTAAAAAATGATAGTCATCTTTACACTCCCCTTGAAGTTCATAATCAAGAGTCTAAATTTTCTTTTGGTACTTCCCCTGAAGCTCAGACTCAGAGAAATAAATTGTATTTTCATGAAAGAATACATCCATTGTGATGAATGCATATTTAATTGGAGGATGGTAACACCGGTACCCTTTTTGGTTTCTAACATTCCTAAGAAAAACACACTACAGGGCTCGTGGAGCTAGCTTGTTGTGTTGATGATTATTGATATGCACACATGCTACACATCCAAAAACATAAGGAGGAAAATTTGGTATTGGGGGTGTAGCTATAACATTAGTGAAGACTTGAAATGGTGTCTAAAATTCAATAGAGTGAGAAGGAGTTCAATCAATCAAATATGCATCAAAAGAAAGAGTTTCTCCTTAATAAGTCAATAGCATATGAGCTTGAATTAATGAGGCACAAACAACTTCTAGCAAATGTCGATTTTTCCTCTCGACTACCCCATTCTGTTGGGGTGTATCCATGTAAGTAGTTTGGTTAATAATACTTCGTGCTTCCAAATAATGTTTCAATTCAAAACCCTGATATTCTCCAACATTATCACTACGAAGAACTCAAACATGTGCATTGTACTGAGTCTGAATGATCTTATGGAATTTCTGGAATAATAAATTCACTTCACTCTTGGATTTCATTAACCACAACCAAGTCATCCTTGTACAATCATCAATAAAAAGTAACAAACCAACGAGAGTTACCTAAAGTTGGAAATTTGGATAGACCCCATACATTAGAGTGAATAACCATTAAGGGAAAGGGACTCTTATTTAGCACTAAAAGAAATGAATTTCAATGACATTTTACAAGTTTACAAACATCACAGCAGAAACTAGAGATCAATTTTTTGAAACAAACTAGGAAATAATTTTTTGAGATACCTAAAAGATGCATGCCACATCTAGAGTTTAACTTTATTTTTTCTCCACTTTTGAGTCATCCACAACAAAAACTTGATGCAAATTTTCTAAACTCCATGATGTTAGGTCTAGATAATACAATTTCCCTCTCCTAATACCACAACCAATCGTTTACTTTGTCTGGATGTCCTTAAAGAGGCAAAAGTTAGGCCAAAAGATTACAATGCAATATAAGGTTATTGTTATTTAAGAAACAAACAAGAGGTTATAATCCAATGATGGAACAACTAAAACAAAGTCCAAATTTAGAGTATTAGTGAGTGTTAAAGACCCTTATTCAATAATTGGGGCTTTGTCACCATTGGCGTTAGAAACAAAATTTTGTGAGGACTCTGTGAGTTCAATAAACTATCTAGAATCAAAATTCAGATTATTTGTAGCACTAAAATCAATTATCCATGTACTATTAGAAACAAGTGTAGAAATATTAGGAGTCTTACCATCATTATTTGTAGTTGCCACTAATGCAAAAGTCTCCTCAACATCATCATCATTGATTTTGGTCTCAGAAATAGCACTAATTGTTTCTTTGAATTATGGTCCCACCAATCTAGATAACTTATAAGTTCATAGGAGCAATCTTTAGTATGTCCAGTTTGGTTACAATGAGTGCACTTGTATGTAGACTTTTTACCACCAACATTTGTCTTTGATTTGTTTCCAACCACCATAGCAACAACTTTAAGGTTTCTAGATTCTCTTTTCAATGTTTCACGGAGTGTTTGCTCTCAACGAATCAATACATAACATTCTTCCAGAGTCGGAATTGATTCCTTAGAATCTCTCCATTACCCTATTCAAACGAATCAATGCATAACATTCTTCTAGAGTCAGAATTGATTCCTTCCTTATAATCTCTCCATTACCCTATTCAAAAACATCAGCTAAACTTACTGGGAATATATGCACCCTTAGTTGTTCAATCAACTTTCGGTACGCTTCAACATCTTCGGGATCCTTTATGACAATTTTGTCCTTGTGATCTAGTTCTTGAAAGACTTCAATTAACTCTCCATAGTATTTAGAGAGAGGTCTTCCACTTTGTTTTGTCGTAAATGTCTTTGGTTTAAGGAGAAAACATGCAATTCATCACTTCCATCATGGAAGGCTTTTGCTAGTGTACTCTAGATTTCATAGGTTATGGGTCATCGTTAGTATCGCTTCATAATCTCTGGACTCATAGACGTCAACAACCATCTTTTAACATTTTGATTTTCAACATACCACTGCTCATACGCATCATCAAATTCTGTAAGTGACTTTGTTTTGCCATAGATATATGAGAGTTTCCTCATTTCAGCAATATGCATCTCCATCAACTGTGACCAAATATCATAATTTGATTAAGAAAGAATGATGCATGCATTAAAAACTCCTTCGAATTGAACAATAGGAACAAAATTGTCACTCATCTTCAAAATATTTTTGTACACTCTAATATCAACTTGAAAGATGAGATAAAGAAGGAAAAATAATTATGATCATTGTCACTTTGTCAAAAACGTGCTAGTTATAATGTACAATAAGAGACGAAATCTCAATAATTAATCCTACATTTATAATTATACTAAAACTTCAACTGAAAGCTTTAATTAGGAGTCTAAGAATATATTTATAGCTGTACAATTATGAGAATTATGGAGAAAAATCTCAACAAATTTATATTGTCTGTTGAACTGAAAGGAGAGTCATATCCTTCTATTTAATTTCAATGATGCATTTGAAAGGAGAACTATGTTTGAAGGACTTGAAAGTCATAAACATACCACCAAAAGTCCACTAAGTAATCAACAACCCACTATAAAATTGCTTATGTAGTTAAAGGTACAATACAGATTTTGATCGAGTTGATACAAGGCAAAGGTACTTTTGTCGATGATAAATTGCTTGCACACCATCATACATGTGATTCAATGAGCCTGCCTCGAATGGATAGTGTTGTCCCTATCTTACCCTCGAATTTATCAAGAGAGGACTATTAAGAAATTGACAACAATAACCATTATAAATGAACTGCCACCTATGAATTTCAAACTGCCAAACTGTCCCTATCTTACTCTCGGATTTATTAAGAGAGGACTATTAAAAATTGACAACGATAACCATTATAATTGAACTGCCACCTACATGTGTCAAACTGCCAAACACGAGGATCAGATCTCTTTTTTTTTTTATTATGGTGTTCCTGTTATGTTTTATTAAATTTTATTAACATATTTGTATAATCTTACATAAATATATAAATAAGATTTAATAGAATATTGGAACAAAGTAATTGGAATAGAGGATTTGACGTGAAAATATAGGGACTTATAATAGCTTGGAAGATACTACTTATCACGCAGTGTACTAAAATGTTACAAAGAGATCATGGACATACATGGAGCCTCAAATGCAAGTGCAAGACTTTTTCGTCTACATTAATCGTTGCAGTAAATAATTTGTACCAAAGCCTGCCTCCTAGGTCTGTCACATAGTTTCGCACAACATAAGATGTGATTTGAGGCCCATTTCGCGAGTAACAAGCACACGGACTCCACATCGCTCTTCGATATAGTCCAAGTGCAATAATAAAGTCAAAGGTTTAGCATGGAGGTGACTATTCTATACTTGAAAATTGCAATAGTGGCGATAGCTTATGAAAAGGATTTGAGGAAGCATCTATACTTGAAAATTGCAATGGTGGCGATGGCTCATGAAAAGGACTTGAGAAAGCATCAGCGCATGTGGAGGTCATTGCCAATGGATAGAGCCCAAAACCTTAAAGAAACACAGCAGAGAGTCCAAAGGTTCATTGATTTGGAGAAATGGGAGAGGTCTCCACAAGTCAGCTCATTGAAGCAGGCTAATAATAGGGAGATATGGGGAGAGAGAGGCTTCTCGTGTAGTAAACTAGCGAGAAGAGGGGAGGCACAACAAATAGGAAGACAGTTGCAGAAAAATGAACCGGTATCTGCTTTAGCTCAATTTATCCTATAGCAGGATCTTAAATCACATCCAAGAAAAGACCTCCTTAGTCCTCCTAAACCTCTCTCGCAAGTTCCTGGGCACGAAAACATAGACATTATATTACAAATTCCAAAAAGAATATGGTCAAAGTACTGAGGATTGTGTTACGATGTATTTATATTTTACGTTAGCTAGAAGATAAAGAGTAGAAGTTAGTTAGTTAATTCGTTATGCAGTCAGTTACTAAGTAGCGGTTACTATTTCAGCTTGTATATAAGCTACTGTACAGTGAATATGCAGAGAGAGTATATCATTTTTCCAATTCTTGTTTTCTATTTTCTCTGTTTACATGGTATCAGAGCTATAGGTTGCGTACACGCCTACGGTGTTTGCTTGCAGATTTGTTTCTGTAGCAGTTATGACTACTTCGTCTGATAGTCTTGGTCATGATGGCCATTTAGTTACGATAGGTCGTGACGTTGATGGCGATCCATTGTTTTTACAGAGTTCAGATCACCCAGGCATGACTTTGGTTGCCTCTCCACTCACAGGTAACAATTATCTTACCTGGAGTATAGCGGTTAAGACTAGTATTGAAGCTAAAAACAAGATTTGCTTTATTGATGGGAGTTTTCCGGCTCCTACGAGTCCCGTTCTTTTTAAGAAGTGGAAGAGAGTTGATTCTATGATTAAAGCATGGCTGTTGAATTCTATGACTAAGGAGATGTCCGATACTTTCATATATTGTGTTAGTTCAAAGGTGTTGTGGGATACAATTAAAAAGAGGCTTGGTGAGAACAATGGTCCTCTTCGTTATCAATTGCAGAGAGAAGTTTCTTCTCTGGAACAGGACAGTGATTCTGTTACTGCTTATTATAGAAAAATGAGTCGGTGTTGGGAAGAATTGAATCGTCTTTTGCCATTACGTAGCTGTAGATGTCTTGGATGTAGCTGTTCTTTATCGGTTCAACTGGTTGAGCGAGAGGAGTCTACTAAACTCATACAATTCTTAATGGGTCTTAATCCAGTTTTTGATAATGTAAGGAGTCAGATTTTGAATCTAGAACCTTTGCCTCATATAGATAAAGCATTTTCTATGGTTCTGCGAGTGGAAAAACAAAGACAAGTAAATATGGTGTATGGTAGTGCTTCTACTGATGGAAGTGTTTTTCTGGCAAAAGGTTTTAATACTAAGGGTGGTAGTTTTAAAAAGAAAGAGGTTAACAAGAAAGATAAGTTTTGTGATCATTGTAATGTGGCTGGTCATACTAGAGAATCTTGTTTTAAGATTCATGGATATCCTGATTGGTACAAAACCTTGAAAGAAAAGAAAACAGCAGAAAAGAGAGAGGAAGTGGCTAGTATGGTGCAACAGGAATCGTGTACTGTCACACTTGTGGATAATCTAGCGATTGATGATAACCTTGCTAGTATGGTAAATACGTTAATACGAAAGGAGATGTCCAGGATTCTTAAAGGCCAACAACCAGCTACCGATTATGTTAACATGGTTACTGATCTTGCGACTTTTGCAGGTCAAGTTGCTAAAATACAACATACTCTTCATGCTCATTCCCTCAATTCTAGTGATGTATGGATTGTTGATAGTGGTGCTTCGAATCATATGTGTTATGATGCAAAATATATGATGAATGTTACACAACTCCAGTATCCTATTCCTATTCATCTACCTGGTAATAGTCTTAAGCATGTTGCTTATTCTGGTCATGTGACCTTACATTCTACTCTTACCCTTAAAGATGTTCTTCTTATTCCCTCTTTCAAATTCAATTTGCTTTCTATCAATAGACTTACTAAAGAGGCTAATGTTTTTGTTTCTTGTTTTCCTTCTTGTTGTTACATACAGGACCAGCAAAGTAAAGCCCTTCTTGCTGTTGGTCAGGTTGTAGGAAGTTTATACGTCATCACTTCAAAATCTTTTCTTCTCCCTTATTCTTCTTTTGTCAACTCACCCGAACGTTCACATACTTGTAATTCAGTTTCTTGTTCTGCTATAATTGACAGTCATAAAGCTACTTTGTGGCATCAAAGGCTGGGTCATGCTTCTTTTCCTGTAATACAGCATATTCCTAGTATTTCTTTTCCTAAAGCTAATAAAATTTGTGACATTTGTCATTTGTCTAAGCAACATCGCCTTTCATTTCCTACTTCTTCTATTCAGACCACTGGTATTCTGGAGTTGTTACACATTGATCTTTGGGGACCTTACAACCCATCTGCTCTTAATCAAGCTCACTATATGTTAACTGTTGTAGATGATTTCAGTCGAGCCACTTGGTTATTTTTGCTTCAGTACAAGAATCAAGTTCTGCATACTATTGAGAAATGTTTACGTATGTTGCACACTCAGTTTAACTGCAAGGTTAAGAGCATCCGAACTGATAATGGCTCTGAATTTGTTAATCACGCATGTCAAGTTCTGCAAGACAGGATGGGTATTTTGCATCAGAAGACTTGTGTTTATACGCCTCAGCAAAATGGCGTGGTGGAGAGGAAGCATCGGCATTTGACTCAAGTTGCTCGTGCTCTCCTATTTCAAGCAGGCTTACCTAAAACATTCTGGGGGGAGGCTATGCTCACTGCTGCCCATATCATTAATCATCTCCCTACTCCACTTTTGCATTGGAAGTGTCCCTTTGAGGTGCTTTTTCAGAAGTTGCCGGATTATGGGCGTTTAAAGAGTTTTGGATGCTTGTGTTTTGTCACGGATACTCAGCCCCATCGAGACAAGTTTTCTCCTCGTTCCATTAAGTGTATTTTCTTGGGATATGTTCCGGGTCAAAAGGCTTATAAAGCATATGATATACAGTCTCATAGAATTATTATTTCTAGAGATATTATTTTTTATGAAGATCATTTTCCCTTTTAAGATCCCTCGGAACTTGCCGCAAGCGATTTTACTCCTTCTCTTCCTTTTGTGCGTTTTAATGATCCTGTCGAGGATGTGTTACCGTTGCCTCGCTCTGATGGGGATGAGGTTGGTTGTCATGCTCCTTCTTCTTCTCCTCCGGATGATGCTCCTGTGGTTAGCGAGCAACATCTTGATTCTACTGATCCCGTTTCTGTAGTAGGGACTCAAGGGGCTCTATTGTGTACAAGTACTTGCAATCGACAGCCACCTACATGGATGCATGATTTTGTTTGTGGTAATGTCAATTTCAGTTCTAGTACCGATACATCGATTTTTCAATTTTCCCCAAATTATTTGGCTTTTTTGGCGAAAATTGATGCGGTCAAAGAGCTAGCTACTTATCGTCAAGCTATTTTGCGTCTGGAGTGGGTTGCGGCGATGAATCAGGAGTTCAAGGCTTTGGAGGATAATGATACGTGGGAGATTACCACTTTACCAGCCGGAAAACAGGCTATTGGTACAAAATGGGTGTATAAGGTAAAGTATAATCCTGATGGCACGGTTGAACGATTAAAGGCGAGGCTTGTGGCACGGGGTTATCATCAGAAGGAAGGGGTGGATTACTTTGACAGTTTTTCTCCGGTTGCTAAGCTTGTTACTGTTCGGATTTTCTTGGCTTTGGCTGCTAAGAAGGGTTGCTATCTCCATCAGCTCGACATTAACAACGCTTTTCTTCATGGGTGCTTGAAGGAGGAAGTGTATTTGGCTCCGCCGGAGGGTTACACCAAGGCCAAACCTGGTGAAGTTTGTCGCCTACGGAAGTCTCTCTATGGGTTGAAGCAGGCATCGCGTGAATGGAATGCTGAATTTACTGTCCAGTTATTGTCATATGGTTTTTCGCAATCTGCTCATGATTATTGCTTATTCACGAAATCCTCTGGGAGTTCTTATCTTGCTCTGCTTGTGTATGTAGATGATGTTTTAGTTGCTGGGACTAATAAAGCAGACGTTATTGCGGTGAAGCAATTTTTGGATTCTAAGTTTACTATCAAAGACTTGGGTTATGCGAGGTATTTTTTAGGTATAGAGATTGCACGGTCGGAAGCTGGGATTTTTGTTTCTCAGCACAAGTATTTGTCTGACATTGTGTTGGATGCTAGCTTCGATGATTCTAAGATTGCTTCCACGCCGTTGCCACGGAATCATAAATTTGATGATATTTCTGCTCCCCTTGTCGAACCAGAGAAGTATCGGAGGTTGGTGGGGCGTTTGCTCTATTTGAATCTGACCCGACCCAACATTTCCTACAGTGTTCAACAGCTAAGTCAATTCTTAAGCAATCCGTGTGAGACACATTGGCATGGCGTTTTACATGTCCTTCGTTATCTTCATGGTACGAGTTCGCATGGTTTGTTTTATTCAGCTACACCCAATACGGATGTCGAGGCTTATTGTGATAGTGATTGGGCGGCATGTCCTCTGAGTCGTAAATCGTTAAGTGGTTATTGTGTTTTTCTGGGTGATTCGTTGGTTTCTTGGAAAACCAAGAAGCAGAATACTGTGTCTCGTAGTTCTTGTGAAGCAGAGTACAGGAGTATGGATTCTACGGTTTGCGAGCTTCAATGGGTATCTTATTTACTGAAAGATTTCTACGTCCACATGTCTGCTCCGATTCCTTTATGGTGTGATTGTAAGTCTGCTTTATACATCACTTAAAATCCCGTGTTTCACGAACGTACAAAGCACCTAGAGATTGATTGTCACCTTGTGCGGAACAAGTTCAAGGAAGGATTTATAGCTCCTATGTATGTTTCAACGCGTCACTAGCTTGCTGATGTTTTAACAAAATCCCTGGGCAACCCACAGTTTACCGTTTTAGTTGCCAAGTTGGGACTGGTTTCACCACCACTTCCCACTTGAGGAGGGGATGTTACGATGTATTTATATTTTACGTAAGCTAGAAGATAAAGAGTAGAAGTTAGTTAGTTAATTCGTTATGTAGTCAGTTACTAAGTAGCGGTTATTATTTCAACTTGTATATAAGCTACTGTACAGTGAATATGCAGAGAGAGTATATCATTTTTCCAATTCTTGTTTTCTATTTTCTCTGTTTACAGATTGCAATGCAAAGAGTTAAGGATAGTTCTCGCTGTTTTATTTCCATTGCAATAAAACCAAATTTGACTACCAAACAAAATTCTCGGTCTCAAAATTATAGTTAATACTAATTAGCAACAATTTATATTTTTCGCCAAAAACATTTCCAAATTCTTGAAAATTATAGCCGGCATTTTTAGCTAAACGTCGCTAATATTTTTTCTACGCTTTATTTTTGTTGCGAAAAAAGTAACCAAAGGTTTTTTTAGCTACATTAAAAGCACAGGAAAAAAAACTATTAGTTAAAAATGTAGCCAAAAGTTTTAGCTACAATTTAGAAATCGTAGCTAAATATTTTTAGTTATGTTTTATAAAATGTAGTCAAATTTTTATATACATTTTAACGAAATGATATACTATGTTGAATTATAATTATTTATAACATTTTTAATTCATATTATTGTATTTAATATTCAGATTTTTTGTTGTTAATTTATTAAAAAATTATACAAAAATAATTGATAATTTGAAACATTATATCTAAAAATAAAATATCATTAAACAAAATAAAAAGCAATAAAGTTGCCGCGAAACTTTATTTATTGTTTATATCTAAGAATTGTTAAACTTCAAATTATGATCTTGTATTACTTACCATATATCATTATATTATATTACTTACCATATATCAATATTTATTATTTTTCTATAAGAATCATATATCATTTATATTACAAACTTCATGTTAAAACTATTTCAAAATTTTGTGACATCATATAAAATTACTAAATCATATAATTTAAAAGTGAAAAATAAAAAGTAAAAATCAATGTAATATTAATTAATTTTGAGTTTATAGTTTCATACATTATTGAAATGATTTAACATTTTTGTTAATTAAATTTATTTTTACACTTATAATCATTGTCAATAATATTAGATTTGATTTTTCTCAATATGATGCTTAGTCAAGAAATGATCAAGTCAAAGTTAGCCGATTCATAATTATAAGTAAGAGAGTTATTTGGTTATTTAAGTTAAATAGTCGTGAATTAAATCGCCAGAATTATGTACATAATGCAAGTTCTCCTTGTTTCTGTAGGCAATTTCTTGATCGGCCCACTGCTGACCGGACGAATAGCATTCCACAAACATCAGTCCAAAACTTGATCCCAACTCCTCTTGGAGCCACAGAAACTTGGGAGGCTATCCAAATTTCCTCTTTATTCTTTGGCTTCCGCTACAATTGACCAACTTCCTCCTCTCCTTTTTCATGGCTTCCACAACTGCCTCTCAAGCTTCCTGTTCTCTCTTGCTAGACAGGAGTCCAAGTGGTACCAAACTTGTTAAACAACAACAAGTTTATCCCACAGCAAGAGGATGCAGCATTACTGCAAGAAGAAGAAGAAGAAGAAGATTGATGAGCCTTGGAGTTCGAGCATCGCAAGAACCTACAAAACGACAGAGAGCACCCCCAGGAGTGGATACCAGAATTCACTGGGACAACCCTGACGAAGGTTGGATTGGAGGAAGCAGTGGTTCACAGAAAACACAAAATGTAGAAGAAGAGCAGGGCAACTTGCTTGCAGACCAGTTCGCTGATTTGCTCAATGATTCTACCGATTCTCATTACCAGTGAGTGTTTTGTTTTGCCTATTTGAACTTTTTTTGGTTAAGATTCTACATATGCACTTCGTAACTGGGGCTAATATGGAAATAGATCAGATTCCTAGGTGTCCCTGTGGAGGCGGATATGGAAGAGATCAAAGCAGCATACAGGCGCTTATCAAAGGAGTACCACCCAGACACAACTTCGCTTCCACTGAAGGCAGCCTCCGACAAGTTCATGAAACTCAGAGAAGTTTATGACGTCCTAAGCGATGACGAGAAACGAAAGTTCTACGATTGGACGCTTGCCCAAGAGGCTGCGAGCCGACAAGCTGAGAAATTGAGAATGAAACTCGAAGACCCTTACACTAAAGATGTGGAGAATTACAAGTCTGTACCTGACATGGTAGATCGTCTTGGTGGCCGAAACATGAATCTTAGTGATCAAGCTGTGTCTGCTCTAACCATAGATGTCTTCGTCATTCTGTTTGCCATTGCTTGTATTGCTTATGTTATTATTTTCAAAGAACCTTATTACTAATTTTTGCTTTTTCATATTTTACCCGCAAGTATATAAAATTACGACCAACAGTGACACCATGATCTGGTTTCAGAATTTCCGAACTTATCATGGCTTCTCAACCCCCATTCATTTTACTTCTTCCCCGAAGATGTTTCAAACGTATTTATTGTGTTGGTTTCTGAAGCTATTGGTATTTGCATGGCTTCTGAGAATGCAAGTTTCAGGTGTTGGGACTGACGAGCATAAGCTGCGTGGAAGGAAGTTGCAGGAAGGACGGTTTATTTGTATACTCGCATGTTAATGGCAATCCTGCTGGAGATATTTTCTGTTCAGTCTTATTTGCTATCAACTTTTAGATCTTTACTTCAGCCAGCCAAATTGAGTCAATGGTAATACTGAGTCCAAAGCCAAGCGAGATGAAAGAAGTCCATAACTTACTATAGTTTATATCCCAAATCGGTCCGACAGGGCACAATCTTATTTGCAGTCAGATTTGAAATGAGCTTGAATAGTGTTCAGTCATTTGGTCAAGTAGGGCTTCCCACACCCTTGCCATCAGCTATCAATTTATTCACCTCTTGGATAACCAGGAAAAAGCAGCTTTAAATCTCTTATTCAATTATACTTTCCATCTTAACTTTTCTTTTTGCCACTTACAATGTCATTTCTAAACAGCAGGAAAGTTTTAAAAGCACCATTAACCAACTTTAGCACACGTAAAAGAAAATCCTAAAACAAAATTTATCAAAAACGGTATTATCTCTATAGATTATAGTAAGTGTTACATGATTGGACTAGTAATAAGTATTAAACCC
The DNA here is from genome assembly GCA_027568895.1 of Erythroxylum shatona. Classification (NCBI taxonomy): domain Eukaryota; kingdom Viridiplantae; phylum Streptophyta; class Magnoliopsida; order Malpighiales; family Erythroxylaceae; genus Erythroxylum; species Erythroxylum shatona. The sequence continues at coordinate 41,908,612 of JAOSBK010000206.1, forward strand.
TTCAATGGCCTGTATCTCCTAAATCTTGATCCACAAGAAATTTCGCTATTTTTTATGCAAATGCTACAAGATCAGAATTTTCATATATGATCTACCCTGCAATATTCCCTGATGGTTCCTTAGTATATGGGCAGTCCATCTGCAAAATGAAAGTAGCAACATTAAAATTATAGCCACATTCAGCCTCCGAATCAATAACATTAGCGTGAGCCATGAAAAAACAATTAAAAGAACAAACTTAATTGGTAGACAATAAAAATCAGTTCTCTCTTTCGTGATTCCACAGCAATCCATTCTCGCAAGGGGCAACATGCAACAGGAATGTTTGATCACAAAGTGTGAAATTGTGATGTGGTTATAAAATCATAGACATATCCAATCACCATTTTGTTGGCAAGGGCTAGAGGAAATAGCGCACATAAGTGTAATTAATGACTGGCAGACATCCAAGTCCACTAGACTCTCACACTAGTTATTAAGTCATAAACACTTGAGACAGCAATATTCTTTTAGGCAGTTATACTGGTCAAGTAATTCTAGCTCACTTAATTAGTTTATTAAACCATAGCTACCAGCGATATTACCAAACTTTCTGCCGCCATCAGTATGAATTGCAAGGTTCAAAAACTTGGTAAAGAAGTCCTGTAGACTCGGTTAAAACACACTCGCACCACAACATACACAGCATATCTACCAGAAGGTTTCATTGTTAGAACTGCAAGCAATTCAACTAAATAGAGAAAAAGAATTGCAGAAAATGCAAGTGTCCAACACCTCCGCACAATCACCAAACACAAGAGATTTTATCCTATAAAACAAGGATTATTCATTACATAGTTTTGTAAATTCTATTATCAACTCGGGAATATACACAGAAAAGTAAGCCTTAACTACTCCAAATAATCAGATTTTCTTCACTCTTCCAATTCCTAATATATACGAAGAGTGTCTTCAACTAAGATCCATTATCAATCATACTACGGACAGCAATACCCATTTATCACTATTAAGAATCATATAAAAATTACTTTCAAAGTTAACTCTTTCTTCACCTATATATGTATCCAAAGACGGAATTCAGAATCTATATGTTGCAAAACATCCAATCCAACTCTAACAAGCACTAAAAAAAAAAATCCAAACATTAAAACACGAAATAAATATCTCAAATTCGAGAAACGAGACCTAAGGTTTAAGCGACGGCGACTGTTTGCTGCTTAGAAGGGGCAAGATTGGACTTCTTCTTGGACTTGTCGTCGGCGAAATCCTCGGCGTTGTAAATGACGGTAATGTAGAGAGAACAGCTAGGGCACCTCGCAATCTCCTCGCCGAGTCGCAGATCGTCCTTGGTGATCTGAAAAAGGTCGCCGCATGGACAGGGGAACGTGTAGGCTTGGAGCTCCTCATTCCACTCCATGTCCTCTATCTCTACGTCGTCGTATGACATCGCTAAAGGACTCTGATTGCGCGGTGAAGATGATTGATCTGAGAGAAATCAAAAGCTGGCTTGGATAAAGTAGGGCTTCGTTCGCACCGCGTCTCTTCCTAATCAACCATAAGTCGGTTGGTGACAGTCTGTTTTATAAAAGCGTAAAGCGCCAAATTGAATGGGATCATAAATTAGGAATTACAATAGATCGACCCAGGTAGGTTATCTCGGGCTCTGGCCTGGGGATTAAATGAGATGATTATTCAGGGATGATAATGAGTTTTCTGAGACTTGGACCCAATGTTATGAATATCGTATTGGGCTTGGTATCGAATTGGATTCTGGAACATAATTATACCGGTATCGGTCAGTACTGGGTACCATTTCGGGTAATTTTTTAAATTTATAAAATAGTCCATAAAATTTTTAAAAATTGCAAAATAGTCCATATTAGTATATTATACAGTTGTACTTTATACTTTACTAGTTTACTGTTTACATCAACCATGCTTTCAAAAATTTTAATAGTAAATAATAATGACAATTAATATGAAATAAGTCAATAACAATAATTTT
>JAOSBK010000206.1:41917375-41961526 GCA_027568895.1 Erythroxylum shatona
CAAGATGGCCCTTCATAAGAATTTTATTGATATTTTTTGTCCATGTTTTAATTTGTTGTAGTTATATATATATATATATATATATGCTTAATCTTGAAAAGAGCTTTTTTTTCATAAGCAAAAAAGGACGGAGCAATTTGATGATCTTGAAAAGAGTTGTATAATTTTATATTTATGTGACATACGCGTGTTTTACTGTGTAAGGAAAACATCTTTATTTAATTAAAGAGTAACAGAGGGATTTTATAAATGTCACATGCATTAGAAATTATGTCAAAGTGAGTTAGGGACATTTTTGTCATGCTATATCTAATTTTATTGTTTAGAAATTGCTTCTAATTTTATTGTTCCTCGAATGAGTCTGGCAGGAGCTTTTTGGACTACTAATAAAGAAGGGCTCCATATCTTATAAGGGGTAAGATAGACAATTGATAAGTACCATATCATCCCAGAATTATGTTAGGGGCAATTTTGTCTGTTTGCATTTAAAACAATCTGATAGGAGTGCTATTATAAATCAAAGGAGTGCTAATAGCGGCACCCCTTCCAGAATCCAGACATTATTAACCAATTAGCATTTTAAGGCCAGATGGCCCCTAGAAGGCATTACGATTGCAACCACACGCATGCTGATTTCCTTTTCCTAGAAAACTTCCGTCCACGAAATCATCATTGAGTCTCGCCTGAACACAGTTTGCTGTGTCTTGCAATTCACGTGCCAACTTAAAATTGTTATGACTTACGACTATAAGCCTTCTTTGTTTTTTTTTTGTTTTTGTCATATTCATCATTCCTTCTTTCCCTTTTCCTTATCATAACATATCCTCCTTGGAAATTCGCGCAGTTATGTTGAAATAGTTACCGTAACACCCCAAGTGCCCGTATAAATGAAGAAACACCGAAATGCATTATAATATAATACATAGCTTGTGTTAGTGATTTGGGTTTGCTCATAGACCGAAGCCACGATTAATGCAAATACTGCAAGTTTTTGCAATCAATTTCTGGAATAGAGTACCAAAGCTACCAAAGTCAAAAGCACTGCGACACGACAGCAACTGTACTTGACACAACCAGATCACTGTACCAAATGAAACTAATTCCGCTGACAAAGAAACTATGTCAGATCATTCCCTTCTCAAGGCCAATAGCATAATTACCATACTTACCTATATATATCACGACCACCCTTGTGCATTACATCTACCTGACCATGACCTGGACCCTGAAAATTTTTCGGGAACCCAAGTTTAATCTAATGCTGAAGAATTAAAAGATAAAGAGGTACGACTGTTTTTATATCCCTGTCAAACTAAACCTACAATACTTTACAGAAACTTCGTCTTTTTGTGCATTTTGCACAAACAATTGCACTTAGAAGAATGTTGAAGGCTTAAAATTTTTCTCTCACATCTGTACTCCGAAGAATTAACTCTAATTTCAATCTAATCTCAACCTACAATGGGATTCAAAAAGATGATTGAATTTGTTCATATATTAGCAGTAGCAAACCTATGATATTAACTCTTAACACCAGGATTTATCTCACTTGAAAAAGGACTGAGATAACTCACCAGACACAGTTCCATAATACCAATTTAGTATCGATTGTAAGCCTTCCCAAAATTGTCACGCCTCTGACGCTGGAATTCACCATAAGTATCATGAGGTCTTGACGGATAATTTTCCACATTGCTGGGATACCTTGCACTTGGATCAATTGGTAAATTGGATCCCACATACTGAGGATTAGTTGAGGAGCCATCATAATCAGCATAAGCATGCTGTTTATAACCACCAAAACTTGGTGCTGACATTTGCTGTTGTGTTTGCTGTTGACGCCTATGAGTATCAACTTGAATAAACTCTTCCCACTGTCTTGCATGTGTGCCCCTTAGGAGACCCAGTTTCTTCATGTAATTCTCTCTCATCTCCCTCATGGTCTAGAAAAGGACAGAAAGTCAAAAGATCATCATTTTCCAACTGTCAAAATAATGAATTCTCAGCCTTCCATTTTCCACAAATTATGATCGCATCCCAAAAGTCTTTAGCTATCAGATAGCAAAAGTACATCACCAATCACTCTAGATAGGTAACAGAAAGTACATCAAATGCCTGGAATGCAAACATTTTCTCATTATTCAAGATATATGCACAGGTAAGCCAGCTAGAAGATATCACCAGAGAATGATGAAGGAAGGTGTGTAAAGCTAGGTTGTATCCTGCTTTTCTTATCTTCAAAATGGTGAACAAATACATGTAGCAAATGGTTATAGATAAGACAGTTGTAATTTCCATTTTTAAGTGAAAAAAGCCACACTTGAAACAAACATACAACACGTAGTAGAAAGATTTCATACCTCTCGATGCTTGTAATTCTCTTCATCTTCCTCTTTGTCGCGAATTCTACTGAGTTCCATTACTTCCCTGTTATACTCCATCTCTAGTTCTTCCAGTGTCGGCGGGAAGGCAGAATAATCCAATTGATGGACAGACTGCAAATCGGCTCCCCGTCTGTCGGTGTCCCATCCATCAGTTCTATAACCACCAATCTTATGACTATAACCATCATATGCAGCCAATGAGTTGCTGGCATATGGGGCACGTGCAGGGGATTTAGAATGGCTTGAGCGACCTCTAGCACCGCCATTGCCATAAGCTTCACAAAAGACAATTATGTTAAGCAGATGATTAAAGATGCAGAATGAATGGTAGCTTTAATTATGGATACTACGTAACATTCACAAGGTGATCATCCATCGGAAACAAGAATGAACATACTTTCAATATAAATTTTTGATTTGGGGACTTTCCATCATTTCAGAGCCACCACGAAAGTTACCTCAGAATCGTAACATAAGCTTGAAGACAAGTAACTTACCTCTTGCTGCACAAAGACCATAAGAAACAAGTGGGATCATCAAGAATTCATAATAGAATAATTACAACCAAGAGACATAGGATTCTCTGAACCTAGTGAGCTGTTAACATGGATTTACCAGTTTCCTATGGATGCCGTAAATCCTATGCTGTCCCTACCTTGTGGAGAACCCCTCGAGAATTTCTGTACATCGCCACGAACACGGTCTTCTACAAACTTATCTTGTCTGCTAAATCTCTGTTGGTAATGTGACATATCTTTTGGGTGACCTGAATAAGACCTTTGAGATTCAGAGTGTCGCAACCGTGAGCCAACAGGGCTTCGATCAGGTGACCTAGACCTGCTCCTGTGAGAACTAGATGAACCCTTCTGATTAACTTCACCCTTAATCACTTTGTGGACAGCATCAACACCTTTCGCCAAAATTAATCTATCCTTCCCACTAACAATTATAAACTTTTCTTCCATTTTGATTTTACAGCCAATGTCTATTTCAATCCTTTGTATCACTTTCTCAGTGAACAGATCTTTCACGTGCTTTTCCCTTGCAGGAACTCTTTCAAAAAAGTCTTGAGATTTCCGGTTTGCTCCAAGAGTCGAAGGGCATCCCTGTACACAGTTTAGTGGCATGTCAAGGTGTTTATTCACTAGAAAAAAAAAAAACCCGAATCATAAATTAAAAGGGATTGAAATTTTAGACAAGGAACTGCATCTTTAACATTGTGAAAATGAATGGTTGCTATCCTAAAAAAAAACCAACTGAAACACATCAACTCTATCAAAATTATAACTCTAGAAATCCAAGTTGTGTTGGTTTGAAATAGTATAATGATTCAAAAGGTTGAAGAACGAGTCCCAAAATTCTTCATGACAATTGAGAGTTCTAAACCAACTACAGTAGAAAAGAGAAAGGGCCCAGAAAGTGGAGCTTGACACTCCTGGCAAATCATTTATTGTAACCACATAACTGGGACATAACTAATGACACTTATCAAATTTAAATGCCAAGCAATGACGGATACATGCCTGCGTAAAGTGACCAGATTCTCCACATATTTTACAGATCATTTCTTCTTCTTTCCTCTTCTTCCAATTCCGCTCCGTGGCTTTCGACTTAGCTTCCCAGAATTTAGCCTCCCTACTGGTGAAGTCAGTAGGGACAGCATTAGGGTCGCGCAATCCCTCTTCCTCGTCAGACTCCGCAGAGGGCCGTTTATTTATCTTTGCCTTATCTTGTGTACTATTCACAACAGATCTTGGAGGCCCAGTATATTCCTTGTAAATATCAGCAAAATCGTCATCAATCTCATCCGATCTCGTTGCCATCAAGAACCAAAGCTCACGTCGTTAAACCACCTTATCACCACAAACCCCACCTTAAATCACCATCTACCTAATAACTGGAACCAAAAACATAAAGAAAAGACAAGAAACAAAGAACATCGAATCCCAAAGCAAAACAGATAACATAACACCCACTGAGCACAACGCTATAATTATAGACCAGATGAGACCGAACGCAATGTTAAAGTGGTATGGAAAAGTGTATGAGTAACCGTTGTAGAGTTGTTACCTGACCGGCGACTACGGAATAGGAAGCGAGTGGCCAGAGAAAGCTAGGGCTTTTTTTTGCCTACACTCACAGTCTCTGCTGTCTTGGCCTTTACGATTTTCTATTTTATTTCACTTTCGTCCCCTAGATTCTTGTGATTTGCAGATTGTACCAGTTCACAACGCAGAGTTTAGGGAATAGAGACCGGGCGGAACGTTATATGTAACCTATTTAATTATGATTTTATTTCTTATTGTATATCACCTTCCAATGCAAATGGACGATCCTGATGAAGTTTTAAGGAATTATCACAAGATTAAAATATTGATGCTCCTGATTACATCGTGTTGTACTATCGAAACAGGTACTAAAACCCTCTTCTTCATTGAATATCTACTCTCATTTTCTGTTGGCAGAAAGATCGCCTAAAAATAGAATTGTTTAACAAAATATACACTCATTTTATTTCTCACTAAACTCTCGTCGGGGCACATTACACAACCTTTCTTTTTCTCTCTCTTTTCTTTTTTTGATTTCTTTTATACAATACAATGTAATGTCCATATTTATAGGAAGTATGATCGATAATAACGAAGTATCCACCAACTATAAGGATAGCTTCGTTAATTTGGCTTGGTTTTAACTTAATTTAATTATTTCAAGCATATTCTTCAACTTATAAATTGTTCAGCTTTCAAGGGCTTCACAAAAATATTTGCTATTTGATCTTCAGATGTGTAATACTCAACTATAATTAGTTTATCTTTAACCAAATATTGTATATAGTGATGTTTAATGTGAATATGCTTGCTTTGATCATGAAATACTGAATTCTTTGTTAAGGCGATTGATGACTTATTATCGCATTAGATTATCGTTAGATCATCTTGTTGGTGTGTAATTCGTTAAGCAACATTTGTAGCCAAATCGCTTAAGTAGCACAATTTATTGTTGCTATACTCTACTTCTGTAATTGAAAGAGGAACTACTTGTTGTTTATTTGAAGACCGAGAAAATGCTCCAAAACTAAGATGAAAGATATAACTTAGGGGGCGCTTGGTTCACATAAGGTAATGGGAATGGGAATGAATATAGGGAGGAATGAGAATTGATATAATCATTATAATTATGATGGTTGGTTAAGATGAAAGAATGATTATCATTACCTTTGATGGTGGTTGGTTTGTTAAAAATCTTGAGAAATAAAAATTTGTTAAAATTTTGTTTTATACCAAATTTTAAATATAATTTAATTAATTATATTTTATACACCCTATTTATAATGACAGAATGTTCAAAATCAAGTATATTGTGGTATTTTTCCACAATTTCAAAAATTGTAGATTTTTTTAAAAAAATTTATTTTTATTTGTTACCCTTAAATTAATATTATTTGGTACGTCTGTAATTTATTATGATTGTTTAAATTACTATGAGAAACTTTAAATTTAATAATAATAATTACATACTCCTAAGTCCATTCACCCTCGATGAATGATCCAATTAAAGGCATGCATAAAGCCCTTGTATCAGGAGAATAAACCAATGATTCCCATTCCTCTTAATTAGCAAGGGAATGGAGGATTGCCAAGAATTGGGTAATGAAGATGTTACCCCTTCAATGATAGTTTGATGCCAAACACAAGATTTCATTCCATTCCTATACATTTTTGTCCATTACCCCCAAACAAGCATACCCTTAAAGTGTTTTTTCTCTTTCCAACATCACCTGCACAATCATTGTCTATATGGTTGTGTTTGGCAAACAACTAAAACTAAAAGTTAGCTTTGTGATCATCTTAAAAAGCTATTGATGTATTTGGTGAATGGTTTATTGGTTAGCTTATTTAACATCAATAAGTTGATTTCTAAAAACTCCATAAGAGTATTTTTTTATGATCAGCTAAAAATTAATAAATAAAAAACCAATTATACCCTCATTTCATAATTTTTGAATTATACTAATCATGCTATAGTGATATTATGGATAATTCAAACTAAAAATCATGCATGTATTCTAAAGTGATAATTTTGTTTACAATGAAGTAAGGTTTTTAGTTACAAAACTTTGGAGTTTTTTTAACCAATGAAATAAGTTTTTTGGTTACAAAGTAAAAAATATGTTATGGTAACAAAATTTTTAAGAATGTTCTATATTTTTTATTAGAGTTAAAAACTTAAATTTTTTTAAAATTAAATATCTAATCATGACCTTATAATTTCTTTTACATTATGTCCTCATAAGTTATTTTACATTTAAACAGTTAATACTAAACAGCTAATTAGTTGACCTTTGATTTTGTTTAATCTCATTCTGGTTATTATTTAGTATGTCAGGGTTCTCCTATTGATAACTAGCATTTGTAAGTTAGCAAGTCTTCAGCTTTGTAGCTTTTTACATTTTAAGACCAAATAGATATTCTTGTTTAGGTATCTTTAATTATAGATAGATCAATTATAGTTATATTGTGAGAAGGAAAGCAGAAATGTACGTTTGGAAGCAAGAAGAGACCAAAAGGAGAAGCAGTTAGTTGCATAAGCAGTAATTGAATAGATAATCAATTAGCTATTCAAATATGTAAAAACCCTGTGCATCGTGAGAGACTGAAACATTTTGAGATAGATTGTTATTTTATCAGAGAAAAGGTTTAAGAAGGAATTGTAAAAATTGAATATGTGATAACTAAAGAGTAAGTTGCAGACATCCACACAAAGGCTCTCAATTCATCTTGGCTCAGATCTTTAATTGTCAAGATGAACATGGTCGATATCCATACTCATCTTGAGGGAGAATGTGAGAAAGAAAATGGAAATGTACATCTGGAAGCAAGAAGAGGTGAAAAGAAGAAGCAATTAACTATATGAGCTGTAAATAACAAACCGAGCATTAGTTTTGTCCTTTAACAAAATTCTGCTGTAATTTATAACAATACTTTGTATATATATACTCTATCTGTCAAAAAGTGTTGGGATGTCAGGTGTGAGTAGGAATCTCATATTGGAAAGAGATAGAACTAGAGAAGGATATATAAGTGGAAAGGATTCATAAACCTAATGCCTTAAGGTTTTGGGTTGTAGTGTGATGTCAAAGGCAACGAGTATGTTCCCTCACTAGGCCTATGATGAAGGTCTCCCATGTAAGTGGGCTTCTCAGACCAAACAAGTGGTATTAAAGTCGATAGTTCGACAAGGGACGAGTATAGAGATGGTAGTTAGATCTCGTGGTTGCTTCCCCATGAAGAAGAGCAAAGAGCCTCTTGGTGGGCCTAGACCAGTGGAGTAGAAAGGCTCTTGGTGACGTCATATACTCGAGTTGCTAAGAAAGAGACTTTCGCTCAAAGGGGAGTCCAAGCCCAATATGAAAGTACACACTTGAGGGGGAGATTATTGGGATGTAAAGTGTGGGTAGGAATCTCATATTAGAAATAGATGAAACTAGTGAAGGACATATAAATAAAAAGGATCTATAAACCTAATGTCTTAAGGTTTTGGTTTGAAGTGTAATGTCAAATCCAATGAGTATGTTCCATCACTAGGCTTATTATGAAGATCTCCCATGTAATTGGGTTTCCCAGATTCAACAAGTGATATCAGAGCTGATGACTTAGCAAGGGACAAGTATAAAGACGATAGTTAGATCTTATGGTTGCTTCCCCACGAAGAAGAGTAAGGAGACTCCTGGTGGGCCCAGACCAGTGAAGTAGAAGGGCTTTTGGTGACACTATATACTCGAGTTGCTAAGAAAAAGACTTTCATTCAAGGGGGAGTCCAAGCCCAATGTAGAAGTTCACACTTGAGGGGGAGATTGTTGGGATGTCATGTATGAGTAGGAACCTCATATTAGAAAGAGATGGTACTAGTGAAGGATATATAAATGGAAAGGATCCATAAACCTAACGTCTTAAGGTTTTAGGTTAAAATGTGATGTCAAAGCTAACGAATATGTTCCCTCACTTAGCCCATGATGAAGATCTTTCATGTAAGTGGGCTCCCTAGATTCAACAAATGATATCAAAGCCGATAGTTCAGCAAGAGATAAGTATAGAGACAGTAGTTGGATGTCATGATTGCTTCCCCACGAAGAAGAGCAAGGAGACTCCTGGTAAGCCCAGATCAGTAGAGTAGAAGGGCTCTTGGTGATGCCATATACTCGACTTGCTAAGAAAAATACTTTCACTTAAGGGGAAGTCCAAGCCCAATGTGGAAGTTCACACCTGAGGGAGAGATTATTAGGATGTCAAGTGTGAGTAGGATCTCATATTATAAAGAGATGAAATTAGTGAAGGACATATAAATGAAAAGGATCTATAAACTTAATGTCTTAAGGTTTTGAGTTGAAGTGTGATGTCAAAGCTAATGAGTATGTTCCTCTCTAGGCTCATGATCAAGATCTCCAATGTAAGTGGGCTCTCTAGATCCAACAAGTGATATCAAAACCGATGGTTCAGTAAGGGACGAGTACGAAGATGGTAGTTGGATCTCATAGTTACTTCCCCACGAAGAGGAGCAAGGAGACTCCTGGTGGGCCCAGACTAGTAGAGTAGATAGGCTCTTGGTGACACCATATACTCGAGTTGCTAAAAAAAACTTTCGTTCAAGGAGAGTCCAAGGCCAACGTGAAAGTTCACACTTGAGGATGAGATTGTTGGGATGTCAAGTGTGAGTAGGAATCTCATATTAGAAAGAGATGGAACTAGTGAAGGACATATAAGTGGAAAGGATTAATAATCCTAATGCCTTAAGGTTTTGGGTTAAAGTGTGGTATCAAAGCCAATGAGTATGTTCCCTCACTTGGCCTATGATAAAGATCTCTCATGCAAGTGGGCTCCTCAGATCCAACAAAAAGAATAAGTATGCTTTTACATTTAACATTACTCTCTCATCTTTTCCGAAAAAACAACAGCTCACATTCATCCTCTATTTTTCAAGTTTTTAACATAATTTCTTTACATAGAATAGGTTTCTTGTCAGCTATTAAACTGCTGACTTTTCGTCCCCATAGAAGCAATTGTTGTTGGTTTGCATAATCTTGATAAATAGAATCAGAAACCAATACAGTTATTTATCCCACGTGAACGTGAAAAAAATGTGATGCAACTGCTTTGAGTGCCTGGGTTGCCTAGAAACAACACTTTTAATTGAAGTATGAGGTTTTATGTTTGTCCCCTAAGTACGTAGCTAGTAAGGTGATTAAATTTGAGTAAAAAAATATGTAAACAGTGTGGCTAGTTAATCACTCACACCAAAGCAGTGATGTGACCTTGTATATTTATATCAATTTCCAGTATTATAATACGGAAAATACTCAAAAGAAAGATACAAGAGATAGTGGCGATATCTATGCCTAGTTTACAGAGTCATGCCTAAAGAATAGGTACACGATATAACAGCATAAAACAGTAACAATATTGACTATTTCAACAATCCCCCTCAATCCAAACTTGTAGAGATCAAGTTGAGATTGCGTCGAATAGCTGATAATTGTCGAATGGATAATGGTTTTGTGAAAATGTATGCCACCTGATCTTCAGAAGAGATAAACCTTATTTCCAATGCCTTCCGTGTCACTCTTTCATGCACGAAGTGAAAATCTACTTCAATGTGCTTCCTTCTTGCATGGAAGATTGGATTCACCGATAAGTATGTAGCTCCCAAGTTGTCACACCACAACTGAGGAGGTTAAGCTTGAAAAATTCCCAATTCTCCCAGTAATGATTGTATCCAAATAATTTCAGCAGTGGCATTGGTAAGAGAGTTATACTCTAATTCTGTAGTTGACCTAGAAACTGTTGTTTGTTTTCTCGAACTCCACGAAATCAAGTTAGAATCAAAGAAAACAGTAAACCCTCCTGTTGACCTTCGATCATCTGAACATCTAGCCCAATCAGCATCCGAAAATGCACTGACAAATGAAGTTGTCGACTTTTTGATAGACTGCCCAACTGTGGATGTATACTTCAAGTATTTGAAAATCCTTTTAGCTGCTACCCAATGACTTTGTGTAGGAATGTGCAAGAACTGACATACCTTATTCACAAAGAACGCTATGTCTGGTCTTGTGAGAGTTAAATATTGGAGAGCACCAACTATACTCCTGTATTTTGATGCTTTTTCACTTGTCAAAATTTCTCCAAGTGTCTTTGATAACTTCTCTGAAGTACTTATAGCTGTAGTTACAGTCTTGCAATCCTCCATATTTGCTTTTCAGAGTCATTCATCAATATATTCCCTTTGTGTGAGTACAATTCCTTCTCTGTTCCTTTTAACTTCAACTCCCAGGAAGTAATGTAACTCTCCCAAGTCCTTTATAGCAAAATCTTGTTGTAATAGCTTGAGTAATCTTTCCACAACTTGACATGAGGAGCTTGTGACAATAATATCATCAACATAGATCAACATATAAATAATATCCTTGCCACAATTGTATATGAACAACGACGCATCCGCCTTGGAACATACAAATTTCAATTCTTGAAGCTTTGCACTGAGCCTTGAGTACCAGGCTCTGGGAGTCTGTTTTAAACCATACAACACCTTGTCAAGTTTGCATACGTACTCAGGATGTTGTTCATCAATGTATCCTGATGGTTGTCGCATAAATACATCTTCCTCGAGTACTCCATGTAGGAAAGTGTTGTGGACATCCAACTGCCTCAAATTCCAGCCATGAGAAACTACTATTGAAAAAAAAAGTCTCACTGTTGCCAGCTTCACAACAGGACTAAAAGTATCTTCGTAATCAATCCCAAACCTTTGTTTAAACCCTTTGGCAATGAGGCGGGCTTTGTATCTATCAATACTCCCATCTGACTTCTTTTTTAGCTTGTAAACCCACTTGCAGTCGATCACATTGAGTCCTGATTTGGGAGGAACTAAGTGCCATGTTTTGTTCTTCATGAGAGCAACATATTCTTCATGCATTGCTTGCTTCCATTCGAGATGCTGAAGAGCATCAACATGGCTGTAGGGTTCTCTTATGCTAAGAAGTGCCCTTCTTCGTGTGTTATATTGGACAGCACCATCTGTGTAAATCTTGGGTTTACGAATATTATGTTACAGTCGTGTTCTTGGTTGACTCCCTCCTTGTTGTTCTTGAGAAGCCTGATGTGACTGAGACAAGGTTCTCCTGTTGAAATGAGGAACTGATCTGCATCTACTTTGACTTTGAGAACTTTGAGACTGTGACTGCACATTGGCTCCTTCTGAAGGAGGTGAAGCTTCTCGCCGTGGTGCTACTTGTAATGATTCTGGTACATTTGGTACATTTTTCTATGGTTTTGTTACAGTGACATCACCCCCTTGCTGAGAAGATTCTGCATTGTCAAGACCAACATGCAAAGTGGCAGAACAAGTATTATTAGATTGATTACTCTTAATTACAAACTCAAGCAGATGTTGAAAGGATATATGAGGAAGAAGGATAGGAGAATCAGATGGTGGAGAACTAATGTTAGTAGAGGGTACATTGTCTCTTGAAAACGGGTACATATGCTCATCAAAGACTACATCTCGGGACAAATAAATACGACCAGTGGACCTATTCAAACACTTATATCCCTTATGCAGTTTATTATAACCAAGGAATACACACTCAAGTGACCGAAATTGAAGTTTGTGGGAGTTAAAAGGTCTAAGATTCGGTCAACACGCACAGCCAAAAGTGCGAAGAAAAGAGTAATCTGTTTTAGTGTTAAATAACCGTTCTAAAGGAGAAGAGTAATTAATGACTTTACTGGGTAGTCGATTTATGAGAAAACATGTTGTTTGAAATGCATCTCCCCAGAACCTAGTAGCCATGGAAGCTTAAGACAATAAGGATAAACCTACCTTTACTATATGACGGTGCTTTCTTTCTGCCGATCCGTTTTGTTGATGAGCATAAGGACATGAAACCTGATGGGCTATACCAGTTTGTTTGAAGAAAGGATGAAGTTTTTGGTTGCACACAAAGAATTCGTTTATTTAGAAGCCTCTGAAAAACATCAGCTTTATTTCTTAACAAGTAAATCCAGGTAAACTTGCTAAAATCGTCTATAAAACTAACATAATACTTGAAACCTCTAGCAGAAACATGAGTTGGACCCCATACATCTAAGAACACTAATTCAAGAGGAGAAGAAGAATGGAAGATGTATAAGGCAACTTATGGCTCGTGGCTTGTTGACATGCATTGCATACATGTTTATTTGCAGATGAAACAAAGGGAAGATTGCTTAAGTGGAGAGCTTTCTGAACAATGATTGAGCACGGATGTCCAAGCCTACTGTGCCAGAGTTCTTCTAAAGGTTTTATGCTGAGAAGGGCCCTCTTGAACATGGCAATGCTCCTTGGTTTGATGGGATACAAACCATCTTCACATCTGCCTTGAAGAAGTGTTTTCTTCGAGATACAATCCTTGATTAAGAAATGAAAGGGGTGAAATTCAAAGAATACATTGTTGTCAACGGCTAAACAATGAACAGAAATAAGATCTCTAGAGACCTCAGGAATATGAAGAACATTGTTAAGATTCAGACTTTTAGCCTGAGCTTGTAAACAAGAGTGACCAATATGAGTAATATCCATACCTAAACCACTAGCAGTTTGAACTTGATCTTTGTCGTGGTACTTCTCTTTAGTTGTCAATTTATCGAGGTCTCTGTGGTAGCATTGTCAGTGTAGTAGGTTGAATCAGCATCATAAGAGTGAGAAGAAATTGCAACAGTAGCAACTCTCATGTCATCGACTTGATAGGAGTGATCAGAGCGATGGTAACATTTCAATGCTTCATGACCTGGCTTTCTGCAGACTTGACAAACTAGCCTACTTCCTCCTTGATTATTTCCAGGCGAGTTCATTTGAGACCTCCTTCAGCCTCCTCCTCCTTTGCCTCTTCTTGGTTATCCCCCTCTGCCTTTGTTGTTTGAAAAACAGGATACATGGTTTGCAGATGACCCTAAGACCTGAAGGGCCATGTTATGATGCTCCACGCGCATTTCATAACTCAACATATGTGCATAAAGATCATTCAGGGAGAGCTGGTATGTTCTTGTTGTAACTGAAGTTACAACAGCACCAAAAGCAGAATCTAATCCAGCTAGCATATAAGTGATGATTTCATCATCTTCTAAAGGCTTGCCTATGGCAGCCAAGGTGTCAGCTAAATTTTTCACTTTATAAAAATAATCAGTAACTGACATATCACCTTTTTGGATAGTAGATAGTTGGAGGCGTATTTGCATCATCCGTGCCTTGGAACGAGATGAGAACATACGCTCTAGAGCCTGCCATACTTCACAAGATGTAGTAAGAAATAAGACTTGGGCCAAGACTTCTTCAGTGAGTGAAGACAGAAGAGCACTCAACACAAGTTAGTCTTGTTGCAGCCACACTTGATACGCAGGATTGGTGCTTTGCTTTGCACCTGTCTCTTCGGTTGTAGTGATTGTCTTGGCAGGGCACTGAACTGAGCCATCTATGTAGCCAAGGAGCTGTTGACTCCGGAGGTAAGGCAAGAACTGAGCCTTCCAAAGAAGATAGTTGTCCCTTGTCAGTTTGACGTTGATGAGAGCTCCAAAAGATGGAGTTGGTAGTAGTCCAGGAGAAGTAGAAATGGAGGAGGAGGAAGAAGACAAAATAGATGAGGAAGATGAATTGACGTTGGACATTTTCGTGTGTGAAAAGGAATGGCTCTGATACCATATAAAATAATATATAAACAGTATGGCTGGTTAATCACGCACACAAAAGACAGTGATGTGGTCTTGTATATTTATTCACTTGTCAGTTCTACAATGTAGAAAATCCTCAAAAGAAAGATACAAGAGATAGTGGAGATATTTATGCCTAGTTTACAGAGTCATAGCTACAGAATAGGTACACGATATAACAGCACAAAACAGTAACAATATTGACTTTTTCAACATGGGTCAGGTTAATTTTGCTGCTATGTTCGCGTGTTTGACCTGTGACCAAACGTTTTCATTATGTTTTCTTCTCCCATTTTGTGTGCTATTATCATTTTCATGGAAATAAGAATAACTAATGCCAAGAAAAATTAAGTTGGGGAAACGCAGGCACTTCACACCTATCTGTTTCTTTGGTTTTCTGAGAAACACTCCTTTTGTACATTCAGTTTCCACTAGTCCTACTGGAGGGCCAACAGAAATTTCCAACTAGGGTGTCTAGGTGATTTGATCTGAGATCTAAGCAGTAAATGTACAGGAGAACTAAAATACAGAGACAGGACCTCTTGAATGGTTTTAACTCTTCTTAAAGGATCTAATGCAATGCAGATGCAACAGCTTCAGCGCAATTATGCTCAATTTGCAGGTTGCTTAATACAACTTCCATTAGTTTATGAAAACATATGAATTTATCTAAAGCCTGGTTTTACGTTTCACACACTTTATATAAGAAGTCCAGATAGGCCGGGGGAATCACAGAAGGCAACATATACGCTGGCGAGTACTTCTGAACGCAAGCAAAAGAAAGATTTTCCTATTACAAGAAGTTACATAATCAGAGTTCTTGTCAACGATCTTTCAGCTCCAGTGGAAATTGCTGGCAAGACAATTAGGAATGACAGCTGAATCACAATGTATGCGGGATCTGAGAAGGTTGGAGATCGTGCGGGGTTAAGCTTCATAGGAACTGGAGTTTTCTGTATTTGGTTAAGTAGGCCAAGTTATAAATTCCACATTTAGCCAATCTGATCTTCATTCTTCTGAGATATTTCGAATTTCCAAGTAGTGTTGAAATCAACAAGGATCTAGCCGATTGACCTTGGAAACATTTTTGTGATTCATCGGTCATTCCACATTTTGACGCTAAAAGCACTGAAAAACAAGATGGCAAACAGAACTGCACTGTAGCTTCACTGGATGATCTCCCACTTGGAACTAGTGTGATCAAGAGAGTAGTTCTCTGGAAAGCAAGTAACGGAAAGTGAAATTGTGTTGGATCCAGTCAATGGTCTTCCCAAATTTCCTGTCTTTACTCTGTTGAATGGTCTTCCTCAAAGAAGCAGGTAGTAAATGCTCTATCATTTCCAACAAGCCAGAAGGGCAAAGATCTAAATCCTTGGCAAAAGTGTCAACAATCTTAGGTAGAAGGAGTTTCTTATCTTTGTGTACAGCAAAACTTGATTGAATGTATTCTTCTTTTGCGGCTTCCAGATCATCAAACACTCTCTTGGGAGTGTATACTCGGACCTAATTAATTGAATCACATTAGCTGCAAATGATAAGAACTGATGAAGAAATGAAATGGAGTGTACGAAGATTTTTCTTCTAAGCATTCTCGTCATGCTTATATTTTTCTGAAACGAAATATATCTTGAGATCAATCATTTAATCTGCACGTTACTAACTGGTTTACTTGGAAGATTTATTTAGCATTTTAAGAAGTTCAAAATCATGTGCACTGTAACATACTGCAGGATCTGAATGGCTTCCTGAGCAAAGTGCAAAATGCAAGCGAGGTTCAGGGTGATCGATTGAATAGCCCGTTCTTGCATCTCCAACCTTGAATTTTGGTCTCGAAGAGAACAGCTGTCGCAGCCACTAAAAGCAAATATATGGAAAATAAGATGTTTAAAAGGATACTTTATTCCTCATGATAATATATTGTGGAGAAAGTGGAAGTTATAATATCTAAGAGGCTGCAAAGATAACTGAAGAAAGGGTTCATTTTCGAACTCATGTCGCACAAAGAGATGACAATCAAGTTTCAGAAAATAAGATTACTTGTCCTGGACGAGGCAGTCGACATCTCAGTATCTGACTTTGTATCATGTCCACATCAACCGTGTAACCCCCTATGTTGTATGCAGCCTGAAACATAATAAATTTACTAAATATGGTGCTTATTTTTCTCTCTGAAAACAACTGAGTTTTGTATCACCTTAAGCACTAAGGATACTCTTTTTGTATTATTTTGTGGAATCCCGTAAACAAAACATGCCTGCAGGAAAACACATTCAGATTTAGGTCCATTAGCAGCAAACGACAGAATGCATTGGAAAACGAATGACTTGATTGATAGTACTTGGTATAGAAATGTTACATGCATCACCAGTGCATTGTGCACATTGATCCAGAAAGCTAGCTTTTCTTCATGTTTCATCTTTCTGGGATCAACTTCTTCCAACCGAGATACAAGTGACCTGAGCCAAACTTAAGCAATTATGATAAAGAAATGTAGAGAATTCTTTCTTTTATGAGAAATAGCCTGCGATCCTCCGCCGGTCTATGTAGCACTCGCCATCACAAAGTTTAATTATGCCTTAGAGAGATGTTAACCTAGGCTGAAAATTGAAATTCGTTTTACAAAGATGTTAACATAGGCTGAAAGATGGTGTGGATGAAATATATACTTCAATCGGCATTCATGCGCCTTTGAATCATACAACCAAAACAGGAAAATGCTCTATTATCAATTTACATCTACTTAATCAATATTGATGCTCGATAATAGCATAACTGGTAGATGTTTAAGAAAGTTATGTTGCTTTCCATGTTGTTTCTGAGTTTGAGGGTGACTTAAGCAGCTTCAAAGTCAAAGCAAGTAAAATGTGGTGTAAAAGTTAAGTCTGTTCACACCTAAAATAGTGGAGCTTGTTCTGTATTTCTCTTAGCTTCTGATCATCTCTGGAAATCCAATGTACCTCTACCATTGTGCAATATGGTCCGCTGAATTCTTTCGACTTCCCAATATGAAAAGGGTTGTCCAGAGAAGAATTGAAGGATGAAAATTTGCCATAGCTGGGGCTCCACATGCTACCCTGACGTTGAGTTGGGAACTCGCTTGGTGATGAAGAGAATGAAGTAGGTGAGGAAGGATAATCAGGAATGACCAAAGGTGGGTCTGAAAGTTCACAGTATATGGTTGAAATAGATTTTATCATCTCCTCAGAAAGCCAGTTTGGTGTCTCCGTGGCATCATCATTAGCACGGATTCCAAAATGATCTGCCAGACTGATTACATTAGAACCGTCATTCTGAGCTTGCTGAAGAAAACACAAACTAGATATGTTACTGAAGGGCCATTACAGGAACTATCAACAAGAAAATTCTCGTTCAAACAAGCTACCTCCAGCATGGACAATGGGAGAGAGTGGTATGAGTCTAGAGCTCTAGCTACAGATCTCATTGTTCGAGAACTTCCGGGCAAATGCTGAGACAATGAGGAGTGGCATCGCTGAATACCAGAATCAGAAAGCTTTGCCAGTCGAAATATGTCATTGCTTTCCTTCTGATGATTTTGAAGACTTGACTGATTAGCTGAATTATCTTCATGTTGCACAAGATCATGCTTGTGAATTACTGGAAACTTATCTTCATGAATGATCGAATT
Source organism: Erythroxylum shatona (assembly GCA_027568895.1). Lineage (NCBI taxonomy): Eukaryota > Viridiplantae > Streptophyta > Magnoliopsida > Malpighiales > Erythroxylaceae > Erythroxylum > Erythroxylum shatona. The sequence continues at coordinate 41,935,144 of JAOSBK010000206.1, forward strand.
CATTTTAAGCCCCGCATCCGTGGATGATATCATTGAAACTTGTTGATCAAACATCTTTCTATACACAGAAAGGAGATATTTTTCCAGATACACGACTTCCAACTCCAACACAGCAACTTCGTTAATCAGTTCCTTAGCAGGCTGCAAATCAAGTGGATAGTAAATAGAAGATAGAAGTGTGTCAATCGACTTCCCAAACTTTCTAAAACAGACAAGAGTAGAACATGGGAAAAACAGAGATGTCGAGAAGGGAAAGCATCCAAATCAACAATGTCAAAGTATAACTCAGTGTGGATCCATACATCAGTTCTTTCAATTTATGAACACTTACTTTAGGAATGGTTTTATCGTTCATAATATCATGGGAAACTGTCCTGTAACTTAGTGCCTTCTCCAGTGCACTGCGTACCATAAACTGAGCCTGCAACTGGTCTTGAAGCTCTAGAATCTATATAAGACAACCAAGGATGGGTGAGATAAATTGAATTAAATAGCCTCAGCATTTGAATTGACACATAAGACCTGTAAACACTCTCTGATTGTTTGGTTTACATGGGAAGTGTGAACAAGTTTCCATTATGAGACAGAAAGCTCCACAGACTTGGCTTAAAGAAGGGGATGTTAATTCTAAATTCTTTCGGGCTTCTCTGTTGGCTCAGAGGAATACTAATACCATCACTAAATTGAAGGATGAAGTGGGCAACCTGATATTTAGGAGCTCTCTGACCATATTCGTGGATACTTTGTCAACTTAATGCAGGGTACTGTAATCCTGCAAAGTGGGTTTGGGGTAGGAAATGTTCTAGAGTACTGTTTGGATCAGTCGATTAAGGAGATGCTTACTGCACCATACGCAGCACTTCAAGTGAAAGAGGTGGTGTTTCGATTACACCATTCAAAATCGCCTGGTCCTAATGGGTTTCTAGCCGGCTTTTTCCAACAAACCTGGGACATCACAGGCCCTCTCTTAATTGATGTTGTACTGGAGTTCTTTTCTTATGGATCTTTGTTAAAGGAGATTAATTATACATTTATTTGTCTAGTTCCTAAGACAGAGAGGCCCTTGATGATTATCGACCAATTTCTTGTTGCTCGACGATCTATAAAATTATCGTTACTTTATTGGCAGATAGATTAAAAGTAGTGTTGGCAGAGGTTGTCAATATGACACATGGTGCTTTTTTGCCATCGAGAAGCTTTGAGACAGCTGATTTTGCAAGAGTTGTTGGGGGAGTATTGTTAGAGAATATATAAAACTAATTGAGTTGGCCTCACACAACAGCTTAAGCTATTGTGGTGAAATGGTCACTTAATTTGATATCAGAGCCTCTATGACCAAACGGTCATGAGTTCGAATCCTACCACCCACCTATTCTAATTAAATTAAGCACAAGATAAAGTAGGTCTGTGCAAGTTTTAAGCTCAAAGGGCTTTCACTTGAGGGGATGTGTTAGAGAATATATAAAACCAATTGAGTTGGCCTTACACAACAGCTTAAGCTATTGTGGTGAAATGGTCACTTAATAAGTATCATACTGGGAAGCCTATTAAGAGTTGCGCATTGAAGCTTGATTTATTCAAAGCCTACGGTACCATTAATTGGGAATATTTGATGTCGTGTTTGGAAGCAATCGGTTATCGGAAAGATTTTGACACTGGATTCAACAATGTATCCAAACTAAGTTGATGAGTGTGTTAGTGAATGGGATTCCAATGAGAACTTTTTTCAATACGCGAGGGATTAGACAAGAGGATCCTCTCTCTTCTTACCTATTCACTCTAGCTATGGAGGGTTTTTCAAGACTTGTTTCTAAACTTATGGCTAGTAATAGTTTGTTCCAGTACCATTATAAATGTCGGGAGTTGACATTGTCCCACTTGCTCTATGTTGATGATGTTATCTTGTTTTGTAAGGCTGAACCTCAAGTTATTATGCTAATGATGAACATGGTGTCCACTTTTTCTGGTTGGTCGGGATGAAGATAAATGAGCAAAAGAGTGGTTTGTACGTGTCTTCTGATGTTCAAAATCCTGAATGGATAAGTAATATGGTGGGGTTTGCAAAATAGGGAATCCTTTTTCACTATTTGGGTGTTCCTATCACTTCTGGAAAGCCTAAGTATTCAAAATTTATTCCTTTGCTAGAAAAATTGAAATCTTGAATCCTTGCTTGACAGAATAGATTCTTATCTTCAATGGCTAGAGTCACTCTTATCACTTCTGCGTTGAATAGTATGAGTATTCACTGGCGAACCTATACAGTACTTCCAAAGAAAGTGGTTAAGGACATGGAGAGGGTATTAAAATCATTCCTCTGGTATGGAAAAACAAAAAAAATAGCAAAGGGGGTCAAAGTGAAGTGGAGTGAAATTTATCCTTCCAAAGAAGCAGGGAGGTTTGGGGATCATTTTGATTTCTCAAATGCAACGGGTTTTGCTACTTAAGAGGATTTGGAGATTATTTATGGAGAAGGAAGCCTTGTGAGTAAAATGGGTGTAGATTTTTCACCTTCAAACTGAAAGTTTTTGGCAACTCCAATGTAACCATTTTTATTCATGAATTTTTAAAGTTATGTTGAATCTTAGGGAACTGATTTATCTTTGCTTGAAGTATAGGGTAGGGGATGTCGATGACATTTAGATTTAGTTTGCTAATTGGACATATTTCAACCCTCTTTGGTTGCGTGGTGAATTACAAATGTTACGGACAGTGACGGAGCCAAGAATTTAAGATAGAAGGCTTTAAATATTTAATTTTTTTAAATTTTGAAGGGCCCAGTGTACCACAAACCTCCAAATAATTCTACCCATATATATATATATATATATTAAAAATTAAAAAATTTAATTTTTTAAAATTTTGGAAAGCCCAGTGCCCTACTGGGCCTCATGTATCTCCGTCTCTAGTTACGGAACAGGATCCCTAAGGAGGCTACGGTTGCATGGCTCATCCAGGAGTGGGATAGACTTCATACTCTTCGTCATTTTCAATTACCGGAGAACTACTTACCTGAGATGCCAAATATAAGAAGGAAGGACAAGGTGACTTTACATACAAGTGAGATGTTCAATAACAAATCAACTCATAATCTACTGGTGCCCCCACAAGAATCAATCTCGTGGGTAGAAATAATGTGGAAGCAGGTTATGTGCCCCAAAGCTGCCATTTTCTTATGGCTGGTGATCAAGAACAGATTAAGAACTAAAGACCATTGATTTGGGTGTTACGATCCTTTATGTGTCTTATGTAAACTTGTGAATGAGATGAGAAATCATTTGATCTTCAAATGTAGTTATAGCAAATTTAAATAGAGTAGAATTTTGAATATGATTTGACTCCCAAGGTTCTCGTTTGTATGGGATGAAATGTTGGAATCTATCATTCGATACGAACCAGGGCACAAGGATGAATTATGTACTAATCAAGACTGATATCGCCACAATAAGACTTATTTTTAGATGTTAATCTATTATATCTGATAGGAATGAAACAGGAGAATCTAGAATAATGCAAAATAGCCCAAGTCTGAACTTATGGAGGCAATTGTCAATTTGATTCGGGAGACTATCTTAGCCAACGGGAAACAAGAATCCATTAGCCACGAACTCGTATCATTATGTTAATTTGAAAATTTTGTTGTAATTGTTGTATTTTTGTGTAGTGTAAGATTAGTTTTTGGCTTATAGGATCTTTGGTGAGGACCGTGTACAAGTTTCTGCCTTGTTAATATATTTCCTTTAATTTCCAAAAAAAAAGTTTTAACTTCTTTAAGTGTTTAAGGTATATAATAAAACAATAAAAGAAGTCAGAACTAAGCATTTCTGCACTTAGTTTACAGCACAGTGACAGCTATAGATTGCCAGGAACAGTGTGTTATGCTTGTGACCATCTTCAGATCAATGTGTTTCATACTGAAACCCTTTATGCATTTTACAGAAAGCAGGAATAACGAAGGGTCACAGACTGAACGTTTAGAATGCTAAAAAGGAAATATAACTGCTCTCCCCTCTCAACACATGGAAATTTAGATACCAACCTCTTGTTTTAGAGAATCTTGAGCCCCCATGTAAGGAGGTTGCCTCTTCTTGCCTTCCACAGGGTCGTCCCTCTGTCCCATTTTCTGTCAGGGATGAAAAACTAACAGTAAAACAGATGGAGTGGAGACACTAGTTCTTTCGTACATGTTTATATGTCAAACTATATCTACTGAGGTTGCTCCGAGAAATCATATAACAAAGATGCAGGGAATAGCAACACATAAGTCTTACCAATTTCAGGTGGTTAGAAGCTCCAAAGATGTTTTCTGCTTCGTGTTTTTCAATTTTACTTTTCACTGGATCACTGCAAAAGCAATAAACAGCTGAACCAACGCAAAAGGTGAAAACAATGGACATTAAGCTGCAGCTTTCAGTCTTACATAACACGCATGTAGCAGCTAATATCTATAAGTAGAAACCTTGAAACAATAGTTTAGAGACCTTCATATCTTCGTTAACATCGAGGATCAATATAGACCTATAAAGGGCACAGGTTAAGCTTTAGTATCAATACTCACCTGTTGGATCGTTTGTGCTTAGAAACTGTTGCCTCCATGAGCTTGAATGGCTTTAGTGTTAAACTATCCCGCCACTTTACTTCATGCATGGTGGCAAAGAAAGATATTGTCTTCAGACCCCACAATTGAAAACTGGGCAAGAGAGCATTAAATGCGGCAAATACTACCATAAGATATTGACAGGCACTAAGCAAATAAAAAAATACACTACAGAAGGGAAAAATCCAAAGTCATTAAATGGTAACAGAATAAACCCTGGTTATAAGAAGCAGGAACAGCAGTGTGTGGAATGAGACTACTCACAGTCACAGACGTTGGTTTTTGAAAAGGGTGAACCAATTAAGAGGCAAATCGATTCTTAGACATATCTAATGCGAAATCCAACAACCCCATTGTCCTTTTGATAACTATCTGTTGTATACATACATTCTTACACTCTTATATAGAGTGTCATAGTGTATAGTGCAAGAAAAAGGGTTGTCAATTTTTTTTGACTAGTCCCTTGTCTTAGAAAGCAATGCCACCTTTCAAGCTTTTGGAACGGTGGGCTTTTTGCATTGCATGAAAAGGAGCAAATCTCAGTTCTTGGCTTTTTGATTCAACGTGATTGTTAAAAGTGGAAGTCAGGCATTTAAAAAAAAAGGAAGAAAAGACAAATTAGGAGGTGATAAGCCAGAGTTCATGGGATTTGGATTGTACACTTCATATGGTTTTCATGTCATTTCATTTCGGAAGCATGAATAACAAACAATACTATCCCGTCACCACTCACACTCGCAATGCATAACGAAGAGATTAAGAACATTGTAATTCGTGCCAATGCATTTAGGACATTGTGCTAATAAACTCACTTTTAGGACCTTTGTTTATGCCTAACACACTGATTTTTTGGGTCTATAGGGGTCAACAACGTCAGAACCACCACATCTAGGTTTGAACTACCATATAATGATGTCTTCTTTTGGTACTTCCAATTACTATAATTTCAGTAGAACCAAGTTCGCATACATATATCTACAGCAATGAAGTCGTTGGAAAGACATAAATATGTGAAAGTTGGGATTTCTATAAAATCAAAAGCGAAGTTGATCTTGCTTTATCTCGCTTTATCATAAACATTCTTTAATGCCTGAGTTTTTCCAATCATGAAGTGTAAGGTTGCTAGCTAGCAACACCGCCAAGGAAGAAGCTAATAGTGGTGGCCCCCAAATAACTAAAAAGAAGGAAGCATTTACAAAAGATAAAGCACCCTCAAAAGGGCTGAAAGTTAGGAGGAAAATACAGGAGATTGATATGAATTGACTGGTTTTGTGGGCTTACCGATTGTCTATTCCTTATATGTATCAGGATACAACAATATAAGGTCCCTGTGTCCGGTCAAAAACCTGCTGGGAGGGAAAAGCTTCTTCCCTTTTCATATTGGTTAAAGTGCTAAATTGATTAGCAAACAATAAGATTTAATATAAATATGTTAGGATCACCAACCGATAACACCACTACAAAGTCAAAATTTTTCAAGGACTTTCGAGTTGCACTTGCACATATAACTAGGTCTGCAGGTTATGTCTACATTTTGGTTACATGGGACTCCATATTTTGGTTTCCAGGAGCATTTTGTAAAATGCACATGGCCATTGATATCATTTCTTATCTTTAGTGCTTTAGAAAAGACGTCAAAAGAAAAAAAAAAAAAAAACAGAGAGAGATGGAACAAGATCATGTGTGTGGCTCTGTATGAATTAGTAAAAAATTGGATTTCATGGCAATTGAACTTTGTGATGGATATTCGTTTCTTAGTTACCGAAAATTTCCTCTTTTCACATTCTAATATTATAAAAGGTAGTAGTATTTTCAAGCCTATCGCAAATTATGTACTTGAACATGCTTTTACGAAACAACCATGAATTACCTCTGTCATCATATCAGAGACAGATTATTATAGCTTAATTATCATAGAAGGTGGGACTTTAGAATAGCAAATCGAGGTCCGGTCGTAAATGAACTCGGTGAAAAACAACCTCGTTCTTACAACAGCCAATCATCAAAATTGAGGCTGAGAAGTTGGCCTGACATGCTTGTGGTTCTCAGAAAGTCACAGACATGCTTGGTATCAGACTTTCTCGGTTGACAATTTGCAGACACATTTTCCTTTCACAAACAAAAAGAAAATATATGAATGTTGTTAGAGACCTTCTCAATTTAGGTTCTGGGTTTCACTTTCTTATTGTTGCCACCTTTTGCATGTTGATTCTGATATTATTGAAGCATTTTCATTTTGGCTACAGGTTTCGGATTCAGCTTAAGTTAGCAATTAACACGAGCATCAAAGAAAGCTACACAAACCGAAAGTTTTGAAGATGGGTTGAATAATCGATCTTCAGACGTGACCCAAAAAAAAAAACACTTGAAGCCCAAGAAACTAAACAATTGCCTCGTTTTTGAGCCGAAGCATAGGAAACTGACAGACATGCTTCGTGAGACAACGCATTTATGAGTTTTGTCGAAGTTAAAAATGAGCACAAACATTACAAGCTCCTATGCCATTTGATTTAATGCAAAACATAGTAATTAGCGTCTTCGTAAGATGAAGATCAGATTACACATTAAAAGCTCTCGTACTTCCATAACTTTTTTAGGTCAGATAGCATAGCATTAGCATGTAAAAAATTCACTTAAAGGTCTAGTAGACTTAAAGAAATGATAAAAATTCATTAGCATAGCATTAGCATTATCTCGTGCATTCGTATCATAATGAAGCGATTAAGCAACCTAAGGTACCGATGACGAGTTTATCTTTACATGGAATAGCAGTGTGGGTTCTGATTGCATCAAATAAAAGAAAAGGCCTTGCTTGTTTTGCTCCGTCAAATAGTGGATTGCATTAACTATTAATTGCTTTTATCAATGATTAGTTGATAGTTGATTATATCAACTAATTGGATCAGCAGATAACATCAGTTGTTTATTAAAAATGTTTAGCAAAATCAATCATTTTAATATTAATTGATGATATGTATAATAACTTATAAGGACATGATTTAAAAAAAAAAATAAAGACATGAATATTATATTTTTTAGTATTTCGTTGAATATTCTTACAAGAATTTATATATTTTTTAGTATTTCGTTGAATATTCTTACAAGAATTTATATTTAGATATTTAATTTTACAAAAAAATTAAGTTTATAAATTTAATAATAATAATAATCATCATCATCGTCGTTATCATCATTATCTAATGTTAAATTCTTTATTAATATGAATGATATAATGAGCTACATCATATCAGTATTTTTCATATAATATGTATGAATTTTATTATTTAATAAATTAAAATATCTATAATTATAGTATGACACAGATGCGATATATAGTAGTTATATACTAAAAATATTAATTTAATGTGATTTTTATGTTTAAAAACTTAATATTATGATATTTTTAAATGTAAATTATTATTATAAAATTAAATAAAGATTAAAAAGTTTAATTAACTATTTTATTATATTCTTCCAAATTTTGGGACATAATTATACTATAACTTTGAAAACACAGCAAAAGTAAAAAGTAAGGTAGAGGGTAATATTATTATTAAACAAACAGTTAATTTCAAAAGTTAAGAGATTTTAAAAAAGAGCTTATTAAGATTAAATAAGGTAACAAACAAGTTATTCGTCAAATTAATATATCAATAATTTTTTAAAATAATGAAAAAGTTAACTTTTCATCGTCAGACGCCTCCGTAGTTTTGAACTTTCTGATGCAAGCTAGCGCAGTAGACAGTAAACCTATAATTGCGCAACCCAAGAGGAAAGAAGGTTCTCTCAAGAAGACCAAACTAATTTTATGATCAAGTGGGCTAATTCAGATTTACGAAAAACTAATCTGTAGGGTCAAGAAAGCAAGAGTTTCGAGGAAAGAGGCAAAATAAATTAATTAGCATATTTGAATCAGTCAATGCCAATGATAAGAGAAAAAAGGAATCTTTTCTTGGTGGGTTTTGAGATCCATCCACAATTTCTGGGGCGTACAATATTTAACTTCTCCTTGTCCTGAATACTTCACTGCTTTTTCTTCATGTACACTGACAAGCCCACAGCTCTCTAGATGTGAAAGTCACGCCTGGGACAAAATAGCCGATAATATAAAATAATACAACAATAAATACAGTATCTTGGTAGAAATTCGCTAATAGGTAAGATTTAGACAGATCGAAAAATACGTAGATTTATTTTAATTAAAAGAGAGACTCTTTTTGATATATCAATATGAAATAAGAAAGAAAAGTTTTGAAGTGCTCTTTAAAGAGGATAAAAATAAAAAATATATACAAACAATGACATAAAAAACAATAAAATAAGAATAAGAATAAATCTACAATCTAAAATATAAAGATAAAGAGATTGATAATTTTAATAATTAAAAATAAAAATAAAAGATAATACTAATAAATAATATAATAATAATGATAAATAATAATAAAATTAGTACATAATAAATAACAAAATAAAGAATACAAATAAAAAGATAAAATATGTAAATAAATAAACAAAAAAGAAAGAGGACAAATAAAATAAATATAACAAACAAACAATTAAAAAAGCTAGAATGATTACGAGAGAAGTATTACAAATAAATACAAGATATAATAAAAAAAATGGTGCAAAAGATTTATGAAAAGGAGAAAGATCTCTATATGTAAAACCTTTTACATAATATCCTTTACTCATAACAAAGTCATATATTTTCTGATAGTCTCCCTCAGTTTTTCATAGGTCTTCCTCTTCTTTTCTTACAATCCATAAGGACAATCTTTTTACATCTTCTCACTAAAGTATCATAATGTCTCCTGTTAATATGTTTAAACTAGCTAAACTTGGCTCTTTTAATTTATCTTTAATGTTAGTCACCCTCAATTTTTTTTACCACTACATTTCTGATTTTATCTCTTCTTATAAGGTTATACATTTAATGGAATATCTTTATCTTTGCCACCATTAACTTACGACTATGTACCTATTTGATGGACCAACATTCTGCGAACATGGTTGACTTAATTATTAAACGGTAGAATTTACCTTTTAGCTCAAGTGATATCTTCTTTTTACATAAATCTCCTAATACACCCCTCTATTTAAACTACCTTGATTTGATATGATGAAATATGTCTTCATTTATCTTGTCATTGCTTCAGATGATAGATCCAAGGTACTTAAAACAATCTTTTTGCGGTATAACTTTTAAACCAATCTTTATGTTAAAAGAATCTTTTTGTGATATAACTTCTGAATCAATCTTTACCTCTATATGAGATTCCCCCTATGACCTGAAAAATTACAATCTAAGTATTCAATCTCAGTCTTGCTCAATTTCAAGCTCTTCAACTCTAGCGTATCCCTCTAAAGTCTAGCTTAACATTGACATTTTCTTTTATCTCATCCATTAAAATAATGTCATTAGCAAACAACATAATTCATGTCCCATTCCCTTGAATATTCTTGGTAAGCTTATATGCCACAATTGCAAGTAGGAAGGGACTCAATAAGGATCCTTGGTGTAACCTTATATCAATTAAAAAAATGCTCTATATCTTCGTTTACTATCCATAATTTAGTTTTAACACCTTCATACATATCTATAATAATATGTATATAGGTCATTAGAACTCTTTTAATTTCTGAACACCTCCACATAACTTCCTTAGGTTGTTATAAGTCTTTTCTAAGTCAATAAAAACCAAATTGGTTCTCTGATATAAGTGCTCATTGGTATGATCAAGTCTCCTACATCTGGTTACAGGCCTAGTAAGATTGAATTTTTGTTATAATTCACCCGATTTATGAGTTTTCCTTCCATTTTGACTTATTTTTACAGTATGATAGCTTGGGTTCGTTAGATAGAACCCAATGATCTCCAACAGTAAAAGTACTCAAGAACTTTTATAAAAATACCTGCTATTATTGTTGTCTTTAATTGCCTTTAAGGTTTACAGATAAAACTGCCAACAACTAACCCCCCTAAAAATAACATATTTAAATGTACAATAATTCAAACATAATAACTACCCTATTGCATATAGCAGTAACTAATAGTAAATATATAAAACTGAAGATAGCCTTAAACTATTCATCATTCCTTCTTCTACTTTTATTGCCTTCATTAGTAAACTTTCAAAGTTACTACTTTAGCAACCAAGTCTGATTCTGGTTATTTAATGACTATAACATCACTCTCCCCTAGGAATGACACTTATCCTCAAGTGCTAAATTAGGATAATCAATTTTCATGTGATCAATAGATTTCTAAATAATATCTCTAAATCCGAAAGGATATAGTAGTTTCCCCAAAATTCTAGTTTGGTAACATTAATTCCCCTTAGGAATGGCACTTGTCCTCAAGTGCAAATTAGGATAACCAATTTTCATGTGATCAACAGATTCCTAAATAATATCTCTAAATTTGAAAGGATGTAGTAATTTCGCAAAAATTCTGGTTTGGTCGCAGTTGTTTCTAGTACAAACGAAAGTAGATAAATTAAATGTAAAATAACAAATTAAATGTAAAATAACAAATCAACACTGAAATTTTGTTAAAGCAGTTTGACACACCTTACCTGTATCTAAGGGACCCTCAATAGCTTAATTACTTTCATTTATGATATAACAATTGTTTTACTCAAGGCATTATAAAGCTAACTCATCCAACTTTTGACACTCCCTTATCCTCACTACCTGTGAAAGTAATTCATACCCAATAATATGACTACATCGTATTAACCTCAATAAAGGATTTTCTCAACAATATTTGATAATAAAGGATTGCAATAACATAACTCAAGTGATTGAAATAACAACGAACATAAACACAAACACTTGAGAAAGAAAACAACTCTCATAGTAATGTAGTTTCTTCAATGAAAAATGGAAAGTTGTCTACCAAAAACCAGTTGTCAACCTTCAATAGTGTCACTGAAATATCTCACGTATAACAGCCACAAAACACCTCAAACAAAAAACGTTTCATCATCAAAACGTCATACAAGAAGAGCTGCAAAAACACCAAGGCTGCTGGAAGTTTTTTGCATGAAAGCCATTATCATCGACAACCCAAAAATCTCTCACAATAGACAAAAAATGCAGCTCCTCCAATCTGGAAAAATCACCAACAAAATAAACGTTTCTTCACCGGAATGTTGCAGAAATTTAAACTGCAAAATCCACAGCAGCTGTTGGAATTTTACACACATCACCACCACTATCGACAGTCACCAAAACTCACACTATCAATAATCAATCAGCCTAACAACACTTATGAACATACCATGAAAACTAGCTGCTAAAATTTCCCTTAATTTTTGTTCAACAATAGAAAAGAGTGTAGGTGGCCATCAGTAATTATTTAGCTCACTAAAATTATGTTAGAACAAAACAAATGCAGCAGCAATGATCCCCTACACACTTACCAATAGTCCAGTTAACTCACCCAAGCACCAATAAAACAACACAGCTGTTGAGACTTCAATCAACAACGAAGACAACCCTCAATTGTGATTCAAAGGCTGGAGCAAAATGTAGTTGCAAGATCCACACAATCACCAATTGCCTAGCCCATACACGTCATGTAATACTTGACAGAAAAATAAGAAACACACATAATAATGTCTTTTCAGAATCAGCTATAGAATGTCATCAAAGATAACCCTAAAAACTAGCTGCCAAGTCACCCATTAATTTTCGTTTTTTCATACCCAAAAATGACAACCATTCATCCCACACTTCATCTGAAACACGACCAATAACAGTTGCAATTTTCAAACCAAATTCTCATCCTTCCTTAGATAGCCGTTATCCTAGAATAAGTTATATATTAAATACCATCTTGATTTAGAATTCTAAACCTTATCAAACTTATCTTAAAAGAGTCTCATATAAATCCAACAAGGTCCAATTATCAAATAATATCCAAAATTAAATAAAAAGATATAAGATATTTATCTTAACAATATACTTTTTGGCATTATTTGTCACATATTTGAAACTTCCCCTAAAAGAAATAATTGGATATATGACATCGAATGCACAAACCACAAGAAAACTCTCACTTAATCAGTTAACAAGACTCACACATAATCAATTATCTAAAGATATAAATATCCAAAATTAACAGAACGTAACTAACAAATCAAAAACAGATGTTCCAATATAGTGTTCTCCCCCTTAAGACAAAGGATGCCAAAAAGCAAGGCTAATAGTCACAGAGATACCTTTAAATCTCCTCCTGAATTGAACAGTCACAAAAAACAATCATATATCTCCCCTTTAGGACAAAACAATGTTAAAATGAAGAATGTCTTCAATGCCATCAATCTTAGCGACATAAGAATTAGTAGTAGGTGCAGAACATACCAAGATGGCAATTTACCACCAGTTAGAACATTATCCAACATATCACTTCCTACATCGAAGTCATCTGCATAGGACTTATTAAATTCATAAGCTCAAAAATGCATTCAACAAATCATAATAGAACTTAATCAATCTCCTCTTCACATAAACCATATGAATGCAACTTGCCCAAATTTATACAGCCCAAGATGTAAAGAAATTAATATAAAATTTGAAAAACTTGAATCATAAAAAACTTGAATCTTCCTATAGGTCTTCAACCAAATATCAACATTTTCTCGACATAACTTCATAAATCAAAATCCAAAAGTAGAACTCTCAAATCATCAAGCAAGGCCTCATTTTCACATCAAATACATTATTCAAAAAGTAACTAAAATCCAGACAGACACCAATCGACTTAACCTTAAGAAAACCAATAAATAAAAACTCAAAATGTCTAGATATTAACTCCTTCAAACCTTTTTTTTAAGAAACAACATCAAACTATACTTTAAAAATGTAAGCACACAATCCATATGCCTCTCAAAGAAATTCAAACATGGCTTTATTCCTCTTCACATCATCTCTGTCATTTGATGTCTGGTTGATTTCTTTTCTAGTAACAACTAACTGCAGATCTGGATAGTTTATTGTATTAACTCCCATGCGTATATGTTATGATGTGTGAGGCTGATTTTTTCTAACCCAAGTATGCTTTGGTACTGTGAATAGTTGTTAGAAATTTAATGATGAAGGTATAGATTTTCAGTTTTGGGCCCTTTCAAATATCATTTATAATAACTTGTAGCATTTTGGTCTTATGTTCTCGATAACTCTACTGAAGTGGCATATAGGTATAAATCACTGATTCTTCCTTGAGGTTCCTCCTTGAACAGATCTGATTGCACCATTTTTCTCATCATTCGACTTAGAACATTCACCTTTATAGCCAATGCCTTAAAGGTCCCTTTAATTTTACCAATTTCCATAAACTTTTCTAACTTTTCAATGCCTCCATTTAACATTCTTATTTCCTTTTTTGTACTGACCAACTTCAATTTTTTTTCATCAAGCTCATTTATTGTAGATAACAATTTCTTTTCTAAATCTTGAATGATGTTCTTCATTGAGGAGTTTTCTTTCTTTAGCTTTTCATTCTTCTTGCACGTTTGCACTCATTTTGCTTACATTAATTCATAGGCTTCATAGATATCTTCCTTTTTGTTATTTGAACCATTGTCATCACTGTCATAATCTGAGGTTAGACTTTGAGTTGATTCATTTGCGTTTTTTTTTCAAAATTTTCTAATGTATTAACATTTTCATCATCAGTTTCTTCCTTCTTATTTGTTATTAAGCAAGCAACTAGACTTTTGCTATATAAAGCAACCAACGCAACACTACTCACAAACTCTTCTTCACTACCATACTCACTTTTAGATTAATTCTTAGTCCAAGTGCTTGTATAAGACTTCCTTTTTCTCTTCTTCAAAGTGTTAATGCATTCCGCTTGTACATGTCCGTAGCCTTGACATTCATGACATTGAAGTTTCTTCACTTTCTTTCACCTTTTTGAGTTTTATCTTGTTGTTTGTTATTACTATTTGATGAGCTCCCATCGTTTGACCTAAAATCAGATTTATCCTTCTTCATTTTCTTTAACCACTTGCTAAAATTTCTTATCCATAATTCTATATCCCATTCTCATCGAATTCATCTTCGAAGTCAATCATGACTTTAACAATCTCGACTTGCAATGTCAATCCTTTGTTCGTCTCTTGTTTGCCTCTTAACAAATTCATCTCAAAATTGGTAAGAATTTCAATTACCTTATCCAAAGATAATTTATTAATATTATGAGCTTTCTCAATTGCTGCAATTTTCGATGTGAACCTCATAGGCAACGATCTCAATGTCTTCTTAATCAATTTCATGTTAAAGTACTTCTTCTCAAGTTGATGTGCTTGGTTTACTATGTTACATTGTCTCTCATAGAAGTCTCTAATTGTTTCACTCTCATCTATGATCATCTCTTCAAATTTCACAACCAACATCTAAAGTTTGAGGCTATCACAGATTTCGATCCCTCATGTATAATTTGTAAAATATCCTAATATATAGTTTGTAAAGTATCCCATTCCTCTTTTGCTGATTCATATAATGATATCATAACAAAGTAACCTTCATCAACCGCACTGAAAATGGCATGCAAGGCTTGAGAATTTCCAAGCACTCTCTCTTCTTCATCTTTTGTCCACTCAAATGCCTTTTTAAGGGCTGCTTCTCCCTTTTCATCAATCATTACTGGATGTGTCCAGCTATTTAAAACTGAGTTCCATGCTTTTGCTCCTTGTGCCTAAATAAATACTCTCATCCGTGCTTTTGACGTAAGATAATTTAAACCATCTAACAACAATGGCCTGATGATTGATGTTCCTTCTCTTATAGCCATAATTGTGAAATATAGATTTGCACCAACTTAACGTACTATGTTCTGATTCAATGACCACCCTCTTTGATACTAATTGTAAATCCGAAAGGATGTAGTAGTTTCGCAAAAATTATAGTTCAATAGTTGTTGTTTCTAACACAAGTGAAAACATAAAAATTAAATGTAAAACAACAAAGCAATACTAGAAATTTGGTAACACAGTTTGACACACCTTGCCTACCTTTATGGGGCCCTCATAGTTTAATTACTTTCACTTATGATATAATAATAATTTTACTCAAGGAATTACAGAACCGACTCACTCAAACCTTGACACTATCCCTCGTCCTCACTAGTTGTGAAAATAATTCACATTCAATAGTATTATTGCCTCGTACTAACCTCAATGGATTTTCTCAATAGTATTTGATAATAAAGGATACAATAAAATAACCTAAGTGGTTGAAATAACAATAACCATAAACAAAGACACTTGAGAAAGAAAACAACTCTCCTAAGAATGTAGCTTCTTTAATAAAAGAACGGAAAGTTTTCCATCAAAAATCTGATGTGAACTTTCAATAGTGTCACTGAAATATCCTACACATAACAGCCACAAAACACCTCAAACAACAAATATTTCATCACCGAAATGATACACGAAGAGCTACAAAAACACCAAGGCTGTTGGAAGTTTTTCGCATGAAAACCACTATCATCAACGATCCAAAAATCTATCACAATAGATATAAAACTTAGCTCTTCCAATCTGGAAGATTCACCATCAAAATAAATGTTTCTTCACCAAAATGTTGTAGAAATTTGTACTATAAAATCCACACTAGCTGCTAAAATTTTATGCACACCATTGCCATTATCGATAGTCACCAAAAGTCACATTATCAATAACTAATTAGCCCAACAACACTCATGCACATGTCACAAAAACCGACAGCTAAAATTGCCCTTAATTTTTGTTCAACAATAGAAAAGAGTGCAGCTGGCCATTAATAATTATTCAGCTCACTAATTTCACGCCAAAAAAAATGCAACAACAATGATCCCACACACACTCATCAATGGTCCAGCCAACTTATCCAAGCACCAATAAAACAACACAGCTGCCTGGACTTAAATTAACAATAAAGACAACCCTTAATTGTCATTTAAAGGTTGAAGAAGAATGCAGTTGCAAGATCCACACAATCATCGATTGCCTAGCCCACACAAGTTAAGTAATACTTGACAGAAAATCAATAACACACATAATAATATCTTTTCAGAATTAATTGTTGAATGTTATAAAAAATAATCCTAAAAACCAGGTGCCAAGTCACCCACTAATTTTCGTTTTTTATACCTAAAAACGACAACCATTCAACCCACACTTCATATGAAACATAGCCAATGACAGTTGGCAATTTTCAAACCAATCTCATCTTTCCTTAGATAGCCATTATCCCAAAATAGGATATACGTTAAATCCTATCTTGATTTAGAATTCTAAACCTTATCAAACTTATCTTGAAAGAGTCTCACATAAATCCAAGTAGGTCCAATTATCAAATAATGTATAAAATTAAATAAAAAGATATAAGATATATATATCTTAACAACTTCAGCTAGCAAAAGCCCTTCCTAATGAATAAGAACTTCATGTTAGCCATCTTTGAGTCTAAAATCCAACAATGCTTGTGGAGTCGAAATAGAAACATCATTGTGGAGTAGAGACAAAGTAGGAGAACAAGTTTCGGTATCATAAAACCTTTTCAAGAAAGAGACATGAAAAACATAATGAATTTTTGTTAGCAGCTAACTACAACTTATAAACCACAATAACAATTCGTTCCAAAATAGGGTAAGGGCCATAAAATCGAGGAGATAACTTTTTATTATGCTTGGATCTGACTGAAATTTGTCAGTAAGGCTGAAGTTTTAAAAGAACTATTTCTCCAGTAGAGAATGATACATTTCTACCATGAGAATCATAAAGGACCTTTATCATATTTTGTGTATTAAGAAGTCGTTCTTGTAATTTCTTTAAAACTACATCCATAGTGCATAATTTATTATCCATAACCTTTACACAAGATAACATCCCAGGGAAGTAGGATATAACCCATGGTTTTGATCGACCATACACTACTTTAAAAGGAGTAGGTATAGCAATATTCAACCCACGCAAGCCAATCTACCCAATGTTTAAGTCGATCACCTTAAAAACAACAAAGATACATGTCAACAATATGATTGACTATTTTCGTTTGGTCGTTTGACTGCAGATAATAAGAAGAACTAAAGGATAACTTGGTTTTAACAAGAAGAAATAACTCCTTCCAGAAAAAACCAATGAAAGTAACATCATGATCGCTTATAATAGATTCTGGCAGTCCATGCAACTTAACTATATTATTAAAGAACAAGCTTACTACAGTAATAGCAGTATATGAATGGAAAAGAGGCAAGAAATGAGCATAATTGGAAAAGCGATCGGCTACCACTAACAGAATTGTTTTGCCACGTGAAAGGGGTAATCCATCAACAAAGTCTAAAGAAATACCAAATCAAACTTGGAATGGGGCTGGTAAAGGATGCAATAAGCTTGCTAGTTTGAGGTGTTCAACTTTACTTTTTTAACATATAGAACAAGTGTGAACATAATGACAAACTTATTACTTTATACCCTTCTATAGAAATCAGAAGTCAGGAATTTCAAGGTCTTTTGGTAACCTTTATATGATTGGTGTTGTACAATAGAGACAAAAGCAACTTGTAAGGGTGAATTGGAAGAAAGTTAGATCCTATTTTTGTAAAAATCAATCCATCCCTATATGACCAAACATCTGTTAATTCTCCTTAAACTATTTGGTCATGAAGTTGTTGTAAAGTAGTTGTAGAATTTATTTAAGCTCGAATTTCATCAAAATATATCAACTGAGGAGCAAAAATTGCGAAAGAACGATAATATCATCAAACTTATGAGACAAAGCATCAACAATGATATTTTCTCTACTTGCTCGATACTTAAATATGAAATCAAGCTCCATCAATTTGCTCAGTTAATGTTATTGATGAGAGGTAATCATTCCTTGCTTCAATAAAAATTTCAAGCTATAATGATATGTACGAATGATAAAACTTCTTCCCACAATGAAGGTCGCCAGTGCTGAATAGCTTTGGCTAACCCAATTGGTTGTTTCTCATAAGCAAGGAGCTTAACATGTCTCATAGGTAAAAAGCTAGAAAAGTAAGCAATTGTTTAGCCTTTTTTGTTGTAGAACCACTTCCAATCCTAAATGTAAAACATCATATTCAATGAAAATTGGTTGGGAAAAATCTAGTAAAGCTAACATTAGTGTAGTGGACATAGCCTGCTTAAGTTTCACAAAGGCATTCTTTGCATCCTCTGTCTAATGAAGCTATTTTTTGAAGCATCGCAATTAGTGGTGCTGCAGTCAAACCATAATTCTTCACAAACTTTCAATAGTGACTAGTAAGTCTTAAAAACCCTTAATGCTTTGACAGAAGTAGGCGACTCAGTTATGACGTCAATCTTACTACTATCTGCTGACAAAAATAACATGCCCCAAATAAGCAACCATTGATTGAGCAAAACTACAATTATATTTCTTTAATAAGAGTTATATTGTTGAAGTATAGAGAAAACAACCCTTAAATGTAAGCATGTACTCAGCTCAAGATCTGTTGTAGATGAGTATGTCATCAAAGAAAATAAGAACAAACTTCCTTAGATACTATTGGAAGACATAATTCATCAAAGTTTGGAATGTGGAAGGGGCATTTATTAACCTGAAGGGCATAATTAGAAACTAAAAAATGAGTGCGAAAAGTTGTTTTCTCCACATCAGCAGGCAACATTCGAAATTGAATCTAACTTTATAAAGAATTTGGCCCCATAAAGTTCTTCGAGCAACTCTTTAATAATTGGAATGGGAAATTTACCCTTAACTGTTTTGACCTTTAAAGCACGCTACTCCACACAAAAATGACATGTACCATCAGTCTTCTTAACTAATAACATAGGAGAAGAGAAAGGAGGTTGACTGGGTTTAATCACTCCTCCGTCTAACTTCTCTTGACACTGCTTTTCAATATCATCTTTTTGAAGGTGAAGATACCTATATAGACGAACAACTACTATTGAAGACCCTGATTCTAACAAGATGTGATGATCATAGGTACGGAATGATAGTAACTCTTTGGGTTCTTTAAAGATGTCATGAAATTTTGTTAAAAATCTTTGTACATCAGAATCCTTGTCAATAGATAAGACATTAGTTGACAAAATTTTTTAGGCCTAGTCTCCTTCATGTCTTGTAACTCAATAAGCTGCCCACTTTTACTAAAACTCATCTTAAACAAATTAAAATCCCATATGATAGATCCCTAAGTTTTTAATCATTTAACCCCTAGAATTGTATTCAGTCCAATAAATGATAATAGAAGCAAATTAACGTAAAAAAATGGACCCATGAGGAGAGGAACATCATAACAAATTCCTTCACAAAGGACACGCTCCCTATTAGCCACCACCACCCGCATCTTTTCTTTGTTTTCTATCTTCAAGTTCAATTTTCTAGCCAAAGCTGCATAAAAAAAACTATGAGTAATTCCTGAATCAATCAACATGTGCAATGGGTACCCTTCTAAATATTTGTTAATTTGCATGGTTTGTGAAGATTGTGTTCCAGTGATTATATGAATTGACATTTGAGTTATTCTCCTAACCCTACTTGCATAGGCACACGCCACATTTTAAACATCTTTCACCATAATCTTTAAGGACAAAATCATATCATTAATCCTCTTTACTCCCACAACATGATGTATGAGTTCCTTGACAACTAAAATATTTACCTCATTTTATTGCCTTGAACACCTTGAATACCAAAGTTTAAACCCCATTAATTTCTTTTTCCTTAGTTGCCGTCCCCTTTGTCTCTTAGATGCACTCTATATTAATCTTATATTTATCTAAAATCTTTAGTAATTCTAATGTGTTTCCTAGTTTCAATGTTTTAGGAACTCAGCCTTAATTTATCAGCATCTACCTTTCTTTTAGACTCAAAACTCATCAAAAGACTACATTAGAAGTCAAAGTCACCACTCCTATCCTAATACCCAACCCAAGCTACACAAGACAAGCGTAACAAGTCCCTAAAAAATGATAAGATTACTCAAACATAGACTATTTTTCTCAACCCAATGAGTAACAAATGGTAAACTGGCTAAGAGACACTCTTAACAGGTCACGAAGGCAAGACGCTCCTCAGAAACAAAAGCTTTTCTTAAAACTTAAGCTGAAAAATCAAGTCACAAGACACAATGGCTAGCCAACGACTAATAGTTCGAGAGAGAGCGAGAGAGAGATTAAACAACTAGATGATATCATGTTACAGGTACTTATTTTGTGATTAAAATTGGGAAATTAGGGATTGAAACAATAAAAGAAAATAGAAGAATACAGAGGAAGAAGAGAGTAGAGCTTTTTAGTAAGAGAAAGTTTAGTTACAGCTATTCCCTACTTTTTCCCCTATTTTCAATGGCTCTAATAAGGAATACAACAACCATTGGAAATCAACCAATTACATCAAGACAATTGGTCCGCTTGCATGACTACGTTTCTTTTTTCTATTATTGTCTTTTGAAGAGGACCATTATACTAATATCTATACAACTAGTCTACTATGGTGATTCACTAATCATCGATCAAGAACAACGACTAGAATACGAAACATAGAATACAATGAGGGAGGCAATACGAGTGATACATTTTCAGAATCAGATACCCTACATTTCAACTGTGACACATGAAAGGTACAGTGAATCCTACTGTCAATAGGTAAATTGAGTGTGTATGTTATTGAACCTACCCTCCGAATGATTTTGAATGGATCATAGAAAAAAGCTGATAACTTCTGTGACTGACATTTTTTAACACTCTGTTGATAGTAATGTTGTGGCTTTAAATAAACATAATCTCCCACAGAGAAAATTCATTCTGTGTGACAATGATTAGCTATTGTTACTATTAAGATATATGTTACATATCTGATTATTTAGTTTTGGCATTATTCAATAATTGGACTTTCAAGATAATGTTGACTAGCTTTAAATTCTAATCAAGATGTGATAGAATATCTTGGATTTGATTGATTGATTATAGCTGGACTTGGAG
Organism: Erythroxylum shatona; assembly: GCA_027568895.1. Taxonomy (NCBI): domain Eukaryota; kingdom Viridiplantae; phylum Streptophyta; class Magnoliopsida; order Malpighiales; family Erythroxylaceae; genus Erythroxylum; species Erythroxylum shatona. The sequence continues at coordinate 41,956,717 of JAOSBK010000206.1, forward strand.
GCTGAAATTTAAAAGCTATCTTTAAAATTTTTTGATAAGAGATTGTATGAAGATAGAACTCTAAGACTCCTTTGTGAATCACGTGAAGAAGATAGAACTATATCTTGCGAAGACTCCTTTGTGGATCACATGACTATTGTGCTGAAGGATATTCTGCCATGACCCCTTCTTTTTTATCTATCATGGTTTTGTGTAGTTGATGGCTGTGTCTATTCTATTATTTGTGGTTGATCAATTTAGCATGTGAGCTCTTTGTATGTGGTTGTCAATTGGATGGGTATGCTGCTGTGCTAATTTTACGTTGATGTTTAATCCATCTTATTGCTGCTTTTTATGTGGCTCCTGCATGATTTCAATGGAACTTTGTTTTTCTTTGGTCAATCGTGTTTGATGTGTTCCTAATGCTGCTGTGATTTTGTTTTGAGATTTGTGTGAATCAACTATCCAACTTCTTCAATTCTTCAATGTTATTCAGGGGTGGCTCTTGGAACTTGACAACTAATTAATTTTTCTGATCTGACTGGGAAAGTAATCTTGGTGAATAACTTTTAGATCTATCTTGGAAGGAACAAATCCACCAGGAAGTTGTATCTTTCTATCTCAAGTGTATTTGTTTTTATTCCTTTTTTATTTTAATCACTTGAATTGGTTGTTTATTGTCTTTCATTAAAAAGTTGTTGATAAAATCCTCTATTGAGGTTAATATGAGTCGTTCATATTATCAGGTGTGAAATACTTTCACAGGTTAAGAGGATGAGGGATAGTGGCAAGAGTTGGGTCGTGCAGCTCAATAAAACCTTAAATAAATCTATTATTGATAGTGAAAGTATTAAGTTGGGTGAGGGCCTCGCAGGTGTAGGGTTCATTTTTGATTGTGCTAGAAACAATTGCGATCAAATCAGAGATTTTGTAAAACTACTACACCCCTTCTGCAGTTTTCAATTACATTCTATTCTGTGCACAATACAAATGAAATCGTAGAATACCCACCATTGCTTCCTTATCTTTAGAACTTGATCAACAACAAAAATAGAAGAATCACCAATAAGATACGGAGTGTAAACAAGAGGCAAAAATCCATATACCTCTAGGAAAGAAGCGATATGTATTAACGAATGAAATGTGGTATTATACCTCTACTATGCTAACAATAACCATTTATTCCAATTTTTGGATTGTCGAATGTCATGCATCATATATAAGATTGATAACTTATGTTTGCCCATCGAATTAAGGGTGATAGCCATAAAAAGTTACAACTTAACTCCTTGTAAATGAAACCATTCCCTTAAAAATTACTTGTAAAAATAACAACTAGGTCACTAATAATCGAATGTGGCATACTATGTAACTTGAAAATGTTATCCATAAAAATTATAGTAATTTTTCTGTCATATAAGGATGTGGTAAAGGCATGAAATGAGCATACTTTCTCATTCTATCCACGACAGGAAGTATCACCAAATAGCCTCCAAACAAAGGTAAACCTACCACAGAATCCCTAATAATGTCATTCCACACCTAATAGGGAACAGGAAAAGGCTATATTAAACTAGGAAAAGCTATACTTTCATACTTATTCTTTTGACAAACTTCACATTTTCTTACAAAATCCCTTACGTCTCTCTGTAATCTTCACCAAAAAATGCACTCATCCTTTTATAAGTTCCAGCCAATTGGAATGTCCTCTATAGGCAATAGAATGAGATAATTCAATTAACTTGAGTCGTACAAGAATTGAATTTCCCACCATCAAGTGTCTTTTCCACCACAGAATACCATCTGTCTATGAGTAAATTGTCTGTTTATAGTCAACTTTTTGTATTTGTTGGATTAACTTTTGAATGGATGAATCACGTTGCCAACTATCCTTGATTTCTGAAAGTAATTCGGAGTGTACATGCGAAATGGGCATTATAAAAAGCTTTGAACTGTTCACTCTTGATAAAGAATCTACCATAGAATTATCCACTCCTTTTTTGTACTGAATGTAGAAACCAAATCCCAATAGCTTGGGTAACCAATTCTATTGAAAAGGAGTGTTGATTCTCTGATCCACCTAACACTTTAAGATATGATGATCCATCTTAATTAAAAAATGTCTTCTAGTAAGGTAGTGTGACCACTATTTTACAACCATAACTATAAATAAAAACTCCTTTTCATAAACTGAAAGGTGTTTTTATTTATTAGAGAGTGTTTTGTTAACAAAAGATATAAGGTGGTTATCCTATATAAGTACTGCTCTAGTTCCCTTACCATTAGCTTCCACCTTAATTACAAACTCCTTCAGGAAGTTTCGGAGATCCAATAATGGAGTTATTATCAATGTATGATTCATAACTATGAATGTGATTGTTGCCTCTTCATTCCACACAAACAAATCCTTCTTCAACAAGTTTGTGAGAGGTTTACTCATTTGCCCATAACCCCTAATAAACCTTCTATAATAATATCCATACAACCTTAGAAATCCTCAAAGTTGCCAAAGTTTCTGTGGTTGGGGACAATTAAACACCATACGCACCTTTTATGGATCAGTCGATACTCCCTTTACCACTAATTATATGCCACAGATATTCCACTTGATCAACCCTAAAGGAATACTTAGATAGCTTCATATACAACTATTGTTCTTTTAAAATCTCTAATATCACCTATAAATGTTTCAAATGCAACCTATAGGATTTGTTATATATCAACATATCATCAAAGAACACTAACACAAACCTTCTTAGGTATGATTTGAAAATCTGGTTTATTAGACTTTGAAAAGTGGCTGGCATGTTTGTTAATCTAAAAGGCATTACAAGAAATTCATAATGCCTTCATAAGTTCTAAAGACTATCTTGTAAATATCTTCTTCATGCACTCTAATCTGATGGTATCCTGCTCGAAGATCCAACTTCGAAAAGCACCATATGCCATGTAATTCATCAAACAACTCTTCTACTAAGGGAATGGGAAATTTGTCCTTTATTGTGCATTAATTAAGAGACCTATAATCAACTACAAACTTTTTAGGACCCATCTTTCTTTTTTATCAAGATTATAGGATTTGAGAAATGACTGAAACTCTGTCTAACGATCCCTTGTTGTAGCATGTCTTCCAACAAATCCTCGACAACACTTTTCTAAAATCCAGAATACCTATAAGATCGAAGATTCACAACATCAGTTCCCTCCTTTAAGGTTAATCTATGATTGTGAAATCGAGATGTAGGTAACCTGTTGGTTCTTCAAAAACATTTTCAATAATTTTTGTAATTGCTCCTTAAATGCTGCAAGCAGTTCGACATATGATTCTTATTATATTGAAGTTCTTAAATCCACCTATTGATCCTTTCTTTTTTCCTTTAGTTTCATCCTTTTGAGACACTGCCATAAAGCAATATAAAACATCCTTGTTACCCTACATTCGGGCTATTTTTTTCTCTGGTACATGCACTAAGTTTCTATACCTTACACTTGTTAACTCCATCTCCTTACCAAACCAACAAAATTTCATGGTTCCCTTTTGATAGTTGAATACATTCTTTAGCTGGTTCTCCCCAAAATGTGTTGAGGCGAAGCATTTGATTGTACATATAGGGGTAAAGCACTGTTTCGGTGCGGACTGCGAGAGCGGTACCAAATCGAGGTAAACTCTAAATATAGATCTTGTTCATGGATTAACGAAAATGTGCAAAAGTTCTATTTGCCTCTACCGTTCTGTGAGTTTCTTCCTTTTTGCGTATGGCATTGCCACTCCCCTTGGTGGCATCCACTAATTCAAAACTAAATTTGAAAGCCATATTTCGACCCAAACATTTTTGGGATGCCCCAATTCAATTGATGGAATATGATAATTGTAATTCTCTTTCATAAATTATTATATTAGATTAGACAACAACCCGTTGAATTCACATTTTACTTGGTTGATAGTAAACATAACGCCTTGGCGACATGGCCTGGTGGTAAGGCGGGGGACTGCAAATACTACCAGCTTCACAAGCGGCTGAATTTTTATTCCATAAGGGCCTATTTGATCCAATTGTATCACGTAATCTTTTAAAAGGCGTTCTGAATGAGTTATTTCATCTCCATGCTTTCTTTCCTTTGAATCATAATGAAAGTTGAGACTTAAGTTAATTAAATAGTTACTTAAGTTGTCGTCTTATTTCAAACCCCAATTATGAAATCCCTTCTCTCCCACTTCACACCTTGGAATGCACCGTTTTTATAGAGAGAGGCGCCTTCGCATCTTCTTAACCAAAAATGGCTGGGAAGAGGAAAGGTTCCTTTTTTATGGTACTTCCGGGAACAAATCTAGTGGATATAGGGTGGGGCCTGTAGCTCAGAGGATTAGAGCATGTGGCTACGAATCACCAATGTATTTCTCCATCTGAGTCGGAATAAATATGTTTTCACACCTTCTCTTTAAAATTCAAAGTGTATACTCCCGCACGAATTTCAACAATCTTGAGGGAAGGGTGAAAAGAACCCCCATCAAGGAGTGAAATAGAACATGAAACCGTAAGCTTCCAAGCAGTGGGAGGAGCCCGAGCAGTGACGGAGCCAGGAATTTAAGATAGGAGGGCCCAAATAAAATATAAATTTCACAATAATTTTCATATCAAAATTAAATAAAAATAAAATTTTATTAAAAATATAAAATAGTTAAAATTACAATGATTCTCGCCTACTTTTCATAGTTTGAAATCTTTTCATAACAAGATCATTGTCAATATTTGCAAATACATCTCTTTCAATGTAACACACTAAACAATCATTCAATAGGTCATCTCCCATTTTATTACGAAGTGAACTC
>JAOSBK010000206.1:41961626-41983378 GCA_027568895.1 Erythroxylum shatona
CCCTCACTTATTAGCCTTACAACTTAAATGCTTAAGTGATCTTCCCTTAATGCCCCCTTGTGTAACTTATCACTTTAACTCAATTTACTACACCCATGTCACATAATCTCACTACAATAACATCCAACATATATAAATCTTGCAAGACCCCAACGATTAATCTAATCACGCTTAATCAAATAAAAGAAAAAATTTAGGGGCCAACATACATAAAGTTCTTATATTTTGAACCATAACTACTATCATATGAACAACTTCATTCCCATTATACTCATGCCTTTGGTACTTTGATATGAACAATTCATTTACTAAGTTATAACATCATCAATCGATCATTCAAACCTTTCTCAGAGTTTCGAGTCACTTTTGCATGGTCATTAACATAAGGAAAATGAAATATTTAGGCAATATTTTCTTCTAAAAAATTTTTCCTCTATGTCTTAAGTTTTTAATGACACCAAGATCATATAATTTGATTTAGTATTCTAAAAGTTATACTTCAAATACTGCGGACTGTTCTTAAACTATAACAATACTCAATACTCAACTTCAAGCCAGATTTTGGAACTCTTAGAGACAGAATTAAAATTTGATTTCTTCAAGAAATGTGTAGTCATATTCTCTAGTTTAATCTAAATCACAAATAATCTCATTTGGATATCTACAGATCAATATGTGGCCAAAACACTGATGACTGTTCAGTGAAATCACTCATTTAAGAAATTCTAGCTCACTTCATCATTTTCATCCTAAACTTATCACTCAATCTTTTCCAAATGAATTCATATGGCCATACATTTTAGTAGAGAGAAATAACAATGTGTGAGGAGTTTGTTGGTTCAAATTGCACGTCATTTTAAGGTCGGGAGAAGAAGTTATAACCAAAAGAATGAAGGATGTTAGAAATTGTCACTTTTCGGTAAGCCTTTATTGTCACGATTGTGCATAAGCATGATCATGCAATCCCAGTCGATAGCGCAATGTCACAATCGTGCTCGTGCACGTTCGTGCACTGTGAAATGCAAGCACAATTGTGCAGTGCCTCTTTTTTTTCTCCAGATTCACAAATTGTAGATTTTTCTTCTCTCTTTCCTCTCTTTTGCCTAATTTACCATTTCTAACTTATGTCTATCATTTTCTCTTTATTTCGACTCCCATTCAGTTCAATTTATTCACAAACAAATTGCAATCTATGATTGTTTACAAACAATTAAAAATATAACCTATCACTCACGTATTTTCATCATTTTTTTTTTCATTTTTCTGCATTCTCTTCCTCTCCATCAACACCCTCACTTCATCTAAAATTTATCATTTTAATCCTCTCTATATCATCACCTCACTTAATCATTTTTCCTTAACTCTATATTCATTTCGGATCATCTCTAAACACCCAGCGAAATTCATGTATATCAATAGTAAAAATAGAGCATACACAAATCAACTTTTCATGAAGTTTTTGCACTCTTTCTATACATGTTTTCAAAATCACTGCAACAATATCTTATGAAAGGTTAATTATCTCATATGTAGAAACAAGACATTTATATGCATTGTTCATTACTCACGATGAGCATAAAAAATGACCATTAGTTTCACTATTTTGTAATCACCATATTTATTTCATATTTAAACAACTCATAGGAATTTAACATTTTACTTACTTGTTAAAACTCTAAGTTCTTCAAAATCATGTGAACCCTAGCTTTCCATGATACACGTTCATCGACAATCAAAGGTTGTAGGTCTTTAATAAGAAATGAAGAAGACAGTGAAATAGTAGTAATAAATGAAAAATGAAAGCAAGCTTCAACTTGGATTGGTGAGAAAATTTGTGAAAGTGAAGAAGCTTGAGGTGGAGACAGTCACCAAGAAGAAGGAGAAGTAGGTAAGATTTAGACAATTAAATTGTCTTTTAATTCTAACCGTAGGAATAAAGACTAGGCTTGGCAAATAATATGTCACTTGTCACATGTCCAATTCCTATGAGCTTAAATTAGGTTCTCTTATTAAACTAGTCCAATCAACTCAAATATTTATTTCAAATATCTCTCAATTTTTAATGACATTTGTCAATAAATTACAAAGTCATTTATAAAATTTTTCACTGTCATTTGACTCTTATTTCTACTACCATTAATCAATTGTTCTGTCACTTGACATTTTTCTTACCAAAAATACCCTTAATTTCAGAAAATTCTCATATTTCACCAAAAATTCTAATTCACTACTTATACACACTAACTCAATTTTTAAGACACATAATCTGCAATTCACATTGTAATCACATTAAAATAATCATTTATACTAAGAAAATGTCAAATGAATGCATGAACAATTCATTGTAATGTGTGCAATAATTAAATTCATGTGTGTGTATGCTAACATTATGCATGAGTGTGGAATGCATTTTTCTAATCTCTCATTACTATTTTTCAACTATAAAAATCTAGGGTTCTAACTCTTGCTATAAAATGGGATGCCACACCTACATGACTATGTTTCATTTATTAACTACTATGTAAAATTTTACGTCACATAATACTTCTTTTATTAAGCAGCTTCACACATAATACTTCTTTTATTCATTAGCTTCTCTCCTGTTACGGTGACGTCTTATTTATTTACTAGTTATCTTCGATGCTATGTCGTATACCTCTTCTTCTTCGGTCATCAACTTTCGCTCCTATCATATCAAATCTCAGATCAGCCTCGAGGGCTATTCCTCTATCGTAAACACTATGGAGTCAAGACTTAGTTGGAGTAGCGAAATTTGGTCCCATCAACCTCAAAAGAAATGCAAAGAAAAGAGAGGAAAAAGAAGAAAACGAAAAAAAAAAAAAAAAGCAGCTTCATCGACGAAGCAACAATTGGGAATGTACACAGTGAAAGTAAATTAGTTATGGTAATGGCAGTATCATAAACAGCAGAGACGAAAAGAGGCGTGTTTAGTTTCCCAGAAAGTGAGAAAGTAAGATGAATTGATAAAAGCAATTAAACCGAAAAAGAAAATCAAGCGAAGCTTATGACGCAAAAGAATGTTCCTGAGATATGGTCTAGGAAAACGAAGACAACCCAGAAAGCAAAAGAATGTCTCTGAGATGTGTCTAGTACGCGTGATGTATGCTGAAATACACCACATTTGAACCCTATGAAATGCTAGTTCTAATGCGTCTGTAATCAGATCAAGTTTTGATGCCCACTAATTCAACCCATTAAGTCAACAGGTTTGCACTTGGCATCATCACCATTGCAGCATTTGGCTCCATAACCAATTTCATCTTTTATTTGTCAGTTGATTCAGTAAAATAATATTAAAAATCTAAAGCAAACGGGAAATAAGTCTTAAGTATGTAAATATATTAACTTGTATCATTGCAGACATCTATTCATCAGGCTATTAAAACCTTATGTCGAAAAGAGCGAAAAAGGGTTCACGGAAGTCTAGTTCAAGTTTTCAGGTAGAGAATTTACATATGTATTGCCCACAAATGACCAACAAAAAGATATATGACATCATAAAGATACAAGGCAAATGCGGTAACCCAAATTTCTCCTCCAGAGTATTCCGGCAACAACCTCAAACTCCGGATAAAAGGTGCTGATGGTAGAAGAACATCACTTAGTGCTATCTTCCACAAAAGACCAATCCCTATGAAGAAATGAAGGTCTTGAGGTTAGAGCTGTACACCTGTATTCGCTATACTTCAGTCTCTTTGAGTCTGAGTTCAGCTCCTATCTACAACCTCTGCTGGCAAGTTCAGATCAAAATAGCCACCATCTTCCTTTCTAGCACGTTTCAAAGCAAAGCATCCACTATCATCTGAACTTCCAGAATCTGAAGGTCTCTCTGGCTTTGATGTCCCACCTAAAAACAAGAAATCACTATTTTAAACAAGAGATTTTGGTAGATGAATCATCTACTTTCCACTTCACGTTGAGTGACTCTATCCCTTCCTTTTCTATTAAAAGGATTCTAAACATTGAGCTAAAATAACAAAATTTTCATCAAGTTTTTCAAGCATAAAGTTGTGCTCTTGCATATAATTGTCTTCCACTGCAATTCAAAGTGCTTTTGAAGTGCGGGAATAAGATAAGCAAAATATGGCCATTCATGAATCGGGAAAAGTTTCTTTGCAGTCGTACAAGAGAAATTCATGTCAAACCACAAAAATTTACAAGAAGCAAAAACTTTAAGCTGGATCAATGTTAGCAAAATCTAGGAACGGCAGATGGAGAGTACCAAGCTCGTAATTTCAAGGAAATGAAGTACAAAACCTTCTATTGCAGCAACTGCTGCCTAAGAGATATGTGCTAGAACCAAAAAAATTACTTCAAGAGTAATATTAAACTTCGCCCACCACTTGATGATAGAAACATATTTGTAGCATTGGTTTTGGAGCTCCAACCACTGGTAAGTTCTGATGCCTTCTCAATGCCCTTTGACTTGTATGGAGCTATGTTATGCATACCCGGTTGGAGAGAACCCAACAAATCATTCTCAATGCACTCGTACCTGCAAGAAAATTCGTTACTTCAAGAATTTGGAAAGTCCAACAAGTATTTTCATGTTTTTGCAACAACTGAACTCACATTTTCTTACAAAGTGAATCAGTGACAACAGAAAGATTAATGACTTGCATTCTTATTTCCATTACTTTATCATCACTGTATTGTTCAAAAGGCTTCCCCAGAAACTTGGAGAGTTTCTCAACATTTGACTCAAGCTGCTGTTGTTGATCCTCGAATAAACTCTGCTTTATCTCCCTGTCCACCTCTGTCATTCCATCCTCCAAAAGCTCCTCACCAAACATATAAAATGCAAATGGGTACGAGTATGAAAGAACCCGCCGTGATCTAAAAAGTCTCTGAAGTCCATTTGTTACCCAGCTGAAATCTCGGAGCCTTGATTCCTTCTCTTCTGAAATTGACACCTTACGCATAATTGTCTTTTTAAGTTTACTTTCAAGTTCAAAGGAATCCGTATGAGCTTTATAACGATTATGATAGTGCATGTATCGGTATAGATCCCGCTTTGCCCGCTCAGTTTTTTTCTCTTGATCCTCTTTATATCGACCACAACTGTGGCCAGCTATCCTTGACCACGTATGGTCTCTACCAGTAGCTCCACCGCACAGCCAACTGAGTGAAATGAGAAATGACACAAGTATCATGTAAGCCACCAATATGAAAAAACATTAGTATGAGACAGGAAGATGTGGCATGGAAGATCAAATCTGAGATGATATATCCATTCGCAGATAATAGTCAGAACAAGCTAAGTCAAGCCTAGCCATCTGACTGTTCGAAAGAGCAGTAAGCAACCACGTGTGACTCATGCTGGCTATGGTTTAAGAGTAAAGAGACATTTGTTGGGATTATCATTCAGGTGAGAAACATAAAATCAATATGTCAAATTTAGAAACAAAATGCCTTTTTATGAACATACTGACTACAGTTCCTTTGCTTTCTGTTCTCCTTATGAATAAGAATTAATCACATTGCATGTGCAACAATCAGAGCATGACAGAGAGTCCTCACCAAAATGCTTGTCCACATACACAGCTGACAAGGTTACAGCCACCATTCTTCTCCACTGGTTTGTGACACTTGGGACAAGGTTTTGTGTGAACCGTGATCCAGTTAACGGTTTCAGATTCATCTCGGCACTTTTTGCTCCAGAGCTCCCACATCAAACATGAACAAGGCGAGTGTGTTTCTGACAAGCAACTAAAACAAAACTGCATGCCACACGAACATTCTACCTCACAAAATTGGTCTTCCTCCACTCTTATAGCATTCCCACAATGAGGAGTGCTTGGACACCATTTTACCATTTTGTTGTCCTCAATATATGACTCAAGGAGAAACCGCTCAAATTTTTCTGCTAAATCAGGATGCCTTTTGCTTACTAGGTTTCTAACAACAGCCTCGTCACAGATAGCATTGCATTTGTATGCCATGCAACGAATGCGCTTGCTCTGACCCTCATTTATTTTCACAATAAAGTGCTCTGTCCAACCTTCAAATGGAAAAATCAATATAAGAGATGTCTTCAGCGATCTTTGCTGCATTACATAAACAGTGACGGAGACTAAAAGTTCAACCCATATTGACGAGGAGACAAAAAAAAAAAGAAAAAGAAACAATAGAACATTTCGTCACACGGCTTGACCTTTTAATAAATAAATAGCATGAAATTCTACAAGTTTTCAGCACGAATTTAAAAGGTCAGCACTAATAAGTTAATATCTTTCTTATTTTCGAAATGCACATTCAGTACCAATAAACTTAAAATCACACTAAATTCAACTTTAGCCAAAGTTCAATGTGTTTATGTAAAGATAGAAAAGCAAACCCAAGTTGTCATAAAGGGCATGCTTCAAAGGGAAAACTGATCGAGAATGGTAATAGCACTTACAGTCGTTACAAAATGAATGGCCACAGTCCATCCTAGTAGCCTTATCACGAGACAAATCTTCTATGCAAATATCACATCTTACTGTAGAGCATGAAGTCTGTTGCGAGTCATTATCCTGACTTTCAATGATAGTAACACCAGCTTCACTAAACAAGAATGATTTCCCTTTCTCTACAAGAACAGCAAATAGCCTCTCAACATCCCAACGGTAATGGATCAACAAAGTTCGAGCATGATGTTCTCTTAGTGATAGCAACTCCATTACTCTACGTAAATCCTCCCTCTTTGTACATGCATTCAAAGTCAAGCATCAGTACTTGCTGCATTAGAATATATAGAAGATAACGTTCTAATGATCAGTTTTCAGTTTCTGGGTTTACCTGAGCTGCCAATAGGGATTCTTTTCTGATCACCTGCCAGATGCTAAAGAGTTGAGTAAAACGAAACCAAATCTCTATAATGCAAGAAGTTTGGGTCCTAAAAACAATGTCTTCAGTAGTCCACATTGAATACCCAACAAATAAAAATAAAGACTCTGTTCCAAGGATCAACATTTTGATACGTTATACGCCCCTTAGTCAGAAAAGACAATTTAAAAAGATCTACTAAAGAAAAACAGTCCACGTTGGGCATAAAACAGCTGAAAACTTCAAAAAGATCAACTTGACAAGCAGCTATTGCATAACATTGACGAATTTATGAATCAGACGAACCAACACAACTGACTCATTGAACCAAACCAAACCCTTCCAATCAGCTCCCTAATTACATAGAAGAGGAAAAAAAATCCAACATCCGAAAACGGTCGACTTTAAAAAGAAAACAGCAAGGAAGCCAAAATCTTGAAACAAACCTGGCGAGAATTACATAAATTTCCAGTCGTTACCATCGCAAATCCACATACAACCCTGATTATATTCGAACAGAAACTAGGGCAAAAAGAGACCAAAAAAGAGAACTTTAAAATGAAAAAATAGGAAAAAAAAGTCGAAATTTAATTACCTTAGGACCCTTGGGGGTAACTCTCTGGAAATGGGAATCTTCATTATCAAGACCGTCGAGAGACTCCCGATCATCGGAGTAGTAGCACTCCTCGTCACTGTCACCGTAATCCTCCATCTAAAATCAAATTAATTGAACCAACCTATGTACAATCTAATTCCGCTTCAATAACTGTGCAAAAATGTGATAAAGGAATAGAATCTAATCCCCTGATCCGAGGAGGTTTCCCGTGATATAGAGGATTGCCGGCGACGAGAGAGAAGCGAATAGGTGAAGAGTCGGGGGGAGAGAGAGAGAGGGAGAGAGAGGAGAAAAGGCTGAGCGTTTGTTTGCGAGGCGTATTATTATTTGCGTGTAAAGGACACTGGCTGCCCTACGCTGTCGTTTTTCAGTCTGTTCAAATAAGATAAAGGTCTGCGGTGCATTGAACTGTCATTAAAGGGTTTCTTTTTGTTTTTTAATTATTATTAAACATTTTCTTTTGGTTATCATAAAACAGCTTTTTGAAAAAATTTATAATATTATGTATTTTATTAGGGAATAAGGGTAAGTCAACAAAAAAGATAATCTCTTATATCAAATTTCACATTTTATTTGACATTGAAAAAATTAAAAATTTGAACCTAAAACTGAAATTGTAGTAGATAATATTGTACTATAAGATGCGATATACAAGACTTCTCGCTTTGCAGTAATCTGAATAAAATCATAACATACGTAATTTTATAAAAAAGCTTTTTTTTTGCAAATTAAATTTGTAACCTTACAGTCACATGTTAAGAATGTTTTAGTTTTACGTTAAGTGGGAGTTGGAGAAGAGCACGTATTGATCGTTTAATTTATTTCATTTTTAGTTTCAAATGCATGTATTGCTGCATATAAAGATTATTTTTACTATGGCATGTTCATTGTTAGTTCTCGCATTTGCTTTTGTTTCATTCCAAAGACATGTAATGTTGTTTTATAGTGTCTTTTTTTTTTTTTTGGATAACAACCGGGCCGAAGCCAAAAAGAGAACTACATAAGAGTCACACAAGGGAGAGAAACTCCCACTATGTCCGCAAATAGCAAGGGAGAGATGTCGTTAATAGGCTCAGGAAACCAGTGAACACCTAACGACAAGCTATAACTATAGTTAACTAACCAATCCGCACACCGATTACCCTCACGATAAACATGGTGCATCCGCACCTCCCAATGTCTTTGAACATTCAACTAATTTGACCAAAATGCATCACCAAGGAACCATCCAATCCAATGAGATGTTCTAATTACACCCTTCACCGTCCCAAGATTCCTATCTTGAATTGGCATATACATAATCAATTCCCCATGAAAATATTGGTTGGCTGGTAGCAGCTGCTCAAAGCCAGGCATAAAAGTTCTTACAACTTCCAGTTATGAAGTTAAATGAATCATAGATGCAATAACCATAACAAGAATTGAGAAATTGAAGTTTACAGGTCTACAAAATATAATCCGCCCCTTCTAATTCTTCTTCAAGCAGAGATGTAAGAAGCATACCAAGAACATAACTACTTGAGAAAATGAAAGTTACTACCAGTTCTAAGAATCTTCCCCGATGCTGGTTCGGAAAATATAATCCTCCCCTTCTAATTCTTCTTGAAGTAGGCATACGGCAGGTACCGCATTTTTTTCACCACAATCAACACAATACTCATCCTTTGATGCTCTCTTTCCCTGAGAAATGTCATTTTAAAATTTATGAACTTCTCAATAAATGATAAAAACTTAAACACGGAACAGTCCATAATATCGTTATCTTTTGATCTCCCTCTCCAGATCTCAAGATATCCTCAAGTTAGAGAGAAAATCCCAAGTCCAATTTCAAAGAATTAAAGGAAATGTTGTGGAGTAACATGGATTTATATCAACAGTCTAACAAGTTTAGCTGATGAATGAACAATCTGAAGGCTCACCTTCCTCAAGACGTAGAAAAAATAGTGGAATCCATCACCAAAAGTGCACCATTCAACAGACCACGTAAATTCAGGAGAGTTAAATAAACGACGTCGGAAGTGTGGCTGCACAAGATGAACATAAAATCAGAACAATGGCACAGACAATTCCCATCTCCAAGACCCTAGATAATTCTCACACCTAAAACAAGACCGCTCTTAAAGTGATAAATTTTGATTTTGAATCCACCTGACCAAAAGAAATCGAGATGAAAATGCCATCTGATTTTAGAACTCTGTGAACACCTTCCAGCATTGCTTTCATCCTAGTTAAAGCTTCACACCTTGGATTCCATGGGTCACCACTATCGACAAACAATACGTCCTTCACAAGGGGGGAAAAAAATTTATGCTTCTTAAGCACAAAACTCATCTTAAACCTCAAACATTAGGCAATTGAAAAATGACAATTGTGGTGAATAATCTAAAAGAAGTTTGAAAAGAAAAGAAAGTAGCAACAGTCTTAAGCATCTATTTACCATTGTTCCTTTCTCAACAACCACATCAAAAGACTCGTTGCTAAAGGGCAGGTCTAGCATGTCAGCTTGCAGCACTTTTATTTCTGATGATTGAGGTGACAAGAAAGAAAAACTATGAAAACACTATTTGATGTTTAATGTTTCATCCTAAAAGTAAGTCCTCGTGCAGAAACGTAGCTTTGAATGTCATGTACTTGAACACAACTAAAACTCCAACCCACTTCTCTAACAAGGTATCAACAAACAGGAACTATATTTTTGGATCTGTGAAATGGCAAACATCTAATACGGTTTTGCATTAAGTAGGACAGATGACTCCAACAGTTTCCAGCAATACATACCTTCATATCCCTTGGCCAACAATCGTTTCTGCATCTTTTCCACTGCAATGGCAGACAGATCAATGCATGTTATCTCAATGATTCCATCTTTGTACATCTCTTCAGACAACTGTGAGTTGCCACAACCAAGCTCCAACACCTACACCATCCAGCCATCTAATCAACGAATAACTCCCAAAACGTATCTACTGGCCGAAATTTGACAGAGAGCTGAAACAAGACGGGACAAAGCAGCCAACGTAGGACAATTTGAAAACTTGCAAAATTGAGTTACTGTCCAACTATCCCAACATTCACACAACTAGAACCCATTTTGTTAATTCAAGTAAAGCAAATGCAATGAGCAAACCACAAAATTCAACTTTCAAAACTACCCATCGTTTAAAAAAATGGAAACTAGCATTCACCAGTGAATCCCTTTTAGGCCCTAGATTACAAAACAGTAAAAATGGTAAGCAGTTTGATCAATACTCATTTACTAAACGGTAAAAAGAGAGGGATTAGGACAATACGGAGGAGTTGGTGGGGACATATGACTGAATGAGATGACGAAAATGAGAATAACCTTTGAACCACTCGTAGTGCTCCTCATGAGAGAATCTTTCATCCCTAAATATAAAAAAAATCAAAAACATCGAAAATTACCAGCATGAAAGAGAGGTTCCAAGTTAGAGACAATTCAAAAAAAAAAGAGAGAGAGAGAAAGAGAGAGGCACAAAGTTGAGATTTTTTCAAGACCCTTTGTTACCAGTACTGAGGGTCAAGGTAAGACAGAACGTTGGAAGGAGTAAAGTCCCGTTGTCGAGTCCTGTCTTGGGTCTGATCCATTTGTCGCACTGATCCTCACTTTGATTCAACTTCGCTACTTTCCTCTACTATTCTCTTCTTTGCTCTCCTTCCAGGCGAAAAAGCAGCCCTAGCCCCAGTTACAAGAAGGCTGTCCAATTTTTCATTTTAGTAAATCAAGTATTTAATTAAAATATTTAATAAATAAACGATTCCGAAATAGATGAGAGTTGTAGTATTTTTTATTTTTAATCAATTACAGTAATAATCTTCTAATTTTTAAAATTAAAATATTCCAAAAATTTGTGTTTCATCAGTTGAATCATCTTAAACGGCTTATTTCACAAAATAAATCCATATTTCTCAAAAGAAAAAGACAAGAAAAGAAGAAAAACTTGTCGTTGCCCATATAAGAGCTGCAGTATTTTTTATTTTTAATCAATTAAAAATAATAATTTTAAAATTTTAAAATTAAAATATTCTAAAAATTTGTGTTTCATCGGTTAAACCATCTTAATGCTTATTTCTCAAAGGAGACGCTTGGTTCACAGAAGATGATAGAAATGAGAATGGGAATGGATATAATCATTATAATTATGATGATTAGTTAAGATGAATGAATGATTACCATTACCATTAATAGTTGTTGATTTGTAAAAAATATTTTAATTAATGAATTACAAAATAAATTATATTTTAATTAATAAATAAATTATATTTTAATTAATTATAATATTTTAATTAATGAATGAATTATATTTTAATTAATTATATTGAAATTAATTAATTAATAATAATAATAATTTAATTAATTAATATTTTAATTAATGAATAGTTATATTTTAATTAATAATAATATTTTAATCAATTATATTGTAATTAATTAATTACAATATTTTAATTAATGAATAGTTATATTTTAATTTGTTATATTTTAATTAATAATAATAATTTAATTAAATATAATGTAATTTTATTGTAATTAATTGATTAATTATAATATTTTAATTAATGAATAATAATATTTTAATTAATGAATAGTTATATTTTAACTAATAACAATATTTTAATTAAATATAATATAATGTAATTAATTAAATAATAATAACATTTTAATTAAATAAAATGTAATTAATTAAATAATAATAATATTTTAATTAATTATGTTGTAATTAATTACAATATTTTAATTAATAAATAATTATATATCTATCTTTTATATAAAAAAAATTAAAAACATAGCAATCACTCCTATTCATCTCTCTCATTCTTCTAAATTATAAGAGGAATTGAGGATTGTCTAAAACTAAGGAATGAAACTCTTAGTTCTTCAATGATAAGTCCAAACATCAATTTTTATTCCATACCTATACCTCTTTTCCTTTATCTCCCAAACAAGCACACCCTAAATCTCTATTTTTCAAAAAGAAAAGAAAAGGAAAAAAGATAAACCTATCCTATGATAGGGGCAAAGGCGACCCACAAATAGCCCATTCTTATAAATAATAAAATAGAGCTCATTTTTATTTTCATAAAAAATAAAAAGAAATAAATAGAACTTAAAGACTCATATTTTGCTTATTTTTATTCTTTAAAAGAGCTTAAAAATAGGTAAAATAGAAATTCTTTTTTACTTTGTTCGTGGCTAATAAAATATTAACAACGACCCGTCCTGTTACAAATACACTCTTATTATTAACAGATCATTTATCTAGTGCATATCTTGAGTCCCGTTGAGCAAACTTAATCTTTCCACATAATAAGAATTAACATAACAACAAATTCAATATGTAGCAGTTTACATCCTGCACAGCATACTGCAAGACTAAAGCTTTCAGCAACAAAAACCTTGTCTGGACTATACAGCAAGACAATGCTTGTACTTTGGTTCCCGCAATTTTCACTTGCTATTCTCTTCATAGTATATAAGCTGGCATGAACAAGATGATTCATATTTTGCTCAAGGAAAATCCCATCTTTCTTTACCTCTTCAAATGCTCAGGTAAAAGCTCTTCTTTCACCTCAATTTCTCCAGGGGGGGCCTCGGAGAAGTCGGGGGCTTCAAGTCTTCATACCTTTGTTATTAGAAAAAGCAGAGAAAACAGTTAAGCCTGGCAGGTTTTGACAAGTTTAACAAGTAAAAACAATTTCTGTCGAGCTTGGAAGTTGATTTTCAGAGGTAAGAACAAGCCTGATAATTATGACAATAACATATCTCAATTGAGCAAGAGACTGAGAATCAAAGTTTACATGGTATAAGGTGAAAGTGGCTTTTGCTTTGGTGTTGGCTTTGGCTTTGGTTCTATTTGATGTAGCTCATTCACTGATGCAGGTGAAGGTGCGGTGTTTCCTACTTTAGGCCCTTCGTCATTAGCAGACAGGAATGATCCGACAGGCGCTGTAGGAGATGGTGATGTGGGAGGCTTCAGATCATCATACCTGAGAGCATGATAAGCAGCAACAAACCAAACAAAATGAAGAAGAGCCAATAGAAGTCTAGAGAACCATGAAAGACTAGTTAGTTGATGCTGCACACTCGAACAACTTGAGGATGTCAAGTGGATCATATTCATAGCAGCTTACAAATAGGAATTCTAAGATATTTGTTTTTCACTTTGCATTGGATTAAGGTGGTAGAAATTGCAGGGGCTCGCATGCAAGCAACCATCTTGTCGAGTGAATGAAACTGAACTAGGTTTTTATTTGGTCACCTAGATTAAGAGTTAATTAGCAGCTACTTTATTATGATATTCTTACACCAGGAAGGGTGAATGACGTGAAGCAGAATCTGGCATAGGATTACTGTTAACTATGACCGTTGCTAAGTCATTGCCTCCTGTTGGTGGTGTTGAAGCACCAGTGGCTACTTCTTTGGGGCCACTTGGTGTCGGACTTGGAGAGTTAAGGGGCTTCAGATCTTCATAATTACCAAATAATGAACTATGAACAAAACACGTGCAAGCTAGAATCAGTGGAGTTCAATGAAAAATTTTCTTACATGACATAGGGAGAAAGAGGCCTTCCTATCTTTGCTGGTCTTGTCTCTGTAATCTCAGGTGCTGTCTCAGAAGAGCTTGTCTGAGCATCAGAAGAAACCGCATCTATAGGACTGGATATTATTTGTTGGCCAGTGGGCGTAGGAGAAGTGGGTGGTTTCAAATCTTCATATCTGTTAGGGGCATAACATAATATGAATAACACTATAACAAAGGTAAGCACAAAAGCAATAAAACCTAGTAGCAATAAGTCCATCAGATACCGCATTCATCTAGATAAGGCTACAAGAATATGCAAAATTGCTTCAGCTTGGATTGCAGTTGCAAGTATACAATACCAAATTACCTTCCTTTCAAACTTCTCAGTGACACCACGCTATTGACCTTAACTTGTTCATCTATTTAGATAGCAACTGAAATTACTAACCCACTTTAGCAAGAGGCCATACAAAGCCTGCACATGGTTTCAAAAGGTTCACTTAAAACCGGCTGTGACCTTAGAAGAACCTAACTTGGAAACATTGAAGCAGATAGAAGATAAGAACATTTGCTATATGCTTCTGCCTTCCATTGAGTTTTCAAATATTGCAAGCTTAGGGATATTGCAAATCCTTGAATTATAGAGAATCATGGCATCTTGGCCTTACGCAGTATAAGGCGAGGGTGGACTTGACACCTTAACTTTTACTGAAGGTTCCTTGGAAATGGTAGAGCTTGCCTCTGTTACGATATCCTTGGTAGGCTCAACCATAGGCATATCTGCTGAATCTGATCCCTGTGGATATAAGACATCTCAGTTTCGGGTCCTAAGAGTTTCTACAAGGAAAATGTTCAAATTCACTTGGAGAAAAATTACTTTGTATATGTGTGTGTCCATTATAAGAAGGCAATGACCTAAATTACTGCCATCTATTGACAATTACACTCCAGGGACACCTGCTCCTGAGGAACTGCATCCTCAAGCTAGGTTGGCTTGAGATGAAAGTTATGTTCTTGAGAATACTAGAACAGATGCTCTTCATTCTTTGAGGAAGAAAAGAGGAGGGTACCTTTGGACGTGTGCGTTGGGATGGTATCTTTGCAAGAAGCTTATCCAACGGAGTTAGTGGTGCAGTTGTCTCAGCAATTACTTCCACCACTTTGCAGTATGACAGGTCAGAGTTCTTGGCCATAAATGCAATGAGTTCAGCAACCTGCAAATTTTTTAATAAATTGTTCTGTTAAAAATGTCAATGAGACCTTGAAACTTTTCATTATTCAAAGGATGACATATATAATCAATGGACTTGACAAGAAAAAACAAGAAATTCTCAAAGGATGACATATATAATCAATGGACCTGACAAGAAAAACAGAAATTCAAAATAGACAAATTATGAGCCTAGCATAAACAATGATGTAAGTGAAGCAATGCTCAACATTTTGGAGCACGAAACTCAACTAAGTCTCAAATCGAAAACCCAGGAAAGAAAATGGTGGCAATGACAATTGTGACTCTTGTGGAGAAAATATGAAAGAAAAAATACCTGAAGATTTGACACCTGGCCACCAAATAGAGTATCTTCTTCTGAAAGGGTAATGTTATGAGTTTCCTTGTAAGCATCAGTAGGCCGCTCCATTCCTCCAGGTCTTACTATCTGTAAAGCATTATGAACAATCAAGTTCAAGCCTGCAGCACATATTTATAACTTCTGCGTCCAACTAATAGATGATCATTTCTGTGCCTACTCACGGTGTAAGGAAGGCCACTTGCTATGAGTGCTTCTTCTGCTTTCCTCTTCCATATCAGAACTCCCCAAAACAAACTATCGTAATAAAAGCCAAGAAATATCAAAAGATCTTGTTGCTAATAGCATTGCTTAATATGTTAATGCTCCTTCTGTGTCACATTACCACTTACTTTAGAATAGCAGCTGGAAATCCAACTTTGTTTGTCCCCAATGATGAAACCATGATAAAATGGTTTACATTTGCAGCAGTTGCTGTACATTAAGAGAAGTGATCAACTTTTGAAAAATGCTTAGTACAACAGCATTTCTATCTGCACGGCACAGTATCTTTTACCTGCATCAATAAGGTTTTTGGTAGCCTGATAATCAATTCGATAAGGACCTGTTATGTCAAACACTTCCTTCTCACTGGCACCAATGCAGCATACAACTATAGATGCATTTCCCAGTGATGGTACAATTTGATCTTGTTTCTCCAAATCACATTCCACAATTTCAAGTCTCTCAATAGCTGAGTTAATCACCAAGACTATCTGTTATTAGATATACATAGTATCCCTTCTTGCATATTAACCTAACCTTTTTACACTGGAAAATGCCCTTGAAACTCAAATCAATAAGAAGTTAACGCGGTTTCTCTTACGCTGAGCTCCTTCAGGATCAACTTTCAGGTTCTTGACACTCTACAGCTAAAGCATCCATGTCAGTAAATGAACATCAAAAAGGGAATAAGAAATCAAATGAAATAGATGAAGATAATTTGATGAAGAAAGTTGCACCTGCACGAGGGTTTCTGCTCGCTGAGCACTTCTCACAGCAGCTTTAACTCGAAATCCAAGTTTTAGAAGCTCCCTGAAGTAATTTATATTTGTTTAGAACATGAACCTCACAGAAAAGTAGAATGAAACAAATACAAATGCAAATGCAAACACTACGCCTATTTGAACTGATGTGAAGCTATGCTTGGATGTTACATTCATTCGTAAAATCCAATCTTATAGAACATAAATTATTATGAAGTAACCTCACTGTTCGTGACCCGACTCTGCCAGTAGCACCGGAAACAAATGCAAGCTTCTCATCTTTTTGTCCTACATCCCCTGGAATTGCCTCCACCATTTGTGAGCTAAATTTCGTTGCACCTTAAAAGAAATCCATGAACATCAATTGCAAACCAAAAGGAGACATAGAAAAGATGATCAATCTTTCTAAGTCCAGAAACAAAAATGGGAGAAAACAAAAACTATTCCTCTGTTGCTGGTAGTATATAGTTCATGGTTGTAATTTCAAAAACTAGTGCAGAATTAAAGTCTAGCTCTCGTGATCAACATCAAGCTACGCACCATTTGCATGTCGGCTCACTCTCGGCTTTGCATTTACGCTGTCAGAACTTTAGAGGCATATTGAATGTCTGGAAGCAAGCTTTTCTAACGATCTTTCTACTCTCAAATGGCTTACATTGTAAACTTTCTTACATTTTGCCTTATATACTCATGTTAGCTAGGCAAACTGAAGACAATTGTTAAGAGCTTGGTAGGGGAAGTTCGTTCAATTTAGTAAAAGGTGCCTCTGGAAAAACACAGCAGCAAAATTTACTTTCCCTGAAGCTCATCTTCCAAGGAAGACGGGAGATCAGAACTAAAGAACCGAAGACTTCAATGAGTCAAATCACAAAGACCCAGTATTTGTAAACTAAGAAAGAAATCAAATTGATCAAATATAAGAGACTAGAAATCTACCTGAAGTCTGAGCCTTTACAGCAAAAAGTTTGAGCTTTCTGGCATTTGGGTGCCTAATGAAATTAGGAAACCGAAGGAGCTGACCATGTAGAGAACTTTTCTCAATAAACCCAGCTTTAGGTTTTGTTAAGGAGATGACAGAGGTGGCGACAGATGATGGCTGCAGAGAACGAGACTCCATTTTTAAGGAGTGATGATGTTGCAACTACAGCCTCATGAAAAAACAGAAAGCGTTATATCTTGATACTTCTGTTTCAGCTGGGCAGTTGTGGCGCTCTCCATTCCATGTGGATGTGATTGGTCCCATATTCTGACCATTTTGCCATATACTAATACAAGGAAGAATCTATTTCAAAAATGCTTTCTTTTTCTTTTCGGATATATTCAAGGGACGCTTGAGATAATCTTATATTATCTTATTAATGGAAATCACTTTCCCTTCAGCCTTTTCCAAAATCCTGATAAAGCTTAAAAGTTAAAACATGAACTCATAATTCATAAATTAAATCGTGCCATAAGACTAAGGTAAATGGTTAATCATATTGTTGTTTAAGACTATTTTGACTTCAATTTTCTTTTTTCTATTGTTTTTCTAGTACTGCAATTATAAGTTCCATTAACTCAACCAAGTTAATTTTTTTTCTTGTATCTCAAACTAATTATTTAGTAGATATTTTAATTAGTTATCAAAATTAACTAATTCTACTATTCTATTGTAGTTTTCAATTTTCGTTTTCAGCTTTTTGTTTTTGTTTTTTAATAAGAACAAAAATCTGTTTAGTTGTTAATATTAATGTAATTATATTTTTATCACTGATAATAATTATACATTAGATAAAACTTAAAGATAAATTATTTTTAAATAAATTTATTTATTTAATCTTTATATAATATTTATTAACAAATCATTAATAAAAGTATGTTATTTTAATAAAATAAATAGTTTAAAAACAATGTTTATTTATGAATTAATATTTATTTCAAATACATTTTAATTATTAAATTAATTATTAAAATTTAATTACATATAATTTAATTATAAAAAATAAAATAAAATTATTCATAATTTTTATTGATAAATAATTTTAATTTATTAAATATATAATCTTGAAATAAATTATTCATAATTTTTATTAATAATTAAATAATATATATTTAAATGATAGTAAATCAGATTATGAATAAAAATAGAAACAAGAAACAAAAATCATTTTTTATGGTTTTCATAATTTTTGAATGTTAGAACAAACTAAAACCAAAAACAGAAACTAACATACTCAAATAAACAAATTTTTTTACTGAATTTAAAAACAAAAACTAAAAATAAAAAACAAAAGTAAAAACAAACACCCCCTAAGATAAATCCTTTAATTCTATTAATTGCACAACATATAATCTTATCCATATTAAGTTAATAATGAACCTTTTGTTTAAGTTCGTCTTTCTTCAAAAAAAAATGTTCGTCTTATTTAGTGCAACAAAAATAAAATATATTTATTTTTATTAATAAGAGAATCTTTAATTGTTATTCATCAATTGCATACTTGTTGATATTTAATTATGTTTTACTTTTTTATTTATGCTTTTTTATTTTATTTAAAATATCATCTATCAAATTTATTTTAAATACACTCATATTTCATTGTATTTATTTTATTTTACTAACATTTTATTATGGTTAATTCACATTATCTTCACTGTATTACGTTTAATTTTCTTTTATTATTTTTAATTGTTTTCAATTGAGACTCAATTAATCATAAATAAATTTTAGTTATGATACTAATAGATAAGTATGATAACTCAGTTAATCATAAATAAATTCCATCCTATCAAATTTATTTTAAATATACTTGTACATTATTTCATTTAATTTATTGTAATAGCATTCTTATGATGCATAATTTGCATTGCATTTCATTATATTATGTTTAATTTCTTTTTACCATCTTTAATTTTGTTCTTTTAAGACTTTAACTACATTATAATTACTGATACCTCTCCATTATATACTTTAATTAAAAATTAATTTCGGAGATTTTACTTCTATTTTAATTTAAAGTTTTATTAGGACATTTTCTTTTTGAAAATGTGGATAAAAATAAAAACGAGGAAAACTGATAAAGACATTGAGTATTTTCAGAATTTCTAAGAGTTTCTTGCTAATAATAATAATAAAGGAAACTTTTAGTAAAATTATATAATTAATTAAAAAAGAAATGATAGTTGGAAAAAGAATAGAAAAATTAAAAATTTTGAATTTTTGTCGATCATCAAATTTTGGGAATGAATTAAGTCCTTTGGGACACGTATTTTGGTATTTCTCTATAGTTTTTTAAAACCATATATTTTGTCTTGGCTAAAAGAGTACTCTACTGAGGAGGAGCTTGGTTCAAATAAAGCAATGGGAATGAAAATGAGAATAAATATAATCATTATAATTATGATGATTGATTAAAACGAAAGAATTATTACCATTATTATTAATGGTGGTTGGTTTGTTAAAAATGTCAAGATATAAAAATTGTTAAAATGTTGTTTTATATCAAAATTTAAATATATTTTAATTGATTATTTTTAATTTATGCACCGTATTTATAATGACAGAATATTTAGAATCAAGTATACTGCGGTTTTTCCTTTCCAATAGCTCTTGAAGAAAAAAAATACTCTAGTATTTTCTTGCATCAACACATTATTAGTTACATAATATCCTCTGTGCAATTCATAGATACAACCATAATTCATTACTATAGTAAAATCAAGTTACATAGTTTAATACAATTTACATGCCTCTGATAATGCAAATGATGTTATATTTTAAGTAATTAATGAATAATATTTTAATTAATTACAATATAATTAACTAATTAATTATATTTTAATTAATTAATTACATCTTAATTATATTTCAATTAATTAATTACATCTTAATTATATTTTAATTAATTAGATTTTATCTTAATTAATTATAATTTATATTTTAATTAATTATATTTTAATTAATTATATTTTAATTATATTTAATTAAAAAATTAAAAATATTAGTATTGTTAGTAATCAAAACCATTCCTCCCATACATGGAAGGTATAGACTATTACCTAAAACTTGGGTATGAACAAACTTTTCAACCAAACACCTCCTGAGTCTTCACAGAAGTAAGAGCTTTCTATTGCTTTCTCATATCTATCATCCTCCATCTTGCTCCCACGACATGTTACTTTCTCGTAATTCTTTGGGATTCATCCTTTTTCCTTTTTGTTTAAATTTCTGAACACTAAATGAGTAGTCACCTGTCATGACTCGAATAAACTAGCATGTGAAACCCAAATTTTAAAGCTTTCAGATCACGTGTAAACTTGACAATTAATGATTTAAATAAATACAAAATTTTTAAAAAATAAATAACATCATGGGCATGCGTAAGTACAAACACAACAAAATAAAAGAATCTTAGCATATGTCAGAAGAAAATTTTTCAATATACCAAACCATACTATTGTGAACACTAGAGTACAAATACAAGTGAAAACAAATAAAAAGAATACGTAAAAGTAGATATGTTACAGTTGACACTCCTCAAAATCACTCCTGCGGAGTTGGTCGTAATTGACCTAAAAAATAGTGTTGCAGGGAGTCAGACCTCACTAAGTAAGTCTATATCACCCTACAACCCCAACATCGTGCTCACATAATATACAATTTATACTAGAATAAACAAACATATATGATGCATGATAAATCACATGTAATGCATAATAAATCATGGAGAAAGAATATTTGATCCTAATCTCCAACAATAAATCCTCATAATACTATGTACATGTTGAATAGCTACGGAGAGCTAAGCATCACCAATAACCCAGACATGCACCTATACTCATATAGTTGTAAGGCTCTCTTAGTCTAATGTGACTACAGACAACCAAATATCACCAACAAGCCAGCCTTCACTTAATACATCGAAAGTCACAATCAAATCAATAATACATATATCAAACAGGGACCTAGCCAGGAGTCAAGCATCAACCGTAATTGGTTTGTAACATATCACAATTGTTTCTCATAATCAAACTAGTGCACTCTAATGCTGATGCATACCCGTCAAGTGGAGTGTCTTACAAATTTTTCCTCTTCCAAAATCACAATCAAACATGTCAACACATAATATAAATATCAATAATGCAATTTCACAAAATAAGTAGTTAGTCATATGAGGACCACAATAAATGCATACAATATGCCGTAGGTACCCAAAACTCGAATGCATATACTTAG
>JAOSBK010000206.1:42024461-42036066 GCA_027568895.1 Erythroxylum shatona
TAGTATTGTGTCAGTTTTGGGCCTTCTATGCTTATGTGTGCTTGTGTGTGGTCCGAATGTTGGGCCTCGGAGACGGGTTCCAACATCTTCCCCATCTTTTCGTCTCTCTTCTGGCAGCAGTTCCAAATCCTTCTCAATCCCTTCAATCCGATTATCAGCTTTCTTAGCAGCCATTATTTAGGATCAAATCAACTACTTTGATACCAGTTGATAGGACACAGAAACAAGGTATGGAAAATATGTATATTGGTATTGATTCCTTAGCAGAGTATAATGGATAAACTGGTTTTTGAGGACCAGTACCTCCAACCTAAGGCTCATATATTTGTCAATACACGATATATTCTCTTTTTTCCTTCTTATCTCTTATTTATACTGAGAATCTATAATTGCTAATAGATTTGGTTAGCTGGCAACCTAATGATTGGTTGTCAGCACCACTAATTGGTTGTCAACACCATTAACTAACTAACAAAATATAGGAAATTAATAGTCAAGACTACCCCTCTGCTCCTTTACTCCCCTGCCTTCTTTTTATTTCTCCTAACGTAAACTTGAGTTATCTTTGATCTATCAGATACACAATGGATGCTTCTCATTACAATCAAACATGGGTCATACTATCTATACAACTTCCAGGAAGTGGCAACTTAAAAGTTGCTATGAAGCTTTATGAGTTTTTAACATTGTGGAGGTTTCATTTCACCATTTTTATCATTGTCTATTGTTAATTGATCCTTCTATCCCCAATATGAATATCCTTTGTGTTTTTTTTTTTAATGTTTTGTATTACCATTGTGGCCCTTCTTGATGTTACCTAGTCTCAAAACACTTGTACAACTTTAGAGGAATGGCGTAAAAGAAAGATGGAGTGCGCAAGACAGCAGGAACTAGAGAAAAATTGAACAACATCCTCTTAAGCTTAATTCCAGTTTTCTGGTAATGATCCCTTTAAGTTAAGCTGAAACTATATGCCAAAAATTTATACTTTTTTATATGAAAATCAAAGTTATGGTCTTATTGCAAAGCTAGAATGTACCTATAATGTCTTTGAAATTACTAATGTTGTAATATCCTTTTGTTGGTGGATAATTCCCTTCTACAAAAATGCAGTTTGTTATTTAATGAAATTATTGTTTACATTAGCCAAGGTCATATCTACTTCTATATTACGTGATTAAGTTTTATCCAAACCCATAATACTTTTGAGTAGATCCAATTCCATATATTCAGGATGTTGGTGCAAAATGTTTATATGTGACTATAAAGTTGAAAGAAAAGATAACAGTTCGTATTATTTAAGAATACTTAATTAATGAAAGTCTACATTAATTAATCCTTCCATCCCTAATATAAATATCCTCTATGCTTTTTTGATGTGCTAAATTTGGGTTTCCATGTGATAATATCTAAGCTTGTTATTCTTCTTTTTCCTTTTCTGTTGATTGTAAGGTAATTGAAATCGATTATCTATGTTTTCCCCATTTGTTTCGTTACTAGAAGTGCAAAGTATTGATCTGTTTTTTAATAGTTTCTAAAAGATTTTATGTATGGTTACTGTGAATGTCACTTACACTTGCGGGTTCAGCCAATAAAGACAAAACTAGAATTAGTCTCAATTTTTGTTGTTACAATACTTGAATTTTATGGAACACATATTCTAATTTATGGTATTTGTCTTTATGTGTTTTTAATTAAATAACTAAATCATTGTAAAAAAATGGTTCCCTCTTTACGTTCTCTGTTCTTATGGTTATTGTGTTGATTTCAACTTGTGTATTTTTTTTAAAAAAATCATGATTATGACTATAATGAACTTAAAAATATGATTTATGAAGAAATTGCATTTATGAATAAATTAAGAACATGTATCGATTCATATTTTATTTTGATCATATTTAAGTTAAAAGTATAATGTATTACAAATTTACAATTGATAATAATTTCATACATTACTTAGAAGAAGTTGATGCAAATATTTTGGATGAAAGCTTAGTTTATGAGTCCTTAAATAGCATTGAAAAATTTGAAACTGTTGACGATGATGAGATACAATTTCTTTTAGAAATACAATTTTGACTTTTATTGTTATTTTTTTATATTAGACTCAGATTTATTTATTATTAGTTCATTATATAATAATAGAAATTGATGTATATTTTATTGAATTTTTTATTTCAATAAAATATTTTTATTTACTTTTATAATTTTTACTTCTTATTTATTATATGCTGGTTTTATAACGGTTTAATACTAATTGAATCCTTAAACCTTAAACCTTTCCTTTGAACAATTCAATGGCAGGTCTGATTTTTATGATAACAATACAAAATAATTGAAAATTGAGTTCACTTATATATTGCTTATAACTTATTTAGTCTATTTTAAGGCAGGGAGCATAAGGTGTTCAAATAAGATAAATATCTTTTACAAATTAAATCTTATACGAGTTTTAATAAAATAGTGGGTTTTGTAACTTTATCCTACATCATTGCTTCTTGCATTAACTTCGTCTACAAGGTTTAATATAAAAATCTCTATTGTAATTTATAAAGGACTCTCACGTTATTTTATTAAAAGATATGCTTGACCATTTAGATCATGAATTACGTGAAAACTTTGTTCTTCCCATTAATAAATCACTTCTCTAAAAACTATAGTTGGATAATGATTAATCATATTTAGAGGTAAATGAGCTTTAATAGACACTTGAGCATTTGTAACAATATATTTCTTCAGAAGTGATATGTTAAATACATTATGTATTAAGGTTTTGATAAAAAGCTATAATTTGTATGCTAAGTCTCCAATGTAATCTACATTCTGATAAAGGCTATAGAAAGTGGAGAGAACTTCTCAGAAGTTCTTCCCCGCCCCCCCTGATAAGGTTGAAACTTAAGGTAAATATAGTCTCTAATGTTGAACAATTGATAAATCCTCCTCTTATCAGTTTGTTTCCTTGTATGTCTTTAGGTTCTTTTTTTAGATAGAATTAAGAAACTTGTACAATTTCTTCTCTGTTTAAGAGTGTTTGATCCATAGCTAAAAATTCTTAAATCACGTATAAAATAAGGTGCATGTACAAAGAGACAATAGTCTCTATGATCTCTAAAGGGATAGTGTTAATGGGTGAATTATAGGTAGTACCATTCAATTAATGGTAACTATTGCATCCATCTATAAGATTAATCACTATTTTAAGGATTATGTTGGCAACTTTAATCGTCTTATTGATTTGTAGGTAAGATTTTCGTGTGTTAACAACTTGCAACTGGAAAAACTCTTGCTAAAATAAATTGAAAAAGAGTGAATATCTACCACTCATTTACACCTTTGGTATACTGCATAGCTTGAAGACTTAATTAATGAATGCTACAACAACTCTATAAGTTATGAATGGATGCTTTAAAGTTATAAAGTGAGCATATTTGCTGAGCAGGTCTATTACCAACAAGATTATTGAATGGTCATTAATTTTGAGAAGTCCATCCATAAAATTAATGTTAATTTTACTCCAAAATATTTTTTAGGAATTAGTAAGGTTTAAATGAGTCCTTATAAGCAACAATCCTACATATGTTCATTTGATAAATCTAACATTGTGTTGTATAACATCTTATGTATTCCCTTTTGATAAAAAAATGGCTTATGAGTTTTTCATAGTTTCTCTTACTCTTAATGACTGCCCTAAAAGTTTTCTTAAACAAGATCAATTAATTATATACTTAATTTACGTATAAATCCTATAACTAGTCTACTTTCTGGCTGAGAATCTCTTCCTTCCATTTAAATGCACTAGAAACTATCTAACCCTCTTGTAACATTGCAATAAGCTTCTTTAGTCTATGATCACAATTCTAGATATTCTTAATTTCTATTAAGAGTTCAATATGAACTTAGGAAACCATCATATTTAACAATGCTAGATTTCTTTAGTAAGGAGTCTATGACAAAATGTCCTTCCAATATTTATATATTACCTCCAAATCAAATCTCATAATTTTAGGATACCAATTCTACTGGAAAGAAGTGCATATCCTTTGTTAAATAGGGTACCTAAGGCTTTTGAAGTATCTGACGTAAGTTCTAGTGCCAATGTTTGACAGTCTTAATAATAGCTGGAAACTTCTTCTCTTAGGAATGGAGACAATGATATTTAAGGGTTTTGAACATTCATTAGCATTATATATAATCCCACTTAACATGTATTAATTTCTTTAAAAATAGGCTCAGTTAAGTATAATAATGAAAAATTAATGATGTGATAAGTTTCTATTTGCACTAATCAAAAGAAACTTATGCTTCTTTACTCTAATGAAAGGAATCCTTCTTTAAAATGTATATTAGGGGTTTGTTGATCCATTTATAAAGCTCAATGAATCTTCTATGGATCATAAGAGACCAAAGAATCCTATAAGTCCTTAAAGGGTAATAGGAATTGGTGATTTAAGGACTATATTGATTTTTGCATCAATAAATACTTCTTTAAATAAGACAATGAGACCCAAGTATTACAAAATAGACTATTATCCTTTAAAATACTTAACACAATCATGAGATGATTAATTTGAGTATGAAAAGATACTGTTGAACCAAAGGAGGTTCCAATTGATGTTACGATCATAATAAATACTACTAATGTGTTTCTTATTTTGATGAAAACCAATAGTAGATCAAAATAAATCCATAAACTCAAGAAGATAGTGTATGAAGTTGAATAAAAGAAGTTGAAGCTTACAACTGACAAAATGAAGCTCAAAATAAGAACAAATAAAGATCAAGGCTTATCAAAGTCATTTCATATTTTGTGTTATTATTTATAAACTCACTTTGTTAATTTGATGATCTAAAAGGATCACCATGCATACTTATTTCATCTTACTTGATTGCATGAGTCTTTAAATTTATCGAGAGGCATTAAAGCTTTAGATTTTAATATTCAAGCCTTTTGATCATTCAAATAATCTTTAGGGAGCATTTTGGGAAGTGTAATCATATTTGGATTTAAAAAATTTGTTTTAAGCATTTGAAGTTGTTAAAATCATATTTTTAATGTATTTGGTCGACCTATATGGGTTAGTGG
Source organism: Erythroxylum shatona (assembly GCA_027568895.1). Taxonomy (NCBI): domain Eukaryota; kingdom Viridiplantae; phylum Streptophyta; class Magnoliopsida; order Malpighiales; family Erythroxylaceae; genus Erythroxylum; species Erythroxylum shatona. The sequence continues at coordinate 42,029,545 of JAOSBK010000206.1, forward strand.
TTAACCAATATAGGTTAAAGTTGTTAAATTTGATTTGTAGCAACATTAGTTGATGTATTAGTTCATTAATGTGCCATATTGGTCGACTAATAATGTATTGGTTGAACAGTATTCCAACAATTGGTGAATCTAGAGCTTTTAATGCATATTGGTCAACTAGTGCATCGAATATTGCTGTTATAATGTTGGTTCTTGAATTCAAAAACTATTTTAAGTCCTATAGCATTATAAATAGGTGTTTTCTTATTGGATTTAGCATCAAGAAGCTTTTGAGTGTTGTGTGCACACATTTCAAAGAGTTTTTAATCATTTAAGAATCATTGTATCATATTTGAGTGAGTAAGCCATTTGGGAGTTAGCAAGTGAATGAGTGCGATTTTTTAGTTGTAATAATTTGTTGGGGTGTTAAATATTGTACTTGGGGGTGAATTAAGTGGTATTGAGATTCCTCTTCACATTGAAATAAGATTGAATAAAGGGTTCCTCTTTTTCGAAAAAGATTGAATTAAGGTTATTCTTTGCTTTAAAAGAAGAATTATAGTGGAATTCTATGAAGATTCTTAAGAGTGAACGTAGGCAAGGGTTGTTTGCTAAACCATAATAAATTTGTTTATATTCTCTTTTCCCTATCCTTTTTAAATTATTATCCAATTGGTATATTAAATTATATTAAAAAATTTCTCATACTTATTTATGTTGATTATTGTTAATTAAATAATTGTCCAAAAAATTGTTAAATTTTGTAAACACTAAATTCACCCCCTTCTTGGGTTTCATTAAGGACAAAAAATGGTATCAAAGAGGGTCTATTAGGTTAGTATTTCTAACAAAATCTTATAGCAAAGATTATAATGGCATATTTAGGAGTGTCATAATCATCATTCAACCAAGAGGGTCAAAGTATTAGTAAACTACCTTTCTTTGATGACAATGATTATCTTTATTGGAAAATTAGGATGAGAATCTTTCTAATAGCAAAAAGTGTGGACTTATAAGAAATAGTTCCTAATAGTCCCTTTATTCCTACAAAGATTATGGACAACAAAAGGTACCCTAAATTAAAGGAAGAATGAGAATTGTAATATAGGAGATTAGTATTCTTGAATAGCAAGGTCTTATATAGGGTCTCTATGTGGGAAAAAGGCTATAACATAGCATACATTAGAAATCACTAGTTAAGGAGTGCAAGTAAGCATACCAACACATCAGTATGAATTATTTCAAATGAAGCATGATAAAGGAATTTCTATATACCAGATTCATTGATTTTATTAATTCTTGAAAAGGTCATAGAAAGATCTATAATAATGTTGAATTAGTAAAAAAGTTACTTAGGTCACTTCCAAAGATGTAGAAAGCTAAAGCTATAGCTATACAATAATCTCAAGATCTAGCAACCCTACCATTAAAGGAACTTATTCAATCTCTCCTTACATACGAAATGAAGATCTAAGAGACACAAAGAGTATTTCTGGAAAACTCCATTTATTTTAGTGTGGATGGTAAGCAGACCTATATTTAAGATCTTGTCTACCTGATTAAAACACTTTAAAAGAAAATGAATTTAGAGTTTAAAGCCTTAAAGAAGAATTAAACAAAGAGGAAAAGAAATCAACTAGTAAAAGCGAATAAGAAGACGATGGCTTACTCACTAGAAAATTTAGGAAGTTCTTGAAACAAAAATCCTGCAAAAGAAAGGGATTCAAGGAAGGTAAAAATAATTTAAAATATACATCCTCTAATATTACTTGTTTGAATATATAAAAACTAGCCATATAGAGTCACAATGTCCACAATCAAAGATAATCAGAAGTGCGAGAGAAAATATAAAAGGACAAAAAAGAAAAGAAGAAAGCACTAAAAGCATCAAATTGGGTTGACACAAGTGAATCTGAGAGAGAGCATTCTGAAAAAGAGATAACTCTTATATACTTTACCGCTATAGACAATGATGAGGTAACATCTAACCCTAATTCTAGCAATAATAGCAATGTTGATTTGACATATAATGAAATGGTAGAAAGTTTAGAGATAATGAGTAAGAAAAGGAAGAAATTTTCTTTCAAACTAAGGAAGTTTAAAAAGAGATGGATGCATGCATGTGTGAGAATCAAAAGATGAAAAGTGAATTACAATGCATTAAAGCATCTAAAAATGTGATTATTAATGACAATCATAACTTAGATGTATTAATGTGTGATAATAAAACATTAAAAAGGAAATTGACACTCTTGAGAACTATTTATCTAAATTTACAAAAGGAAATGAGAAACTTGAAAATATGATATGAACTTCAAAGATTTCTAGTGTTAGGCTTGGAATTAGATATAAATGTGAAAGTGTTTCTAACACTAAAACTACTTTTGTCAATAGAAAATATTTACATAGAAGAACCTTTGCCTAAAATGACAAATAAGCATGGTGCATCCACATCCAAATACATATGCATACGACACATTCACCAAGTCCTAACCTAAGAGCAAACATCATGCTTTCATATATGACTCATAACCTAGGCATAGAATTCAATACTCTCAATAGAAGAATGGGCATAATTTTTATGATAACATGCAAACCCACTCATACCCTATAGAAGCATACATCGCACCTTCATTCTTAATAGGCATCATATATATAATCATGGTAGGACTTTTCACCACTCTATGGTACTTATCAACATATTTAATTTATAAAAAGAATTCCTCATTATGCGCATGCACATAGAATTTTAAGCAATACATTTATGCATCATCATTACTCATATAAAATGGTATGTCATTTTTGTGGTAAGTTTGGACATATTGATAGATTTTGCTTTATCGAACAAAGAATATTAAGAAAACCTTTTAAAGTGTAGGTTGAAAGAAGGAACCAAAAGCATTAAGCAACCAAGCTTATTTGAGTTCCTAAAATACATTGATTGCCTTGTTTTATAAAGCTATTACAAAAGAAAGAGCAAATGGTATATAGTAGAGATAATAGTTATTTAATTGAGCATTATTTTAGAATTTATATCTTTTATATTAATTGTAACATCTCGTTACCCATGTAAGGCTAAAACAGTAAATGTGAGAGATTACTGAGAGATTAGAAAACACATTTCATGCTCATGCATTACATGATATACACATACACGTGAATAGTAAATCTTTGCACATAAAAATAATTGTACATGCATTCATTGACAATTTTTGGGTATAATTGTTTATAAATGTGAGTTCTATTAAGAATTGTGATTTTATGCGTTGAAAATTTATTATTGATTTAGAATTTTCGTGAATTTTAGGAAAATGTTTTGAAAAATTGGGGTAATTTTTGGACTAGGAAAAATGCTAAGTGACAAGAAAAATGATAAATGGTAGTAGAATTTATTGTCAAATGGCAATGGAAATTTGATAAATGACTCTAGGATTTATTGACAAGTATCATTAAAAATTGGGAGACAATTAGAATAGAAATTTGATTTAAGTTATAAGAATTGGACATGTGGCAAGTGACAAATGTCACTTGCCAAACAATGTCTTAAGTCCATTAATCATTTAATCCCCTTGTTTTGGTCTCCCATGATGCTTTTTATTTAAAAGATCATTAGGTGTTGATCTTGCTCTCCCCATCTTCCTCTTCGTGGTTTCTCTTCTCTTCTTCTTCTTCATTTTTCGTTTTCTTCAATCACTACCACATTAACTTTGAAGATCACACTTTCCTCCATTTGCTACTAGCATTTTGCTATCCTTCTTCCTCATTGTCACTAAAAACCTATCTCTACCACCTTTTGAAGATGATGAACATGTGATGCTTGGGAGCTAGGGCTAGTGTTGTTTTTGAAGAATCTGAAGTGAAACCAAGTAAGTTATCCTTTAAATGTCATGGGTATTGTTAAATGAAACTAGAATGATAAGAAATGTGGGATTGATGACTTAATTATGTGAGTTGTATGTGTGTGACGTGGATGGTGAAAAATTTACGTAAATGTCTTGTTTTTGTAATTGTGAATGAACATTAATGACCCATGATTTGTTATAAAGATGTTTTGGAAGTTGGATGATCCATATAATGGTGTTAGGATGAGTGTAGAAAATCAATTATGAATGTGTTAATGAATATGTTCTGTTTTTGGTTAACGATCAAATATAGATCATGATTTGGTTTGTGGATGTTATTGAGTTGAAATGGAGTTGAGAATGAGGAGTAGAGGGAGTAGATAATGTGATCTTTGTATGAGTTGTGTTACGGTAAGATTTGGAAACAAAATTGGTAGTTGATTTGAAAAATGTAGTAGTAACATGTTCTCTAAATATGCTTTTGTGTTTTAGCCATAACTTTTTTTTTGTAGTTATCCAAATGACATGATTATTAGTTTCAATTAAACTAGAGACATACGGCTACATTTATTATGAAGATATCAAATTTAAGTTTTGTCTTTAAGAGTCCCAAATTTTGACATGAAATTGAGAACTGGGTACAATACATTGTTGGATGAATATATATGTTGTGTTATGTTTTGAGTGTATGAGAATGTGTTATATTTTGGGTGTTTATAATCAAGTGGGGAATATGAAATGTGTATGGATGGTGTTGAGTTGAAATTGGGTATAGTTAAAGAAGTTATCCACTTGAGATGATGAATCAAATGAGTTGAGAATTGAGAGTGAATGAAATCTAATTGATGTTTGAATGGTTATAGAGTGATATTGCATTAAAAAAGGTGAATTTGGGAAGATTATGAGTGGAAGTGATGTTAGAATGGGTGTAGGATCCATTGTAGGGATCTTGGAGAATGATAATTGAGCAAACCTGAAGGATACATGGTCAGTCCGCGTGAATTGACACAACCATGTGTTTTTGATGCAAAAACACCACTAGACCCGCAAGAAATACAAGCTGCCCGTGCGAGTTCACACGGCTGTGTGTTTTGACCCCACAAATGGAAAAAATATCTTTTTTGAGTCTTCATAGAAGTTGTAGATCTAGAAATCCTCTTCGAAACCGTCCTAATATGACATTAATCAGAGATCTACAGAAAATGCTATGGCATTTTTCCCAAGAGATGTTTGTTTATGAATGATTGACTTATCAATGTTGTTCAATGAGATGCTTAGGCTTGTTAGTGATATTAAATGAGAACAATTGAAGTAGGATTGAGTTATCAATGTAAGAAGAGGGTTCTAAGTGTTAGGAATTGATTCAAAGATCTTGATAATTGGTTATGAGACATGTATTAAGGATATACAATCGGGAATATCATTGAACATGCATTGTACATATTTAATATACATATGTGTGCATCAATAGACACTTATATAATTGTGCAAAAATGTGATATGTGTATGTTTTGCATGATATAGAGGAACATATTGAGCACCATCTTCCAGACGTTGCTAGGACTTCGAGGCACTAGCTTCTGGAGCAAATTGTGAGTAACCTAGACGGTTTCTATTGATTGATTGATTGTTTTTATTTTGTTTGAATTATTGAATGAATGTGATTGGGTTGTGTTGATTTCCGAATAGAAGGTCCGATGATTGCAATATAGGAATGAGATATTAAAGTACTACTTGTATGTAAATGTGACGAACTAAATGTTTCATGACATCATTGATATTGATAGATGCATTCCATATATGAATACATAATCGGATAATAAGAGTTGTGACTTAAGTAGCCACCGAAACCGAGCTTAAAGCTCCAAATGTGAATAAGAGCCAAAGGCTCACTATGTAAAATGAGCCCTATATCTGCAACGGATAAGGGATAGTATAAATGAGCCCTCTTGCCTCTAAACTCCTGTCTATATTCTCCCTGACCATCCCTTAACAACTGTTTAATTCTGATCGAGGCTACTCGAATTTTGGTAAAACTACCCAAATTAGAAATGGCTAGCCTCGTTCTGATCTCCATGTTCAACCTGTCCTCAAACCGTCTACATTTTTCTTCCTCAGTTAGGACTAATGTAGTTGCATACCCCATTAACTCATTGAGTCTTATCTCATACTCTGCCACTGTGAGCCTGCCTTGCTTCAGATCCAAAAATTCTTTCATCTTCCTATCCAGATAAATCTTAGGCATATAATTTATCGAAACACCCTCAGAAAATCTCCCCAAGTCAAACTACAAGGTCTAGTGGCACTTCCTAGAACAGTCTTCCACCACTGGTATGTTGGACCTTGCAATAATGAGACCATATAATCAAATCTTTTATCTGCTTCATAGTCCATTTGATTAAACACTCTTTCAATTCTCTCTAACCACCCTTCTATCTCAGCAGGGTCTGTACTTCCTTAGAAGTTCACAGCCCCCTTATTTCTTAGTTTATCATATCTACTTTCTAGAATTCATAGAGGCATTTGAACAAACTCAGGTACAGGAGACTCTATATTGGCTCCTACATACTCTATGTCAACTGACTCTCTAAATTGATCTCCTATGGTCGGTGACCTATAACATAAAAAAAATTATGATCATTATCTGAGTCTCTCACTAGGTAGCATATCTCTATACTCTTCATGTCCCTATAAATGTCGA
>JAOSBK010000206.1:42036166-42055386 GCA_027568895.1 Erythroxylum shatona
TTACAACATCCCACTGTGACAAAATATGCAATCCAATTAATCATATTATGCACCTTACTCAAGGTCAATCTCCTCAACAATGCAATTAACTCTTGAAATGAAAGTATAATGACAATTAGACATAAAAGATGTTAAAATTAGATAATTAACCCCCCACACTTAAAATGCACATTGTCCTCAATGGCAGGAAAACGAAAGAAAGAAAACAATGCAATTAACAAAAAGTAGAGCAAAGGTAAAGGAACCCCCTGAAGAGTGGAATGTCTAATCATTTGTACCCTGAAATTACAGAGGTCCCATCAAAAACACAAAATAGTGAAATAGACTAAAATAAAAATAAAGTTAGTGGTACAATGTACCAATGGACAAACAAAAGTAAGGTCTAGATACGATGCAAAATGTGTGTGTGATGAAAAAAGGGAAATCCTAAAGCAGTAGGCGTCAATGCTCTGGTGGCTGTTGTTGGTGGGCCTCCATGAAAGCCTTCAGCATTGCTTCCATACGCCTCTATGAAGCTGTAAGCTCGGCAACTTCTGATTGAAGATCGCTGATGTTTGCTTGCATCTGATGCCAGTCAAGGGTATCGTTTGAAGGTGGAGGCGCTCTTGGTGGTTGTGCAGCAAGAGTATCAGCGTGGCGCCGTGACTGACGCAGATTGATCAATCCATGAGGGGTATTGTCTTCAAACTCAAACTCCCTCATTTTGTCAGCAGTAATTACATCCCCCTCATTTTTAAGAGCCACTATTTCATCCCATTTAATGACCCAAAGGTGATAGAACAATTGGCTCAACAAAACTGGGAAGAAGAATGCCTTGGTCTCTACCCTGTGGTGGACTACTTGCCACATTGCTGTCGTCATCAATTTCGTAGCAGCAATGCTCTGAAATTGGTCGTCAGAGAAGAACATTTTATCCAAAATGAATAAGTCTTCAATTTAGAGATACCCTGAATCACTAGCCTTGGGCATTACATTATGAGCTAGCATAAAAGCGATTGACCTTGGGGCTACATCCAGGTACTTGCAATGCATAAAGTAGCGTTGATTCGTTCAATACTATACAGGTCAAACCCCAAGCTGATCCATAACTGCCTCCTTAGTCCAAGTTTCATCGCAAGAGCATCGAGTCCTCTTATCAAAAGATGGGACGTTGCCACCCCTTGGTAGCTCTAGGTGGCTGCTGTTTTTTTTAATTATTATTTAATTTTTTTATTAATTTCTGATTTGATTAATGTGTTATTAATGTGGCCCAATTTCTTTCTTTGGTCAATAACTTTCTCATCCGACATCCGATTGACCTGATTCACGAGGCATCGGATTCGTGGAATATTTAATTCCATTATTTGTGAAATTGGGAATTTTTAGAGGTGAAATTGATGGGGATTGCTTAGGTCGAAGTGAGGGGACCGGGTAACTAATTTTCTGATCCGTATTTTATTTATAATTGGACCTATAGAGGTCTGAATTAAGTGAATTTGGTGTCGATGATTTTCTAATTTTTAGAAGAAAAGTTTATGATGGGAAATTGTGGAATAGTGCCGGGAATGTCACGAACATGCATTGTATACATATTAATTGCTACATGTGCATTATTAAATATTTCTGAGTGCTACTTTGGTAATGTTTGAAATATTGTGACTGTTATAAAGGCGCATTTAGAAGGTCACCTCACAGACGTTGTCGAGACTTCCAGGCATTTGCTTTGGGAGCTTTTGTGAGTAACCTAGATGGTTTCTCAATCCTTATTGTTTCTAATTCTGCACTTATAACTTTGTGGAGAATAATGGTGGGCTTGTGCGTTGTTTATGACTGGATTCCGGACAGAAAATCCGATGTATTGGGTGATTATGACATAGAAGTGTTATCTGTTTGTGAATATGCGACTTACGTGTCTCTGATGTGATAAGTTGTGACATGTGGATTAATTGTTATGCATTTACTGTTAAATTGAAATATATGCATTTCATACATGAATGCATGATCAGATAATGACAGTTGTGACCGGAGCAGCCATCAAGAGCTAAAAGCTCAACGTCTTGGGCCTTGACCCCACACTGATTCAGAGCCACAGGCTCAATGATTAATGCCCCCATATTGGGACAGTTTAGAGCGTCAGGCTCACCGATTAACTCGCCCATATTGGGACAGTTTAGGCACTCGGTCACAACACCGTAATAAATTAGAAAAGGGTCTCATACGCATTACATATGTATTGGATTGTTCTTCTTTGATTGAGTGAAAGGCAAAATGCCTTATGCAATTGTGACATGCTTGAGTGGGTTATGAATTCATTTGGTTATGTATGTCGAATAGAATGAAATGTATAAATGGGCTGTGCTTAAGTGAAATTGTGAAATGTGATCGAATATGCAACAATGTGAATATATGTTATGTGAAATGCTGTGTTGCATGAATTGAGTGAACCATCGATGATGGTTTCTCACTGAGTTCGCAAAACTCACCCAAAATTTGCAATTATTTTTCAGGACTCAGAAGAATACCCCGTTAGGCAACGGGCTTATAGCAATCTGCTAGTGAGTGAGGGAAGTGGTTGGGATCAGTTCGCGTCTGCATTAGTGTCTGAAAAATTGTATTTTCTGAATTTTTGTGTGAATGCTTAGGTCAATTTGTAAGGTTAACAGACTGAAATAAATTGTATTTATAAAAAGGGCCCCTGTGGGCAATGTACTTATTAATGATTGTTTATGTTCATTGATGTCCGCCTTGCGCATGTTTCTGTTTTTTTTTAAAAAATTATACTGAGTTTTGACTGAGTGATGTAGCACGCCACCCTCACAGGGCACGGACTCGAATATCACCATCGATGTCGAGTTCGGGTCATGCGGGAGTGGGGTGTTACAGATAACCTATGAAAGGAGGGGGCTATAGATTTCTATGGCAGGACAGGTGCCTTACTGACTGAGTTCTGCCTCTACCTCTGCCTCTTTGTATAGATCGAACAACTATACTCTACTGAACCATTGTCTTAGTCATTGTTCCTCCTCTAACTCCAGACTATGGTCCTAAAGTCTTATGACAATCTCTGATCAGATGTTCTATAGAGTCGCAACGGAAACAAGCTCCCGTTAACTTCCAACATTCAGCACCATGCTTCTTACCACAGTGCTCACAATCAGATAGTTGTTGTGACTGGCTAGAGGGTACTTGTCTTCTACCTCTACCAGTCTAAACAAATCCACTTCTTGGTCGAGACCTGTATTTTCTCATTATAGCCTAGAATCGACATGATCTATTTTGTCATTTTTTGAAGCTTCTGTTAGAATTAATCTGAGATTCATCTTGCCTCTTGCCTCTAAACTCCTGTCTATATTCTCCCTAACCATCCCTTAACAACTGTTTAATTTTGATCGAGGCTGCTCGAATTTTGGTAAAACAACCCAAATTAGAAATGGCTATCCTCGTTTTGATCTCCATGTTCAACCTGTCTACATTTGTCTTCCTCAGTTAGGACTAATGTAGTTGCATACCCCATTAACTCATTGAATCTTATCTCATACTCTGCCACTGTGAGCTTGCCTTGCTTCAGATCTAAAAATTCTTTCATCTTCCTATCCAGATAAATCTTAGGCATATAATTTCTTAAAACACCCTCAGAAAATCTCCCCAAGTCAAACTACGAGTTCTAGTGGCACTGCCTAGAACAGTCTTCCACCATTAGTATGTTGGACCTTGCAATAATGAGACCATATAATCAAATCTTTTATCTGCTTCATAGTCCATCTGATTAAACACTCTTTCAATTCTCTCTAACCACCCTTCTGTCTTAGTAGGGTATGTACTTCCTTAGAAGTCCACAGCCCCCTTGTTTCTTAGTTTATCGTATCTTCTTTCTCTCCTTTCTAGAATTCATGGGGGCATCTGAGCAAACTCAGGTACAGGAGACTCTATATTGGCTCCTACATACTCTATGTCAGTTGATTCTCTAAATTGATCTCCTATGGTCGGTGACCTATAACATAAAAAAATTATGATCATTATCTGAGTCTCTCACTAGGTAGCATATCTCTATACTCTTCATGTCCCTATAAATGTCGAACCATGCTCTGATACCAAAATTGTAACATCCCACTACTATAGAGTATATACTCGAACATTCTAGGACATTCAAGTACTTATCCTATGAAAATGGTATGTTAGAGCAAACATAATCTCTTAAATGGCATCATAATAGATATACAATATGCCAGAAACTTTCACCATTCCTTGCATTCATTGAAAAAAGCTTACACTGTATTCATTAAACAAATATTTACAATCCTTATACACGTTCTATATGATAAAAAACTACAAAATATAAGTTACAACTCTTCTTATGACAGCTAACAGACCATAGAACCATAACTTAATCCCAATATAATGTTCCTCTACACAATCTTAGGAATTAGGTCTCCTGTCTCATACCTGAAAAGCCACGTTGCAATTTTTAAGAGTTTTGAAAACTCAATGAGTGAACCATCATTGATGATTTCACCAAAGTCAAATATATAATATCACACATTCAACTAATTTCACATATATTCTTTCAGAACATGAATAACCCAATCAATCACATTATCATGGCATATCATTTAATCATCACAATTTCAGAAAAGATTTCATAATAATATATTTCATAATCATAAGTATACAAATGTAGATGCATATGAGACTCCAGATTCGTTATTATTTGTTGTGACTAAGTGCCTTTTAGATATAGATACAAGTATAGATATTGACCCATTGGGTTCAGTCAGATACAGAAATCATAAAGCAAAGCTCTACGTGCAGAATTATGAGCTTAAAGCTCTTTTAGACTAGCTACTCTAATCACAATGCCTTTATCTAAACATATATTTATGAAATGCATCAAATAACAGAATAAACCATGTACAACATTCACTTATGGTGCACAGACGGAATCTCATAGTCATCTGACCTCAGTCTAGCATTCAACTTTCGTTGAGGATTCAGATATCAAATGCAAGTAGATAGCATTCAAATTTCAGATTCAAAACAAAAAACTTCCAATACATTCCCAAATATGAAACTCCTCAGATCATTAAAGTCCAGAATTCATAAACAAATCACAAGCAATTCAATAATTAGAAGTTAAACAAATCAAATCAATCCTAGGGAAATAATCTAGGTTGACTCACAGTATGCTCTAATATGCTATTGCCTGGATGGTCTGGAAATGTCCGACTGACGTCTAATGTGCCCCTTTATATCAAACAAAACACATTTACATATATCACACTTTTGCATAATTGTATAAGTATTCCTTTATGCATATCTATGTATATAAAATAAGCACAATGCATGTTCAATGACAATCCCAGGTATCTTATCATGATTCTTGTCACCATATCATTCACATATCAAAACCCTCACAAATATAATTTGTACCTCGGGTTCGGACCATAATAAAACAATGTGAAACTAATTTCGTAACCCAATTGATCATTTCAGATTTTTCTAACAACATGCTTTCAGGTTAACTTTGCATGATCATTATGATAAGGTAAATGGCATAATTAGGCAACACTTCCTTCTAGAAAATTGTTCTCCAATGTCATAAGTTTCTAATGACATCAAGCTCATACAATTTGATTCAGTATTTCAAAAATTATACTCAATTTACTTTGGACTATTCTTATACTATAACAATTCTCTGTACTCAACTTCAGACTAGATTATGAAATTCTTAGAAATAGAATTTAAATTCTATTACTTCAAAAGATTTGTAGCCATATGACTCTAGTTTAATTTGAATTAATAATAATCTCATTTAGATATCAACAAATCAAAATATATCCAAAATACCAAAGCATGATCATTCAAATCATTTCAGTTTAACAATATTCCAGCACACTCACCATTTTCATCCAAAATTTATCACTCACACTCACCATTTTCATCCAAAATTTATCACTCATTCTTTCCCTAAAGGATTAAAATGTTCATAATTTTTTTTGTAGATGAATGAAAATGTGTTATGAGTCTATTGGTTTAAGAATCAAGTCATTTGGATGTTGGGAGAAGAAGTTATACTAAAAAGATTGAAGGATGTTCAAAAAATAATCTCCCTTTAGAAAGCATTCAGGCCCACGATCGTGTAGAGGCACAATCATGAGTTTTCAATCCCTTCGACAAAGTCATGATCGTGTAGAAGCATGATTGTGCTTCTCTAAACCTGTCAGCGATGTCATGATCGTGCAGAAGCACGATCATGCATCCCTTCTTCTTTACTGAAACTGGAAAATTTCCCTCTCTTCTTCCTTCATTTTTTTTTTCAGATTTCACATTCCTATCTTATTCAACTAACACATATATCATCTATACTACTTCCCTTTCATTATAACTCAACACAAATGGATCAAAATCCAAGATTCATATCCAATTGAAAAATCGACATATTCATGCATGTTTCCATTTTTCTACACTTTTCTATCTTGCATCTGATGCATTTCTTTTCACTTTCATCTACACTTTCACTTCATTTAACTCCTTTATATATTAAAATCTCACCAAATCCTCATTCCTTATTATCAAACTTATTTTAGTTCATTTATATAAACACTCCACAAATTCACACATATCAACAGTGGAACCAACATATACGTATTTCTCTAAAACAAAACACAGTGTCTATATTTATCCATTCTCATGAATTTCTACATAATTTTCATTTTACTCCAATTATCACAAGTATTTCAGTCTGATTCATGCATTATCAAAATACCATTTACAACATCACAAATCTTAAAACTCAACTTCCTTGAGTTAGCTAAATTTCTAGCAATTCAGATTTCGGTGAATGGATGAACACTAAGATTTTAACATAAATCAAACTGGCTTTCTATGAACTACACTTCTTACTTGATGTAAGATTCAATAACCAATTTCACAATAGAAATAGCTTGGTGTTTTCGGGGTGGATGAAGAACAAACACGCTGTAGAAATTTCCTTACTAAACACATAACTACGTGTATTATGAACTCACTGCCACATGTCACCACACATGTAAGCCATTTGTCAATATTTAATTAGTCCACATGTTAGACTAGAATCAGTCCATTATTTCAATATTTTTTTGTCTAAAATACCCCAAAATTTTTTAGAAATTTCCTAAAATTGACCAAAAATTATGAAATAATAATTATTATCACCAAATAAATTTTTAACGCAAATAATCAACTATTTTCATTTATAAATCAATTATTTGAAAATGTCAATTAATGCATGTACAATCATTTTAATGTGCAAAACTTAATATTCTCGTTCAAGTGAATGTCGTATTTAGCTTAAGCATGATATGCGTTTTCTAGTTTCTCGGAAATTTCTCATAAAACACTATTGTAGCCTTAACATGAGTGATGGGATGTTACAATAGTCCTTCATAAAAGTATTGAATTATAAGTTGATCGAAAATTTGATGATGTGGACAACTGACACATAGCTCCTTAAACCTTTCCTAATATTCATATAATGTTTCTCCTGTAATTTGTCTTATCCCACATATCTCCTTTCTGATAGTTGCTGCTCCTGATGCAGGAAAGAGCTTCTCCAAAAACATTATTTTCATCTCGTTCCATGTTGTTACTGAGCCAGATGGAAGATAATATAACCAATCATTTGCCTTATCTTTAAAAGAGAAGGGAAAGGCCATGAGATTAATTTGTTCTTCTGTCACCCCTTATGGCTTCATTCCAAAGCAAACAACATGAAATTCTTTTAGGTGTTTATATGGATCTTCTCCTGTAAGACCACAAAAATTAGGCAGTAAGTGAATCAAACTAGATTTCAATTCGAAATCTACCTCAACATTTGGAAATTGAACACATAAAGGTTGTTGGTTCAAATTTGGTGTTGCTAACTCCCTCAACGTTTTGGGGTTGAGATTTGTCATCTTTTCTTCTTCTTAAAAATTAGAGTTTTCACCAGTTGATTGATCTACTTCAAATTTCATGTCTGGAGGTGAACGACTGCTTCCTTGCTTAGTCTCTTTTCTTAAATGACACGTTGCCTTCTCAATTTCTGGATTGTATTGTATTTTACCTATTTGAGAAGCACGAGTCATATAAGACAAGAAGTCAATAGTAATTGTAAAAATAAAAACGTAAAGAAACTAAGAAACTTAAAATAGTTCCCTGGAAATAGCGCCAAATTTTGTTCGTTTCGAAGCCCCCAAAATAATTCCAATTCTCCGAACTTTTATAGTAATTATGGAACTAGGTCGAATCCCTAAAGAACTGAACACTAGTTTCTTAATTTCAAGCAATAAAATTAAGGAGGGGGTTTGATTAAATAAATTATTAACTAAAATTAAGACAAAAACAAATTAAATCAATTGAATTTAAAATTAAGAAAGTCAAGATTATTGAACTCCAATTTAAGGGAAAGGTCTGATCTAATTGTAACATTGATCATTGGTTTAGAAAGAATATTTTCACCATTCAAGCAATTAATCCGAAACATATTAGGATAGTCGTAATAAGTCTCAAAATTTTCTAGATTAATTGGTTCAAAACCTAGCATTCAAACCAAAACTTATCATCTATTTACTGGGTGTGATAGCATTCCATATAAGATAAATGATAGCAATAAGTTCTGTGAAAAAGACTATAAATTAAATAATCGAGATAGTTGTAACTATTCAATCAAGTTTTCTTGTTTATCATAAGTTAAATATGGAAATTCATAAATAACTTACTTGCTATTTATACCATTCCTTCATGACAATTATGAATCACTGAATTCCTAGATAGCGATATAACAATTAATATTAAATTAAATTGTCAGATTAATTGAATATCAATCATTCATAAAATATGAGAACTTAAAACAAAAAATACTTGAATTAAAATGTGAATAAAAGTTTGGAACACAAAACCTCACAAACTTACAATTAGAGTATTGAATCCCCTTAGATTAGAAAGATGAGTTTAGCCACATATGGATTTCTCTCCAATAACAAAAATAGAAGAAAGATAAAGAATTGCTAAAAAAAAGAAGTACGAACACTTTTTCTATTGTGAGAAACGTCCCTTTTATAGGGTTTTCTAATCTAATGCTAATCTAACTCTAACTTCTAAAGATGCCTATCTAAAACGAATTCAAAATCAAACTCCTTCGTGATAAGGATAAGGCAAAGTCTTCCAGTCAAATTCCAACTCCTCAAGTGATCAGCCTTATCCACTACATCAATCTCTTCACTTTATCTAAAATTTATCATTATCATCAATAGAGTCCCAGTTTGATGAATTTTTTGCTTTTTATCTCCTAAAATAAAATAAACATTAATTTTAACGTTTAAACACAAAAATAAATTCAAAACAAAGGAGATAATATCAAATAATTAATCACGATGAGATCTTATCAATAATATACAACTTTTTATAGAGGAACAGAAGCATAGACACGATCTTAATCCATCGTGTACTCTTTAGTAAGTGCTCTATCATATGATACGATTGTATGCTACTTACATATCAAGCTATGTTTCCAATACATGTTTCTAAAATGAACCTGCGTATGAACATGAATATGTTCTAGGTTATGTTTAAGCTAATAAACTATAACAACAATGATATTTGGTGCAATTTCTATAGTGACCTATAGAAGTATAAGTAAATTATACCATACTGAGCTTGAAAAAGATCACTCATATTGTTCCTAACTTGTTTAAGTACTACACATTTGAAAATGAGGGTTATAAGCTTGAGTATGATTGTAACAACATTGTAAAAAGTTAAGTTTATTCATCATTTGGATGCTCAATTGGATATAATAACTTCTCCAATTTCTTTTGATGTATTCTCTTTTAATTTATTTCATCTATAATTTGTCTAAATTTTTTTCAAGTTGATAAAACCATTAGATCTAAGATTTTGTAGTTTGTCACAAATAATAGAGTTAGTTAAGATCTTTTTTCTATTATGATAACATAAGCATATATTGATTTGTAAGTTGTTTTTACTAAGAAAACTAAAGATGTTTGAGATAAAGAGAGTGAACTGGTCATTTATTATACTCTCCTTTCCTATATAAGCAAGTTTTTGTAATGAAAAACGCTTTTAACGGATATATATATAAGTGTTGTCAACTTGTTCTTCCTTTGTTATGTTTGCTCTAAGTTTGTTTTATTTCCAACTCCTTTTCTAACTACATAAGTCAATATGTTTTACATTTTATTAGAGATATAAGGATATTAAGGGATTATGTGAGTAAAAATCAAGAAAGAATATAATATTTCCTCTCAAATTCATAATAAAACTAAGTTATCTAGATCTACTACAATAATAGCTGCAATAACTCCCTCCACAACTTATCCACCTATGTTCAATGGTGATAACTTATGCTATATGAGCAGTCAAGATAAAGACTTATTTAAGATCTTATGACCTATAAAAATGGTGGAAATAAGTGTTGAATCATCTTAAATTCCATATAACCTAATAATCATTCAATTAAAGAACCATAATAAAAAGTAAGCAAAGAGCTATAAAGCACTTATAACCATTCATGCTTTAGTTTCAAAGGGCCATTTTTGTAAGAATAACAACTTTTAATTTTGAAAAAGGAAGCTTGGAATAAGATAAATAAAGAGTTTAAAAGGTCAAATAGGATAATAAAACCTCAAATCCTCAACTTTTTTGGGGATTTTTAGTTATTGAAGATAAAAGAATATAAATATGTTAAACAGTTCATTGAAAAACTCATAAAGATTCTAAATTAGTTAAGGTTTACTTAAGGTGGAGATAGAAGACAAAAAATTTTTTGTAAAGTCTTTATAATTGTCTTTGAGAGATTTAAAGTCACAATCTTAACCTTAGAGAAGTGTAGGGATATGTCATAGCTCATATTGATGGATTTTGTAAATTCTCTCAAAATTTAAGAATAAAGAAGGGTGCAGAGGCAAGAAGAAGTTGGACAAGGGGCATTTAAGGATAACAAAGCTAACATAAGCCAAGTAAAAATAAGGAATAAAACAAAAAAGAAGAAAACCAAGAGAAACAGGAAGGACATCATAATGGAAGCAAGGAGGATAAATTTAAATCTTATGAACATTGCAAGAAAAGCAACTATAAACCAAAGTATTGTTAGTTCAGACCAAATATAATATGTAGGGCATACCTTGACATCCTTTGCAATATCTAATTACAATAACAAAAATGAGTGTCTTATAAACTCGATTTACACATGTTATATGACCTATAATAAGTCTAATTTCCAGGCCCTTATAGGAGTATTTAATCAAGGTGGAAATGGAACTTACATAGAGGTGAAAGGAAAGGAAATAACCATTATTAAAATGTATTCATGTATCAAGTTGATCATTGATGTATTATTTACGCCAAATCTAAAACAAAATCTTAGGGTGGGTTAATTAGTTGAAACAGGTTATGCCATGCATATTTATAAAGGTATTTTAAACATATTTGATCCATTTAGAGCCGATTTTTTAAGAGTGTGCATGAAAATTAAGTTGTTCCCTATTATATGATTTAAAATGTCATTAAAATATGAAGAAGAAGGTTGATAAATATATTATGTTTGCTTTGGTTGATAAAGAAACATTTAAGCACAAGAATAATAATAATGATAATGGTAAAAATATAGACCAAAATATTTTTAAAAGAAAATATTTGAATGATTTTGAGGTTGCCAAACTAGTATAAATGAGGTTGGTTGCAAATTTGAAAGCTTGAAAAAATTCAAATGTTAACCATTTTAAAAGCAAAAAAGTTGTGAATCTTAATTCTAAAGTTAAAAAAAGAAGTTTTAGTTAAAGGGGCAAGTCTTTTAGTTAAGATTCGTGATGAATGTAATAAGAAATCTTGAATTTGGAATATTATAATAATGCTATCAAAAAATAAATTTGCAATAAAGTAACAAAGGAGTTTGGAATGTTTAACAAAGTTTACACATAAAGAGGGCAGTAAAAAAAACAAAATTCACAAAATGGATGATGAAATAAAGTTGTCTTATTACTTATCAAAGGAGGAAGTTATAACTATGATGAATAAAATTCTTTTAAGAAGGAAACATGGAGGTTTAAAGGAAAAACTTAGTTTTTCAATAATAAAAATCAGGAAGGAGTGTTGTAGTTGATAGTTTCTCTTGAAAAATCAAATTAAGTAACCCTTAAGTCTAATTCAATTTTGTTTTAGTAAGATTCCACTTTCTAGAAAGGAACATGGGCATATACATGCATGTGTCCCAGGCTATGCATCACCTAGTAAATGCTCCATTATCTAACATAGTCGTGTGTTACTTGCGTTTCTATTTGTGCATTTAATATATGCTTCTAAAGAGGAACACACCTTAGAATATGGTCACTTAGCAAAATATGTTCAAGTTGATAAACTATAACAATAATGATGTTTAGTGTAATTGTTATAATGATTAGAGAAATCTAAGTAGATAATGTCATATTGAGTTTGAACAAAATAATTCATATTAATAATGACTTTTACAAACATTACACACTAAAAAATGAGGGTTGTAAACTAAGCTCAAGTAAAGTTGTACCAATATTTGAAAGTTTAAGCTTATTCATGGTTTAGATGCTCATTTGGACAAAATGTCTCTATAGTTACTTCTGATTTGTTCTCTTCTAATTTTGTTCATTTGTAAATTATCAAAATTTTAACCAAGTTGATATAACTATTAGAACTAAGAGTTAGTAGTTTGGTCAAACATTAGTAGAGTTAGTCGAGTTCCTTATACTGTTATGGAAATAAAAACATCTACTAACTTATAAATTACGTTTGCTTATTTATTTAGAGGAAATCAAATATGTTTGTGACTAAGAGTGTGGCTTGGTTATAATGAAAAAAAAAAGACATTTGATCCATATACATAATTGTTGTTAACTTATTCTTCCTTTATTATGTTTAAGTTTGTTTTATTTTAAACTCCTTTTTCATCTATATAACTTAAACTTTTGACCAATTTTTTTGTATTAGTGGTGATCGCTAAATTTTGAAATTGTTGGTTTAAAGGGTATGATAACTATAACATGCACCATTAACTAGCTATATGTGTTTGATCTATTAACTTATAGACATTTTTGTTAGCCACTATTTTTAGCTCATTCCTTTTTGCATTAGTAACGTACCAATAATATTACAAGTTCTACCACTATCTATTAAGATGCTAATGCATTATTTGTTAAAATCTAATGACTCTCATTTGTCTAAGTTATTCTTTTTTAAGGCTAGATATAGGTTGAAGAGATTTCATAAGTTGTTTTAATGAGGAGGCCTTAGAGTTAATTGTCGCACAACCTTTCTCTTCCTCCACTCCTATTTCTTCCTCTTCCACCACTAACATATTTCACTATTTCTTTATTATATATGTTAAGTATGTATTTCTAATCATACCAAAAATATAAATCCTTGCACTCGTCTCATCAAACTCCATACTACTAATTTAGATTTGTAGGTTTTCAATAAGTCATAATAATTATTGGTAGTTAAAGTTACCAAAGAAGGTAATATTCCTATAAATGGATTAGTGTTTTCATTATTCTGTTAATTATTATGTGAATGATAACTAAAGGGAGTGACACATAGGTTCAAAGAGTGTTGTAACTTAAAATGATTCTTATGGTGGGTTTAACAATTTTTAATAATGGCCTCATATTTCCTAACCAATATGAAGGCTTATTGTAAGGTGTGGGGATTATGAAGCTTCACATATAGTTATAAGTCAAGTCTAAGACCTTTAACAAAGAAACCAACAAGATAAGACTTAGTAAGCTTTAAAAGATTGGAATATCTCAAACATTACATAATATTCTTTGATTTATATTTCTTATCTAAGATCATTAAAGTCACCACTGAGATCTGAAAAAGCCTCCTTATTTTGATTATATTCTTAAGAGACAATTTATGCTATTTAAGAGTAAGTCCCTCTAGATGTAATGTTACAACCTTCATCTTAAGATCAATGAAGTCTTATCTATAAAAAAATAAATGGTCTCACTTATATAACCAACTGTAAGTATTCACTTTATTAAAAGTGGGAAATCCACTTTGATAAATCAAGTTGAAGTTATGTAATGAAAAGATTCTTATGGTTGAGGTTTTATATTTTCTAAACCTTTTTCCTTATTCTGTTAAAGTTGAAGCATTTATATGAAATATGAAATTATTATTACTTCTTAGTCTAATTTAATGTTTTTTTACAATTCTAATGAATAATACAACTTTATTAAAATCATATAATAGTCTGTATACTCTTTTGTTAAAGTTTCAAAAAGATATATAGGTATAGTCATGCCCATTTTTAAAGTTATATACCAAACTTATGTTTTTAAAGAAAAACATGATTTGAGTCACATCTGTTTAACAGATCGTATAACCTATTATAGCAATATCAATATATAGATATGGTTTCTCCCCGTGTTATAGGTTGTGTCCCTTTCTAAAGAGGAATATACGATTATATGCATTGTAAAAAACTTTGATAGATACAATCTAATATTATTTTCAGTTAAGTTAGTTATAACGTTTACATCTTATAAGAAGTTACACTTCCATTATGGTTATTAGATCTTTTTCCTTAATTTGCACCTAAGTTTTCTATGTTTTATTTAGATCTTAGCATACTTTTTTTCTTATTACATTTCATATTTTTTATTTTAACCATATGATTAGTGAAATGAAACATTTCATCTTAAGGGCTGCAGAAGTGAATGGCTTTAACCATCTGTGTTATTCGAATGGCTTTAGCCAACACTTTTATTATTCAATGAAGAAAATTATATGGTATAGGTTGTCAAGATGAAAGTTTATTTCAAGGATTTTAATATATGGTATATGGTTGAAATAGAGGTTATTCCACCTTAACTTCCACATAATTTAATAGTAAATCAACTCAAAAATCATAGTGAAAAGAAAAAAGGTATAAAGCCTTAGAATCTGTATATAGTTTAATTTTCAAATCAATCTTTACTAGGATCAAGGCGTGTGAGACTAATAAAGAGGCTTAAGGAAAGATCAAATAGGAGTTCTAAGGTTTTAAAAAGATAAGGATACTTCAATTTTTCAACTTATAGAGATAATTTGAGTTATTAAAAATGAGTGAGTTTGAAACCATTAAAGAGTGTGTTGACAAACTTATGAAAGTAGTAAATCAACTTATATTGCTTGGAGAAGTCATAGAACGTAAGAGAATTTTTAACAAGGTCCTCATCAACATTCTTAAGAAATTTGAGGCCAAGATTTAAGCTTTGGAGGCCAAGGAGAGTGATAGGACAAAGGAGAGCATGTTAAAGGAACCTTTAAAGTGAATTTGACACCTAACCAAGCTAGTTCCAGTCAGAGAGAAGGTAAGAAGAAAGATGAAAAGAGGAACCAAAAAAACTAAGGAGATCAATAGGTCAGCAGGTAAGAGGGTAAGTTTGCACATTGTCTATATTGTAAAAAGATAAATTGTACTCTTAATTATTACTGGTTTAGGCCTAATATGAAGTGTAGGGCTTGTAACTAAATTGGAAACATTGAGAATGTGTGTAAGAAAAAAAACAAAGTATACCACACAACATGCTAAAGTAACAGAGAAAGATAATCAATAAGTTAAAAAACTCTCTTCACTATATTTACATTATTTTCTTGTACTAAGTATTCATAGCTTTTGGATTCTAGGTGTACATGCCATGTTGTTTATGATGAATCTCTTTAAGGTAAATGAAAAAAATTAATAGCAAAGACATAATAGGCAATATTTCTCTTTTGAAAGTGAAATGAAGATGATCATTTGTTATAAATACTTCAAAAAGTATGAAGCTAATAATTAATATACCTCTACTATTTAGCCTTGATCAAAATTTGTTAAATTTTGGTCAATTAATTGAAAAAGTAAATATAGTGAGGGTGAATGGGCTATAATTGATGTTAAAAGAGTTGAATTGATAGGAGTTTGCATGAAGAGAAAACGTTTTTCTATTAATTGAAAAGTTAAAGTTGTGTATCTTAAGGAGATTACTTTAATAGATGTTGTGAAAGTTGTTTTTGTTAATTAATCCATATTACAGCATAATACGTTGGGGTATGTTGTCTTTTTTGAAATAAAGAAGATGAATGAGATTGACAATGTGCAAGGTCTTCCTAAACTTACTTAAATTAAAAAAAAATTATCAAGTATACCACCTTAGGAAACAAGTAATATTTCCTTTTGAAATTCTTCATGGAGAGCTCAGAACAGGTTAGTATTACTTCATTATGATGTATGTCGACCTACGAATGAGATTTCACTGAATGGAAGCATATTTAACACTATTAATTGATGATCATATTTATAGGTGGATTTCCTTCTTGAAACATAAGAGTGTAAGTACTTGATGAATTTAAGAAACTAAAAGTGATATTATAAACTCAAGTAATTAAGATATGACAATAGTTCAAAATATGTTTTCAAGGAAAAATTTATTATTTAAAAGAAGGAATTTATCACTAATAAATAGTCCCACACACTCGCCAAAGCAAAAAGGAAGAACAAAAGCATTAAGAAAATGATAAGGAGCAAGAAGATTGAACAAGAGTACTTAAGAAGTTTTTGGTTAAAAGATTGAATATCTTAATCGTCGTCGTCATCATCACACCCAGTCCAAAGTTCCGTAATAAAACAAGGTCTGGAGAGGTATGATAATACACAACTTTACCCCTACATAGTAGAGAGGCTATTTCTGGTAGACCCACATGCAGATGAGACAATATAAGAGTGATACAGGTTACAACGAAAATAGGTAAAACTAGCACGATAAATTATTATGTAAATAAAATTACAATAGATACATAAATAAAAGAAAATAAAAATAAAAGGATATACCAGATGGAGTCTAGATCTGCGAGTACCTGATAAGCTGCAAAGTTCGACTATTCTTGTCTTTAATTAAGTTAGGAGTCCTTGCTCAGAGAACCTTAAGGTATGACAATCCTACTTTCCCTATACACCTGTCCTCAGAAGCCAAGTTGTATGCTCATAAGCCTTGTCCAAGACTTACACTTAAAAAAGCGAGAAAGGACGTTAGGTTGGACTTCCTACAAGATAATCTACATATCACGAGTAAACATCTCTTAATAACTACTATATTGTTTTGGTGAACTTTAAAGATTAATCCTTTACCCTTATCCAATCACGTCATACTTTTCTATTTTTAACCACTACCTTAATAAGGACCAACTCTGACATATCCTTCTTGATCACTTCCTCTAATTCTTGTAAGGCCTCCCTTTTCTCCTTTTGTATTTACTAAGGGTTATTTTCTCACAGCTTCGTACCGAAACAACAGAGGTCCTCCTATGCACATGCCCAAACCACCTAAGCCTAGTCTCTCTCAACTTGTCGGCAATACTATCTACCTATAGTCTGTCTCTTACCATATGATTCCGGACCTTATCTCTTTTGTTAATGTCACATGTCCATCGAAACATACCCATTTTTACTACTAACAATTGTCTTGTGTGTCTACATTTGCCAGGCCAACACTTTGGCCTATATAAAATGGTTGGACGAATCACCATTTTATAAAAATTTTCTTTAAGTTTTAAAGGAATCTTTTTATCACAAAAAACTCCTGATGCGCTTCTCCATTTAACCCATCTAGGTATAATACGATGTACTGTATTGGCATCGATATTACCATCACTCTGGATGATGGACCCAAGATATTTAAAACTTGATTTCTGTGGTATTACGTCAGTACCAATTGCTACCGTAGCCTCATATACCATCTGGCTTCCTGAAAAGTTGCAATCTAAATACTCCATTTAAGACCTGCTCATTCTAAAACTTTTCAATTCTTACGTATCTCTCTAACATTCTAGCTTGAAATTGACCCCCTCCTTGGTCTCATCCACTAGGACAATATAATCATCAAATAACATACACTAAGGTGCCTCTCCTTGAATATGTTTGGTAAGTTCATCTAACATTAATGTGAACAAAAAAGGGATTAAAGCAAATCCTTGGTGTAGTCCAACACTAATAGAAAACGATTCTGTGTCGCCGCTTATCGTCCTTACGCTAGTTAATGCTCCTGCATACATATCCCTAATTACGTTAATATAGGTTATAGGAATGCCCTTTGCTCCAAAAACCTCCATAAGAGTTCTCTAGAAACCCTGTCATACGCCTTCTCTAAATCAATAAAAACTATATGCAAATCATATTTTTGTTCCCTGTAGCTTTCCATAAGTCTACGGAGTAGATGTATTGCTTCTGTCGTGGACCTATCAAGCATAAATCTAAATTAGTTGGCCGCTATATAAGCAACTCTCCGGATTCTCTTTTCAATTACCTTTTCCCACAGCTTTATGATGTGACTTAATAATTTGATGCCTTTATAGTTATGACATTGTTGGATGTCTCATTTGTCCTTATATAAGGGAATCAACCTACTCAATCTCCATTCATCTAACATCTTGACTAACTCTAGGATCACATTAAAGAGTTGAACTAACTACTCAATACCGACAACTCCTATCCGCTTCCATACCTCTATAGGGATCTCATCCGGCCCTATGGCCCTTTCACTCAGTATCCCTCCCAAAACTTTTGTAATTTCACCCCTCGTGACCCTATCCCATGAGTACCTGTTAAAAACATGCCCTAATATGGAGGCTTCACTTAACTCTATGTTGTCCACTATATCTTTGTTATAGGGGCCATAAAAGTATCTTTGCCATCTCCTCTTGATAGCTTAGACCTCTATAAGTTCCTATCTTGCTTCATCACGTATACAATAGACTTGGTTGAAATCATTCGTTCCACGTGTCCTATCTCATGCTAGCTTGAAAATCTTTTATGCTCCCTTTAACGTATCCAAATCCCTATACATAGTCTCATACGCTTCTCCTTTAGCCACTGAGATTGTGTTCTTTGCCTTTTGTTTTGCCAGTCTATACCTTACTCTATTAATTTCCTGCTCTGCCCCTATTGTACGTGCTAAAAGATCTTTAAAAGTTCTTTTTTTTACCTTTACCGTCCCCTGGACCTTGCTTGGCCACCACTAAGATTTCATCCACCCTCCCCCCTTCCTTTTGGATACCCCTAGGAGTTTTGTGGCAGTTTCCTACACTACGGAGGCTACCCCTCCCACATCCAATTAGCATCCCCACTCACAGACCATATTGAATTAGACTTAACTTGTGTCCTAAATTGTTTCACCTTATCCCCTTTTAGCCTCCACCATCTAATTTTACGACAA
>JAOSBK010000206.1:42055486-42073049 GCA_027568895.1 Erythroxylum shatona
ACCAAGCATAAATCTAAATTGGTTGGCCGCTATAGAAGCAACTCTCCAGATTCTCTTTTCAATTACCTTCTCCCACAGCTTTATGATGTGACTTAATAATTTGATGCCTTTATAGTTATGACATTGTTGGATGTCTCATTTGGCCTTATATAAGGGAATCAACCTCCTCAATCTCCATTCATCTGACATTTTGACTAACTCTAGGATCACATTAAAGAGTTGAACTAACTACTCAATACCTATAACTCCTGCCCACTTCCATACGTCTATAGGGACCTCATCCGGCCCTGTGGCCCTTTCACTCCATTTGTAATTTCACCCCTCATGACCCTATCCCATGAGTACCTGTTAAAAACATGCCCTGATATGAAGGGTTCACCTAACTCTATGTTGTCCACTATATCTTTATTATAGAGGCCATAAAAGTATCTTTTCCATCTCCTCTTGATAGCTTAGACCTCTATAAGTGCCTATCTTGCTTCATCATGTATACAGTAGACTTGGTTGAAATCATTCGTTCCACGTGTCCTATCTCATGCTAGCTTGAAAATCTTTTATGCTCCCTTTAACATATCCAAATCCCTATACATAGTCTCATACGCTTCTCCTTTAGCCACTGAGATTGTTTTCTTTGCCTTTTGTTTTGCCAGTCTATACCTTGCTTTATTAATTTCCCGCTCTGCCTCTATTGTACTTGTTAAAAGATCTTTAAAAACTCTTTTTTTTATACCTTTACCATCCCCTGGACCTTGCCTGACCACCATTAAGATTCCATCCACCCTCCCCCCTTCCTTTTGGATACCCCTAGGAGTTTTGTGGCAATTTCCTGCACTACGGAGGCTACCCCTCCCACATCCAATTAGCATCCCTACTCACAGACCATGTTGAATTAGACTTAACTTGTGTCCTAAATTGTTTCACCTTATCCCCTTTTAGCCTCCACCATCTAATTTTACGACAATGCTTGGTAAAAAACTGTAACCTCTACCCCTTAATTCATAGATCCAAAACTAGCAATTTATGTTGAGTCAATATGCACCATGATCTGACACGTTTCCTGACAAGAAGATAATCAATTTACGTCTTGGACGTGCTACTATGAAATGTCACTAAATGCATTTCATTTTTCTTAAAAAGAAATTTGCTATAACTAACTCATACGCTACGGTCATATCCATTAAAGTCATCCCATTATCATTTCTAATGTCGTATTCGAAACCCCTATGAGTTCCTGTATATCCGTTTGAAATAGTCCCTATATGGCCATTAAAATCACCTCCTAGGATGATCTGCTCCGTATCAGAGAATAGTAGAAGCACCCCATTCAGTGTCTCCCAGAATAGACATTTTCATTGTATGTCTGAACCAGCTTGAGGTGCATACGAACATACGACATTGAGAACCACATTGCTAAAAATAATTTTTGCCACTATAATCCTATCATCGACCCTTGTAATCCCCACTACTTGTTTTATAAGTTCCTTGACCACTAAGATATCTATCCCATTTTGCTTCCGCGTACTTCCCAAGTACCGTAATTTGAAACCCCTTATCTCCTTTGCTTTAGATCCTGACCATTTAGTCTCCTGAATGCAGGCTATTTGTATTATATACTTGTCTAAAATCTCTACTAAGACTTTCTTGTTAGTGTCCCAATGTTCCAAGAGCCTATTCTCATTCCGTCATCTCCTTTTTTAATCCCTGTATGCTTCACGCACTAACCCGCTTGCAATGATTCGAACTGCTCGATTTAAAAGCATCCCTCCTACCTCGTGTCTTTCACTCTTTCCGTAGGTACTATCCTAAGAAGTCCTTTAAAAAGCTGATAATAATAATAACAACAACAATAAATAGAAATAATAAGAATAAATAAATAAATAAATATAATAATGATGATGATGATGATGATGATGATGATGATGATAGGACTAATAATAATAATATAAAAATAAGAAAAATAAGAAAAATCAATAAATAATTAAATAATAATAAAATAGTAATAAAATAAAACTAAGAAAAATAATAACTACTATGCCAATCGAAGGGATCCTCAGTCCTGTAGAAACACACATGTTCTCATTACAATGGAAGAGCTCATAAAGAAAATACTGAAGTGGTAGGCGAGAAGGTCTCTGTGCCTGGTAAAGAGAGATTCTACAGAGGGAAAGGTGTTGAATAAAACACTTTATAACCAAAATGAATAAAAACTTTGACTTACAAAGGAGGTCGTGTATGACAAAGGAGTGTGCTAACAACGGGAAGCAATAGGAAAAGACTTATGGGAGAGGATTGTAACCTATTGACGAGCTCTAACCGTATTTTACACACAGGTAACTATCCTAAGCTATGGTATAGTTGGTGATATTCCCAATTAAGGGAATTGTAGATTTAGCAAGTTTCCAATGTAAGAAAAGCTTTTTCTACAGAGGGTTAATAAATGCCTTGTTAAATCGACAAAAAGTATTTTCAAGACACACATGCTCTCTCTCTCTCCCTCTCTCTTACCATCTACAACTATAACCTGCTTCTTTCTACGTAAAGAACTCCAAACCAAACTACACTGTGTACTACACAAGCCTAGACTTCAAGAAATAATAAAACTGAAGTTGCTAACTGTCTAACTGTAACTAACAATGTCCATCTAATGAATACATCTAACTGACAAATAGAGAAGAAACTAAGTTTAAAAATGGGGACTTTGATTTAATAGACACAATACATACAAGGAAGATCAAGCAATGCCTACTAACCCCATTTTGCATACAAAAATTTTTGAAAAACACAACAAAAGCCAATGGAAGAACATGCATGTAGAGAAAAAGCTTCACGCTCCATATAAGGAATACCAACAAAAGAAAACTAGTGACACCTTATTACCAGAAACCCTCATTTCTCATGACAAAGAAAATGGTGAGCTTTAGTCGGTAACTCGAAAAGAAAGAGACTAGTTGTAAAGAATGTTGTTGCTAAACTAATAAACAAACTTAGAACCTCCAACAGGCATTAATATATCAATGTAAGAAACTTATTATGCTCAGCAAAAACAATGGCTATTGTTCACAACATAAATAAATGCATCATATCCAAAGAATCTTGACCTCCCCAAACCTCAAAAAACACAAAACCTAGATCTGAAAAACTCAAGATTAACCCCAAAAAGCATAAGAGGGATACAAAAAGAAAGCAAAAGAAGTAAATGGGGAATCTAGAGAGAGAAAAGAAAGCTTACTTGCTCTAATGCCAAAACAAAAATGCTTAATAGCTCACATACCTTTGATTGTTCAAGACAAAACAACTGTTAAATCCATGTAGGTTGTTGTTATCTGGAATTTTTCGAACCCTCATAATATTTTGAATATAGGTTCTTCTCAGTCTAGAGGTTGGCAAGCAAGAGAGACTTTTCTAGGCAACCAAATAAAGAAGATACAAAATTCTCAAAAAGAAACAATTAAGCATGATATGTTTCCCATCATGACATTAGAAGGTGCATCATATAAGACATGATTTGGCAACTCGTCTTTTATTGAAAATTTGAGAATGCTTAGTAATTGGTCATTTTTTATGTTCCTGAAGTTAAAAGGAGAAAGCATGATAACAAGGGTAAACTTTGAATGTTTTTAGGCTATACTGGCACAATTAAAGCTTACAAACTTTTCAATGTTGTAGCAAGAAAGATTCAAGTCATCAAAGTTGTAGTAATTAATGAATTTTTAAAACCAAATTGGAAAAAACAATTAAATGGTGATGTATAAGACTGTGAAGTTGACTCTTTTTCTACTTTATGATGAGGAAGAGGTTCTAAAGGAGGGTCAAGATGATATTGATATTGAGATTTCAGTTAGAAGAATAAGGTCCATCCACTGAAATTTATTAGATAGCATATTTGGTTGATGTTGAGCTAACTACATTTTATGAGACACAACTAAAAGAGAGTGAATTGCAGCTATGGAAGAGGATATTTCTATGATAAATAAGAATGACATATGGTCTTTAGTAGAAAGGCCATCTAATCAAAACGAGCTTGGAGTTAAATAGGTTTAGATCCTAATTTAATCTTATCGGATCTATTAATAGGCTTAAGATAAGGCTAGTTGAAAAGGATTATCTTTAACAACATGAATTGACTATTTTGAAAATTTTGCACTAGTTTGCAAGACATGATAACATCAACTTATTAGTTGTATTAGTTGCTAAGTGCAGGTGAAAATTCAATTATCTTGATGTCAAGTTAGCATTCTTGAACGACATTATCAAGAAGAATATATATATTGAGAAACCAAAAGGATTTTACTAAAATTTATAAAGAGTGTGAAGTATGCCTCCTACACAAAGCTCTTTATATGTTAAAAATTACCCTTTAGAGCTTGATGTAGTAGGATTGATGATTATCATATTAATCAAAGGCTTATAAGGAGTGAAAATAAAGCTACTTTTCCTTTGCTGGTTGAGAACATATCAATAAAATTGATTATTTGCTTGTAAGTAGATGATTTGTTGATCTCTAGAGATGATGGAGAATATATAGCTTCATTCAAGAAAAAGTTTGAAGTTGAATTTGAGATGTATGATTTGGACATATATACTGCCGTTTTGACATAAAAATTAAGAAAAACTAAAAATTCAATCATTACTAGTCAATCAACATATGCATAATCTATTTTTTAAGAAGTTAAAGAACTTTGTGTACCATGCATACATCATCTTGATCTTAAGAAGAAAAATTTTAAATTTAATAGACCTTGAAATACTCTTTTACTCATTTTGTACTTTTATCCTTTTTATTTTAATTATACAACCAATGAAAGGAAATCATTATTATTATTCATTTTTTCTTCTCCATCTTCTGAAAATATTAGTAAAAGAGGTACCACAAGAAAAACAACATTTGACATATTCCACTATAGAAACTTTCCAATCTTTAGTGGCAACACATTTTGTTGAAAGAGGTCTTTCACTTTTCCAAACTTCTCATGTTTTATTTAGGCCTTTATACCCATCTTTTCATTCCTACCTATTATGTTTGGCACCTTGATGCTCTCTTTCAATCTTTAAACTCATGTCCCTTAATACCTTTTTTTATTGTTATACATATTTGGGTTCACACACCTCATAGCTTGCCGCATGATTACAATAATGAATTATTAGAATGATTGACTGCTTTGATACTAAATATTACAAACTTTAAACGAATTAACTAGAAAAAAAGAGTGTAGAATGTTCTAAAAAAATCATATTTTATTCATAAAATAGAGTTCAACAAATTTTTTATTTTGAGAAATGATTGTATGTATCGTTATTAACTATATAAAAATTGTTAAAATTTGGCCTGACTCTTATACAAGTTTTTAAGAAATATTATCTATCATATGGATAAACTATAGGATCTTTCAAACATATGCATCATTAATTAAATCAAATCAATTGCTTGGATTTGATTGTAGTCCACCAGATAAAAGACTCCTGAAAGAAACTCGTTTCTGGCATAATTCTTCAGCTAGTATTTTTGTTAAATAATGGTGAGTTTTGGAGCAATTGGTAAAGTTGCTTCTTTGTGACTATAAGGTTACAACTTCTAGTCATAAAAATAGTCTCTTTGTAAAAATACAATGGGAAGCAAGAAACAAGTTAGTATTTTTAGTTAAATAAGGGTGAATCTTAGAACAATTGGTAAAGTTGCTTCTTTGTGATTACAAGGTTACAGTTTCTAATCACGGAAATCATCTCTTTGTAAAAATATAAAGGGAAGATTGTGTACATGATGACCCTCTCTAGACTTCGGTAAAGCGAAGACTGTTGACTTTTTAGTTCTTAATTTTTTCTGAAAACTATCACTAGATTTTCAAATAAACATTATCTCATATTTATTGATAATGTCAATATGTTAACTGTTAACAATGAAAGATAACATCTCTAACTCATCAGATGTGTTCTTTCGTTATCATAAACCCCATTTATTCTACTTATCAAAAAAGTGAACATAGAGTATTGAAATGAAACAGCACATTTTACAACAAAGTCTCACGTGACTGTTTTAATGAACTCGAGTCTTGCTGAGGAGCTTCTCCATATCACGTTGACCACTACTGCATGTTTGTTTTAATTAACTTTCATGCTTGTTATCTTGAAAATACATTATGGGCTCTCTTTTGATGAGAGGTGCGTGCGTTAGGTGGTGATGATTCTTTAATTTCGATTTCTGGATGTGGTTCTGAATTCTTCATTAGCATGATACATGAGGGGTTAGTGAAAAATGCTTAGCTTCCTACCTAATTTAAGCTCAAAATAATATGAACCTGGGGAACTTTCGTATTGCTGTAAGGGTGGGAGTCTATCCCATATCACACACTCCTACCTCGAGGAGAACTTGCATAGTATAAGAAAATATAGACGAAGCTTGGAGACTTAATCATTAATAGTGTGTTCTAATGAACCTTGCTGGGGCAGAGGAGAGCCACCCCAATCCCTTACACGTGCCTCAGCTCTAAAAACCTGGAATTCAGGAGTTGTATGTGAATCTTCTGAAGAGCAATGAAGGGAAATGATTAGAAAATAAATAGTTTCTAAAACTTACTTCTTTCTGCCAATTTGCATGTTTAACGATAAAAACTAGAATGATTGTTTCAAGAAAACAACCAAGCAGCATTCCAGTCCATATGCCATTGACACCAAGATCAAACTTGTAACCAAGCAAGCCACCAAGAGGAAGTCCCAAAACATAGTAGCAGATGGCGTTGACAAGGGCAACTGAGAACTGCCAGCCCGCACCTACCGCGACTCCTGTGGAGGTGAGCTGAATTATTAGCTAATTATGAAAATTTTAACTTCTTGTAGTTGATAATTTGTCTTGGGTTAGAACATAGTTTCCAGTTACCATGGAGCACAAGTTGGATGCTGGTGATTAAGATTATTGCTGCCATAAAATATCCAAGCTTTGATGCCTCCTCTATTATCGCCTGTTTCCCAGTGAACAATTTTGGAAATTCTTCCTTTGTTGCCAGAAGCACAATTGTGAATATGGCTCCTAGAATTAGAGAAGTCAAAATAGTGATGATAGTTGAAAATTTTGCTGCTTTAGGATTTCCAGCGCCAAACTCATTTGAAACCCTCACACTGCAGTAAACATGGACAAATCAGCTTTTTAAGTCATCCTGCATTCTAATTTAATTACCAATTTTCTGCTGCTGAATAATTTAATAGTCCAGGATCGGTAAAAAACCTTATTGCTGCATTGAAACCCAAAGCAATCATCAAAGTCCATAGCTGAAAATTCATGCTGGCATTATGAAAAATGCTAGTAAGAATACGAGAATATATTAAAGATTCATCATGGCCAATAAGAACAATTAGCTTACCAAATGGAAATGGCGTCCACTGCAATTTCTGGATTCTTTAACCATCCAACCATGAGAATGACTGCTGTATAGTACCAGAGCTCCAAGCTGTTACCAACGCACGTAAAATTGTGAAACCCTGAATATGCCGGTATGATATAGACATAATGCTCAAACACTAACCATAGCATTATTGCTGATGCAAGTGAAAGCTTTACGAAACCAGCTAACGATTTGAAAGCTGCAAAGGAGAAACCAGTCCAGGCATCTGGGAAAAACCCAGAGACAACATACACCACTTGAGACAAAACCAATAGCCACCATGAGATGTTTCCTGCAATGGCAGCACCAAGTAGACCATAACCCAACTTTGTGACCAGAACCCAATTTGCCAGGACATGAAAACCAAGGGTTGCCATAGAAAGGACCGTCATAACCCACACTTTGGTCTGCGCCTGGAGAAACTTCTGTATAGGGAAGTTGACAGCATAAGCTAACAATT
This sequence comes from Erythroxylum shatona, assembly GCA_027568895.1. Taxonomy (NCBI): domain Eukaryota; kingdom Viridiplantae; phylum Streptophyta; class Magnoliopsida; order Malpighiales; family Erythroxylaceae; genus Erythroxylum; species Erythroxylum shatona. The sequence goes on from JAOSBK010000206.1 coordinate 42,063,320, forward strand.
GAGGAAGAACCAATCTGGAAAATTTTCCAGCAAGTTCTGATATTCTTTTGTCTTGATGAAGCAGCTGTAGTATAGGTGATGCAAATACATAAAAGGGTGTTAAAAACAAAGCTGTGACCCCAGTAATAATCCATGATCTCTGCATGTAGATTCCTAGGAGGTTCAGTTGTCCAGCACCAACAGCTTGACCGCATAATGTCTCTAGAGCACTTCCCATTCCTAGCTAATTAAAGAAAATCACATATTCAGTGGTAGGTCAGCGCCTTGTCAAGAATGATAGCTCAAGCATTATAAGAATGAATGTATAGTAGCGAAGTCTGTGTGTATGAAAATGAGCCAAAATTGGTAATATGCTATTTGTGGTTGCATCCGATGTTGTGCAAATACCAATTTACATACTTTCGTAGCTGCTTACCATGATACCGTATGCAAAGCCTTCAATTACATTCTGAACTATAGAGACAGCAGCAAGCTCTACATCTCCCAAACGTCCAACAAAGGCACACGTCACAAAGCCTATTGAGAATTGTGATACTGCAGTCAATATAGCAGGTGTTGCTATTTCCCACACCTTCTTCGATTCATCCACGATTCTTCTTCCCAATTTTTCTCTACACTTAAACTCAGTCACCTGCATTTCTATTCCAAAATGTTGTGCCAGGGTTGCAGACCCTTTCGATTCCATCAAAGGACTTTTCTGTTTCCTTCAATCCTATATGATGCTCAAGCACCCTCTTCATCAATTATTTCACACCCTATGCCTTTCTTTCTCTGCATATCTAATGCATATATTAGTTAAATAGGAAGCTCAATCCACATCTACCATGTTCTCTACTTGCAAGAATTACTGCATTCAAGTTTTAACATTCAAGTAACACAAAAACCATATGCAGATCTCACCTGATGACTGGGATAACGTAGAAAATTAGGAAGTAGGTGTTTTTATTGACTTGGATCCACTAATAAATAAAAACTTATGCAAGGGTTGTCAGAGAATCAAGAGTCAGTAGAAATTTTGACATTCGTTTTTTAATTGATAGCTGCTCACCTTACCAACCTTTTCTGTATGCAGATCGACGTGTGCACTTCTAAGCGTTTGCAAGTAGTTGCTAAGCAATTACGCAAATATAAAAGAAAATAAATTAAAGAAAAGAGTAGATAGATAGAAGCAGGATTGGAAGGTTGGCTGGTTGAATTCTATACATCAATAGCTTGAAATTCCCATATTCCAAGCTTGTTGGTCCTTTGAGAATCATTAGTTGACCTCTCAAGGTATTAAATTGGATTCACAACCGTATTTTTAGTCACATTATTGTTAGTTTAGGGAAATTGCGGTCCAGGAAGAACATCCAATTTGCTTATTTCCTGTACTAGTCTTTACAGAGAGATGTCAGTTGCTTGCAAGAATTCTGATATTGGACATCGAAAGAAGCAAACTTTTATCAGAAAAGACTTAAAAACTTTTTTTCTCATTTGAGGTTCAAAGTAATAAATTTGAGTTCAGTTGCACTTCTACACAACATTTTAAATAGAAACAGCAGGCAAGTGAATGGAAAGAAGCATCAGCAATTCCTAATGTCTCTCACATCATTTGCACTCTTAACCCTTGAATTCATACACTAAAGAATCTTATAAGAGCCAAAACAATCTCCTGTTCCTTCTTCTGTCATCTTGAACCAGTTCCTATCATAGAGTTATTTAGAATTATGATTAAAAAAAGGGATTTATCTCTTCCACTACTGAGTCATAATAGCTAATACTTGCACTTACGTATCTAGAGTTCCTGTTATATCTTTTCACATATTTACTGAGTAAATTATTTAGTGTTGAAAATGTAAAAATATGAGTGTAATTATTTAATTGAATTATTTGTTGCGTGTTCAAGTTAATATATTGTCTTTCCATTACAAAGAATATTAATTTGCTACGAATTGAGCATCATTTTAATCAACAGCTGTAATATAATAAACCCTGATTTTTTCTTGAAACTTTTTGATTATATCAGTGCATTTGCCAACTGGTCTGGAACTTCTTGTACTTACAACTTGCGGCTTAGCTAACTATTGGCTATGGACAAATACATTCAAAGGTTTTTGAAAGCAGTCGATCATTTGATCAGATTCACAGGTCATACAACTAAACAAGGACTTTACAAAATCAAAATCTGAAAAGGAAAAAATGAGCATTTCAAATTTGCGAAGAATCAGCAGCAATATCTACCAACTCTTTGAGTTGCTGGCACCAAATCTTGAAGGGTAAGAGTTGGAAATAACAACGAAGTATTCCCAGACCTTTCAATTATGTCAATATCATTTTTTTATTACTCCAAAGCAGACAAAATAAGAACTTGGCTTGGATCTTCTGGTGCTAACTATTTGTTAAGAGGGCAGAAATAAAAACAAGAAGCAGGATGGCCAACCACGTCTTAGAGTAAAAGATTACGACAGCCCACCACTTGTGTTCATTTGGGATTTGACTTTGAGACCATATTTTAAGCTGTCCATATAGCCGAATGGCCAAAGAAAAGAAGTAAGTGAACATAAAATAGTATTATACTGGATTCCAAGTCCAAATACCAATAAAAGAAAGGAACGCATTCTCTGAACTTGGTAGGAAGATCGAAGTTGGCCTACATTCAATTCCAAGTAGAAGACTATTAATTTGAAAGTTCTTCACACTATGTTTTTTTTCCCCATCTTTTGGAAAAAGAAGTGAACACAAGATCCTTTAGACAGAGTTCCTTTCGTTTTTTATTGTTAATAAAAATTAGGGAAGACAGAAGAAAGGCTTTTCTTACGAGTAATTATCAAATTTAGGCCAAGTATGTTTGGATGTTCCCCCTATGTGCCAGATAATTTGGTTTAAAAAAATTCAGCATTCCTTAGCACAGAGAATATATGCTGTAGTTGATAGGATTTGGATTTCATTCAGAGTTGACTATTTATTCATTATATATTTTTGTGTCAAAACTACAAATTTAGAGCAAAACTTCAGCTGTGATTAAATTTTAGAGTTTTGGCTCCAGAAGCCTAAGTGCACAAATCCCACAAGCTTTAAAGTAGATGGCCGTCCCAACAATTCCATGGCTCCCCACAAAATTTTGGTAGTCCCAACTCCATCACAGTGACAATAATGCACTTGTTGCTAGCAATGAGCATGTCTTTCAGAGATGGTGGCATTAACAAAGAATGATGAAAGAACACAGCAATCAATTTCACAAATTTTATCCAATCCAAGTGATTTTATCGATTGAAGAAACTGTCCTATAAATTTGGTAATGTGAAAGTTCAATATTTTGGGCAGCCTCATGCAAAAGTATGATATATGAGAACTCTTCAACCTTCAGTTTCTTCAATCTCCAGGCTTTAGTCTTATATCCTTGCGTATAGATTCAATAATTCTAAGTAGATATTGAGAAAGATGTTGCAGAGGTCTGTCTGGAACTGCTGTTTCTTAGCAACTGTTGTTGGATTCATATGTACAGAATACATGGATTTGATCATTGACATCTTCACTTCATCACAGAATTTGTTGAAGAGTGATTGGTAGATCCAAACTTTTAATCTTTATTTAACTAAACTCCCTGAAAACTAGCCACTGATGGCATCAGATTGTTTGGAAACAGACGATTCAACTATTTCTGGAACTTGATCAAGTATGTAATTCATCTCCTCTTCAAATTCAGGCTTTGCCCGATTAGTCTTTCCTCCAACAATCACCATTGTTCCATCTTGTAAAGCCCATATCTTTAATTGAGAAGACAAGAAAATGGAAAAGTTTGCACTCATGTTAACATATTTTATAGCTAGGGAAACAAACTCAGAAAAAGAAAGAGACAAGCTAATCATGCGAACAGAATTTCACCTGTGAATGAGATAAAAAGCTGATGCAAGTTGTGAGCATCAAAGAGCCAAATCCGGCATAAACAACTGGTACTCCTGGGTCAGTCTGAGTGAAGAAAAGGTTGATTTTCTTGTGTAAAAGATGAGTTAGTCCAAAGGAATTTAGTTTTTGCAGAGTCTGAAAACATTCACCTTTAAATCAAGACCAGTACTTCCAATTGCATCTTCAATGACAATTTTTATGCCGTCTATGTCAATTGGAAGTTTAGAGTTAGGTCTCCGTACACCAACAAATTTCCCTTCTTGATCATATAGAACAATGGATTGCAAATCACGAGCAAGCATTGATCTAAAAATTTTGGGGAAAAAAAAAGAACCATGCAGGGGGGAGTCAAATACTAATTCTATCTCACAAGAAAGACCCAGGGATTAGTAATAATCATAAAGCTTTAAGATAGGATAATCGCCAAGTTTTTTAAAATAATTTTTTTAAAATTAAGAATATAGATTTTTTTAATTAAATCGGGTCTGGGTTGCCTAGACCCAAGCTTACCTGAAGCCAACTCTTCTAAGTAAACAAACAGCAACTTTCAGACCAAAACAAACTTCAGGAAACCTAAACTAGTTATGACAAGAAAAGTATTTATCATTCCCTGAATTCACACTACAGAAAGTAGGCAAAATAATGACAGGAACGTACATGCCCTTGACATTAGTATCATCAGCAGTCCCAATTGGTAAGAAGGTACCATAAAGTTTCTTGTCTCCATTGATCTTTAAAGGTGCCATAGCCAAATTGAAGGGTCCTTCATCATCCTTAAGTACCTGTAAAGCTGAGATGCTCCAGTCCGTCTGGTATATAGTGATGCCACCATAACGCAAAGGATCATTAACACTAATTGTTTTCCTCATCAGTTCTTTCCCATTAAGGTCAAATAGTGACAAGTCAGTGTGAAATTGTCGCACCTATGAGGATAGGAATACATTAGCGGGAACAAATTAGAAATGGACCTTATCCATTATATCAACACCTTAATATTTGTGGAAAACACTTACTGAACTTCCTTGTTCGAATATTGGAGAGTCACCTCTAAGAGGACCATGAAGAAATATCATTCTTATGAACAAGCTCTTAGTTACAGCATTTTGACCAATGACTCCATATCAAATTGAAAGATTTTGAGCTAAATCGCCATAGAATTAGAAAACAATTCTAGATACAACTTTTCAGCATGACAAAAATCTGCAGTGCAAAGTCTTACCTGATTATGATTCTTTATACCAAATCGAGAAACATCAAACTCACCTGCCCACTGTCATAGTAATCCATGTAGAACCGGTTGACATGAACTTCGGTATTGAAAGCTTCGGTTGGAGTAGATAGAAACCCACTTGGGCCTAACACATCTCCCACAACAAAGTTCAGTCCTTGTGGAACATTAACTGATCCCCTGAAACTCCCAGCTGCACTAAGTGTTCCACCTGCCATTATCAGCAGCAATGCCAAATGCACTCCAATTGGGGCAAATCGGCCTGCTAGTCCCTTGAAAGCATATAGACACGGCCCTTTCATGAATACCTGAATGAGTCAAGCCTTGGACATTGAGAATGAAACTTAGTTTTTTTAAAATAGTTTTGAGGACCTAGGAGCAATGTAACGACAAGAGTAGAAACTTAGCATCTAAAGCCATCTTAAAATATCTTATGTTGATAAAATGCAGGCATATCAGGAATGGCAAACATTTAGGTCCCATGGGACCTTATATAGGCAAACCAGCAGTCAAAAATTGCAAGAATTCAAAGGGAAATGGACACAGATTAGACCTCATATCCAGCACCCATCAAAATTACTCCCAAATCCTGAAGAGAAGCCCTTGGTAAGGAGTCAGAAATTTCTTGCTTACGAATGGTCCCTGCCGACCGTAAGAAATTCCATCTACATACCGCATAGGTTGGGTCAGTTGAACTTCTCAATCCTAGCTGAGGCCAAGAACTTTATGAGAAAGCTCAAACCTTTTTGCAACCTTCACAATAGGGATCTGTGTTGTGTAAGTGCAGGCCATAAGAGAAGCTCCAAGGAGAATCAGCATTCCCAAGAAAACAGGAGAGGAGAACATGTGATCAAATCCAAGGGTTAGAACCCACCTCCAAGTGAAGAATCCTAACAACGGATCCTCTTCAGGGAATTTCTCAAAATAGTAGTCTGGAGCCTCTCCCTGATCAATGGCAGTACCTGAAGAAAAGCATCCATACATATACTGTTCAGTTGCAACATATAATGCAACTTAGGTGTACAATGCCCATTTGTCAACCAAACAAAATAATGCATAATCATAGTTTTATAGTACAAAATCTCGATTGAAACAACTCAATTAGACATAAATCAAACAATAATTAAAAATTATTTCTTCGAGTTTCTGGAACTTCCTGCAATGACACAAACTGAATTGCAAGAATGAAGAAACGGAAAAAACGAAAAAATGACATACCAAGAGCCATGAGAGCAGCAAGGGTGAACATCTCTCCTATAGCCACATTCAAGTTCGATAAAACAGCCAAAGCTCTCCTAGGCAATACCTTCATAAACCCAAACACCCTTCCACCATCTGCTTTCTTTGCCTTGCTTGGGATCATCCTATTACCACTATCACTTTCCTCTGACAATGGTGGAGAGGATGTTGTAAAAGTTATCTTCTTGGCCATCTTATTCTCATTGTTCTCAACTCCTTTTGAGTTCCTAAGCTTGCAGGTAAGAGTTAAAGGTTGAAACTTTTTGCCGTATAGAGAGTGGAGCTTGGGTTTGAACTCAGGAGTGGAGTAAACGCGAGGAGGGCCTAGACAGAAATGGGTACGGAGTAGGGAGGGGTGAAGGGTTTTTGAGGGGTTTAGAGATGCCATTAGAGGAGAATTCTGAAGCTGGGTGGCACAGTGAACACAGAGTTGAGCTGTAACAACCAATCAAGTTAGTTTATCCTCTGAAGGATATTTCTCTCTTTTTATGGAATTTTTTTATTTTTGACAAACCAGCATTTGCATGTCACCAAAAACAAACCACCCTTCTTTTACTTTATTAAAAAATTAGGTAAAAATCTGCATGAATTTAAAGTCATATTTTGTTTAATATGACATTTATTAAGAGTACTATTATCTAACTCTTTTCTTTAGTAATAATCGAATTAGCTAACAAAAACTCACTCGTATGAACTAAATGATTATTTTGTTTGGTGGTAGAAATTTGAGTTCACTTATATAAAATTTTTCTTTCTAAAAGTGAGAAATTCATTTTCTTAATGCTAATTTTTTTGGGTGTTAAAATTCTTAACAGTGTGAGAGTCTTATATAGTTATAAGCATATACATTTAATTATTACTTATAAATAAATTATTAAATATTTATTTTTAAAGATTTTGAAAGTCACCTTTAAACTAATAAACATGACATGCCATATAAATTATATTTTAAATTTATGGGATACCTTAAATTTAATATAAGATTACAATTTTTCTAACCTTACAATACAATTTAAAAGGCGATTTGAGTTCTAAATAAATAAGGAAAAAAATTGAAGCAAGAAACATTAAAAATCAACATATTATAAAACCTAATCACACCCTAAGAGCAATCAACTTACTTAGAATAAACTTTTTGATGCAAAAGAACTTAAACCGTTTGATGCAAACAAACCGGCTTACTTAGAATAAACATTTTGATGCAAAAGAACTTAAAGTATATAGAAGAAACAAAAGAAGAAAGATTAGTCAACCACAAGTCCTAATTTGGTGGGATGAGGATTGAGAATTGAGTTAACATCAAAGTTACGACTAAAATTCATATTGCATTAGGATTCCTAATTAGATAGGAAGTAGTAGTATTATGTTATTCTATTTTAGATATATTATCCTAGTTGAATATAACTTATAGAATTTCTATTATATTAGGATTTAAATTAAAAATAATTTTACTACTAGAATAGAGATTCTAAGAATACTATGTTTCAATTAGCAGATGTGATGCTTTCTTCTAAGAGTGATTACTAATTTTCTACTATTCATTCTTCATGTTCTTCACCAAATTCCAGCAACCCTAACCTAAATTCCAAGTCTCTCAAACCTATATTTCAACCATATTAAACCTTAAATTTCCAGTTTTAAAAAAATCTAAAAATTCTGCATTCCTAGCCAAAATTCAACCTTAAAACATAATATTCCAATAGCCTAATATCATCCACATTTCCTAATTCTGTGCTTTTTACTACTAGTTTATAATTCTTCTATTTGTCTTACATCAATTTGGTATCAAAACTTTGGTTCGTGATGACGAAGCGAGATGAGATACTTCTACGAGTTATAAAAAGATTGGACCTTACTAATTCTTTATCACAAGGTGCTCCAAGAACTAGCCCAAAAAATAATACCAAAAAAAAACTACACTTGATGGTGAGAGAGGAGCACGTGAAATCCAAGACAAAGAGACTAACACTAATCAATAGCAAATGGGGTTATGAAATCAATGCCTACTAAGGGATCTAAGACAAAGAAACCAACTAGTAGCATATGGAGAGCACATGCGAGCATTTAGAGGCCATGACAGAATTGAAGCACACAACGAACTCGATGTCAATACTAAGAAAGTTCATGTTGAAGCTCCTGATTTTGTAGGAAAGATGGATCCACACCTATTCTTGGACTGGACAGTAGCAATGGAAGATCTTTGACTCGTACCACATGTTAGAAGATTGAGAAGTTTGATTTGCAAAGATGAAGTTAGTTGGATATGCTAAAATGTGGTGGAGATCAGTAGAGGATAGACTTCAAAAAACAGGTTAGCCACAAGTTGTTGATTGGGAAGTGATGAACCTGAAGTTATCAGAGAAATACTTACCATTTCATTATTAGGAAGATCTTCAAGATCAACTCACTACCCTTAGACAAGGGATTCTGTCTATAACTAAGTATACACAAATATTTGATGAGCTTTCTATTAGATGTGAAGGGATGGAGTCAGAACAACAACTTATATCTTACTACAAAAAATGGCTTAAGGGTAGAAATTTGCAAGAAGCTGATAACGCAAAGGATTTATAGCCTTAAAGATGCCTATCACTTGGCATTAAAAGTGTAACAATATTTAGGACAACAAGCTAAAAAGTTTCGAAGCCAAATCGGGGAGTTTGGCATAAAGAAAACTATGATCGTGTAAAACTTTAAACCAACATCCAATACATCAAAATTTGCACCATAAAATAACTACATAACTTCTAAAGTAGTTGAATTTAAAGGCAAAGTCATGATGGAGACTGGGACAAAAGGAGACAATAATGAAAATAAGAGCTTTTGATGCAATGGGACGGGCCACTTTACTTATGAATATCTTACTAAATCTTTGCATATAAGAACTTTTCGTTATGTACGCCTCAGACAGGAGCAAGATCGCCAGTCTCGCTGGTGGACGGATGCCTTGATTGCTGCGTACCTGCATTTCCCACTTCCTTCTGAGGACGATGACCCCCTTGAAGGCATCGGCACATCTGGGGCCACCCCTTCTGACGCTGCGGATGATCACATGTTGGGATCCGATTTTGGAACCGGACCCCAACCGAAAAACGGAAACCTAAACGGAAACAGAAAGCGAAACAAAGAGGGCGAAAGTGAAAGAGCAACAAATCAAAAGCAAACGCGTGCAGAAACAAACAAAAGAAATCGAATCTGAAAGAACGGAACACAAACGAAAGTGGGCCAAAAGCAAAACGAATGAACAGACGAAATCAAAAGCGAAAGAATCGAAAGCCAATCGAAGGGCTCGGAATCAACGAAAACAAATCGCTTAAGAACAAAAACTTAACTCCGACATCCGAAAACAAATATTTTAGAAAAACATCGCGTTGGAAA
>JAOSBK010000206.1:42082090-42102226 GCA_027568895.1 Erythroxylum shatona
GATTGTTCATATGAACGATGATATTCTCATAGCATAAGAAATTTTCAATTAAGTTTTTGAAAAACTTATTTTTCTTATACTTTGATTAAAAAGTAATGATTATATATATATACATATATTAGACATGTCTGTGAAGATGCGAACTACCTACACTTGGACAAAAAGATCATATGAAGCTTCACTGTTTCCTGGGATTGGTTTTGAGCCTTTCCTGTGCAGCTTGTATATATATTAGACATGTCTGTGAAGATGCGGACTACTTGCACTTGGACAGAAAGATCATATGAAGCTTCACTGTTTCCTGGGATTGGCTTTGGGCCTTTCCTGCGCAGCTTAGGTGGAAGGCAAAAAAGGCCCCCTTTCGGATAGTTCAAGCCATCAGTGAGATACTACTCTGCAAGAGTTAGAATTCTAACCTTATATCAAGACCTACGGGCTAAGGGACAGTCTAAGGTAGACAATTTCTATGGGACGTAAGCCTCTCAAAAGGTAAGGAGGCGTGCAAAGTTTCCTCTAGCCAGACAGAGATTGACCCTCGAGTGCAAAGGCAGAAGGGAGCTTAACTACAAGATCTATCCATCGAGCAGGGATAAAAGTCGACCTCAATGATCTGACGTATGTATTCATTACTTTTTAATCAAAATATAAGAAAATAAATTTTTCAAAAACTTAATTAAAAATTTCTTGCGCTATGAGTATCATCGTTCATACGAACAATCTATTAAAATATGTATATAGACACACGTGACATTAATACCATTCCACTATTAAAAAAACCATTCCACTAAAAGTTACAAAAAAAACAATTAAAAAATTTGGATTTTAATCATAAAAGTCCAAATAACCACCATACAACAAGCGCGTCCTCGTCCTCCTCCTCCTGCTCCTCACTTATCCCCAAAACAAACAATGCTTCACTCTTTCTCCATCTCAGCCACCACAAACTCAGTCACCACCACCACCACACCTAAAAACCTTAAACCCCACCATCTCTCTCGCTCTCCCTCTCCCTCTCCTCACCCTTCTCACTACGTTCAATTCCGTACAACTTACCGTGAAAACCTCCGCTATCTCAAGAGCATTGGAGTCATTGATGCCAACACTCATCGCAACAAACTGCCTTTGCCTGACGCTACCACCCAACTCCTCGCCACCGTTAACTTCTTCAAGTCCAAATGCTTCGCCGATAGGGACTTCGCTAAGCTTGCCTCCCGTTGCCCACAGCTGTTTTCAATCGACCACTTCGACCCCACTGACGTTGAACCTGTGTTCCAGTTTTTGGCCGGTGATTTGCAGGCTTCACAACAGGAATCTAAAGGCCTAGTCTTATATTGCCCTGAACTTCTATTATCTGATGTCGAATACTTCCTTAAGCCAACACTTAACTATCTCAAGGAGCTAGGGGTGTCAAAGCTAAATGTTCCAAGCAGTTTAAATGCACATCTGTTGGACACTAGAGAGGAAAAACTACGTTCAAAGACCAGTTTCCTGAGAAGTATTGGGTTTTCCAGGGAGGAGACAGCTAGATTTTGTGCCAGATTGCCTGCAGTCTTCGGGTACAGTGTGGAGAGCAATTTAAGACCCAAGACGGAGTTCTTGAAGCAGGATATGAAGAGGAGTTTGGAGGAGTTGAAAGAGTTCCCACAGTATTTTGGTTTCAGTTTGGAGAAGAAGATCATGCCCAGACACTTCCATTTGAAAAAGAGAAATGTTGGAGTCAAGTTGAACAGAATGTTGTTATGGAGTGATGAGAAGTTCTATGCAAAATGGAAGTGAATGGAATGTTGGCTTTATTTATCAATTTGTATGGCAACTACCGTCTTGTCTAATTCTTCAGAATCCGTAATTGAATTTGATCAACCATACCCTAAATAGAAGAATAACGAACTAAATTGATCAAGTTTGTCCAAATTCATCTGATATGGCATTCAACCATCAGCAGAAACTTCGGGACCTTAGTATTCATCAAGTAACAGCTTTTAACCTTTTAAAACTTTTTTTTTTCCGTGGCCCTACAGGCCTGGCTAGAAAAATGTTCCAGAAATAATCAACTCTGTATTCTATTACATGTTCTCTATCGCCGGAACTTCCCACCAGTAAGTTCAAATGAAGTTTCAAGTTGTTCAATCTTCTTCAAAGGTCAGTTTCAAGCTGTTGATCACTTGGAGACCTGCAAACTGCAGACATGAGAGGCATGAGTATTCGGTAACTCAGCTAAAAATTATCATTTACTTTCTGTGGGAGACTTGGGGGGAAAATATAGCAAAAATGAGAGGCATGAGTAATTCGGTAACTCGGCTAAAAATTAACTTTACTTTCTGTGAGAGACTTAGTGGGAAACTATCTTTCCGTAGCTGGTGTTCAAGAGATGTGATTATAAAGGAACATAACAGAGTCTACAAATCATCAAGATTCAAGATTGAAACATGCTGCTTACAGATTTTCGTAATAGAAACAAGCGGGAAGAGATGTGAAGATAAGTGAAGACTACTTGTAAAGTAATAGTTGCTTTGCCACTACACGAACTTCCTTAACTGCTTTATGGCACAAAGAAAAAACCAAATCCCCAACTAATCATATAACAACAGAGTAGTTAATCACCCACGATGTTGCAGATAATTAAGACAGAGCAGAGTTTTGATATTGAACAAACAATAAAATTCTGTTTGGTTTCTACAAAATATTCCTTACGTGCAGATAGACAAGCACTAACATAATCCCACAAGCGTTTGGACAAAACCTTGATAAATATAATTAATACCTGGGACTCTCAATCTTGTTTTGCCAACAGCTCGATGTCAGCTCCTACTTCAGCAATCTTGAATTCCTTAGAAGCCTTGGCTACTTTGGCGATGCTTTCAACATCAAAGTCCAATGCTATTCTTTTTACTAGACCATCAAGCATCTATAACAAGAACATGCATGAAATTTAAAAAAAAAACATGGTTTGAATATAGTTGATCAAGTCTCTAATACAAATAAATAAAGAAGTAAATAAAAATAAGACAGTTATTCCTATCATTTAGCTGTTCCTGACTTCCATATAGTTGACATGGATATCCATGCAAAAGAGAAAAATAGTTCTTTTATACCAATAAATCTGAAGCAGGATGAGACTGCTCCACAACCAATACTAAACTAAAAGGCATACGAGCTTGTGTAGACAGTGACAAGAAAGTACCAGTGATCCAATGGCAACAAGAGCCCGAAATTTTGAGTCAGCTTCTAGGTTGTCCTCTTCTGCAATCTGTGGAGAGAAAATTGCAGTGAAATAGTTATAAATTGCATTCATATTGTTCACTCCAAGAGTTCTAGTTGGGATCCATTAGTATACTGTGAACAAATGAAGAATAACATGTACCTCAATAGCTGCTGAAAGAACTTGAGATTGACCTTCTTGGTCCTTCTTTTCAATTAACAGCACTGCATAACTGTAAAGCATGCCATGGGAGTGTTTGACAGACAATGAAGGGATGTTCAATCTTTATGTCTACAAGTATACACCAGTATTCATAGCAAAGACTTACTTGAGTATCATGGTTGAATATGATAACTGCAAATTCTTGTTTGGAGATGCATAGCAAGTTGAAAAAGCATCAAGAATCTGAAATTAAGGTCAATACCTTTACTTATTATCCAGTATGTCACTAAACTATAGAATACATGAAATATTTACACTATACCACAGAAGAAGTAAAACATAAAGCTATACCCTCAAAACTTGTAGACATTTTTAGATGTAAAAGCCAGTTTAATGTTAGCAAGAGGAATTAACATCCAGGTTATCGTTACTATAGGGCATCAAACTCTATATCCGCATACAACAAAGGGGGTTAACAACCACTGTGTGCCAAATTTCATTATCATTGTCCAATGCTACTCATCTAAACTTCTATCCAAGAAATAATACAGTTACCTCACTACGATGCTTTTGTAGCCAACTGTAGTAGCATGATTTCTTGAAGAGATTAGTAACAAAACGAATGCTGGTTAAAAGGTTTGGAGCAAGAGGAGGATTCTTTGTAACTTTCTTCACCATTTCCATCAGAACATCTGGTAAAAGTTAGGTTCACAGTAAGGATCAACTTTAAAAAGTAAAGAATCCCATGCACAGTAAGGATCAAACTTTAAAAAGTAAAGAATCCCCAAAAACTTGTTATAAACTGTTGGATGATCATGTGTCAGGACTAGTTACCAGCCTTTTCTTAAATCTGACACACTCCCTCTGACCACATTAACCATTATTGAATGTCATCAATAAATATGCAATGGTGCATTCACAACATTGACAACAAACTTTAAAACCATTACGGCAATCAATTTTCTCCAAGTACATTAAGTGACATGGATTCGCTGTACCATTTTCATCTTCAATATACTTGAGAAGTATGTGAGCCCCATCAGGGTGTAAAGTGATCATCCTCAGAGTGTCTATGACTGCAGATAAGAAAGAGAAAAAAGCTGAAAGAGCCAGTGGAATCACATGGAATGGTGAAAACGCATTGCATAAATTTTCATAAAATAATAAATGATATTGCATTTCACACGCTGAAGACGATAAAAATGAGATATATAGATACTTGGAACTGAAGAAAAATGACCTGGGAATATCATCTCCAGTGGCCAAGACTGTAACATTTTCAGCAATAATGCAATGTCAACATCTGCAAATTTACTTGTATGATAGTGCGATGTATCCTTCAAAATTTTAATAATTGCACTTATTCGGGACATCTCAAGCTCTGGTATAGATAACAGCTTCTTGTCCTGCAAAGACACACAACAGATATTCAATAAACACAATGCGACAGAGTGAAAACCTCACTGATGCTACTGGAAACCAACTACGGTAAAACACACTACCTGGTCAGCCAGCAGACCATTGTTGAACTCGGTAATTTTCTTCAATATTCCGTCATACTGAGCCACATCAAAAACAAGCATTCCTTTCTGCAAAGGCAACAATAAGATGCTAATAATTCAAGACAACAAAATTCACATAGTAAACTTTTACATTGATACTATCAAGAGAGCCAACAAGAAGAAACTAATGACATATTATTCTTGAATCAGAAGGAAGTTGAGATAACATGCTAATGAAAATCCAAGGAAACATGATCTTTCGTTTAAGATTCAAATAAGCTATTAAACTCGTGGACTGCCTAGTCTGCAAAATATTTTTTGAAATGTCTAAACATTCTTATTGTTGAAATTTTTGCTGCTCCATAAAAATATTCCAAATATGAATAACAAGTCAATGATCACAAAAAAGAAAACCTAAAAAAGGCTTTCTCAATAGAGAGACATGTTTTGATCAGGAACTCAAGCAGCTCAATTTTCAAGAAAGTCATAGTCCCAGAACTAATATTCATTCTTATATCTAACTAAAAATTAAATAAAATAAAATTATCATTTCACACTAAGGAAAATATCATCATGCCAAGCACATGCATCCACATGCACTTTATTAATCTGATAGCCATGGAAAACTAGGGAACATTTTACATATCACAAGACTCAAGAATACATTTGTCATAACATCAACTAACAAAAGAAGCTGATTAAACACATACCTTCGGAATATGTTTGAAAGTAGGCTCTTTCGGGAAAGCTGCTCATTAATAAACAATAAAAAATCTTAAAGCCATTCATCACTAAAATGTTCAGTATAAGAAATGTTTCAAAGAGAACTTGAAATTGATTTGTCAGTTGGTTAGACACATACTAGTCCTGTTCGAATGTTCTCCAGGCACATAGGCACTTGCTGAGAAGTTAAATAGAGAATAATCAGTACTAAAAAAAATTGGAGTGAGGATAAAAGTTATGATGAATGTTACTCCCAATTCATAGCAACACTAAAAGTTAAACTTACAGCCTGTGTATGGGTCTCGAAATGATGAATCAAGTGCATTGCCTTGTTGACCTGTGTTTTGGAGTATAAACTCCACAATTTGCTGCCGATAGGAAAGAGGAAGATTTTCCTTGAGAAGCCATTTGTCAGCAGTATCATATGGATTATCTGGAACATCCCATTCAACGTAATAAAAATTAACAAATGTACAACTTCCTAAAGTGAAATTATCAATTATAGATCAAGTAACAAGAAAAAGTGTCTCATATCAGCTAAAAATTACTTGTTCATAACTACACTAACAAAAAAGAAAAGTTCAACAGAATTGGATGACGATAATTAAAAGATATTCAATAATAATATGATTATCCTTGTCAAAAAAAAAGAAAAAGAGATACCTGATCGGTTGTAAGGCAACTTACGAATAGGTTCACCATCTCCAATATCAACATCAAATACTGGGCAGTTAACAAGGATAAGAGATAAAAATGTCAACAAAACTCAAACTACTCAATATATACCTAAGATATGATAAAACTACAAGCTGATACCATAATCATATTCGGTTCCATTATGAACAGGATGCTTTGCTCCATCATCTGGTCCATCAACAACTTCACCAATCTGGAAATGGAAAAGATTAGTTAAACATCAGTTAAGCAATGCGAGGAAATGAAATTCTTACAATACTTACTTTATCCCACTTGTGTTCTCTCAAATTCCATGAATATGCTACACCATTGTCCCCTTCTCTCACAACTTTAGTCTGGCCATCACTAGTTCCTAATTACAAGATGAAAAATGCCGTAAAGATTTTGCAACTAACTATTTCTGATGGAAAGTCATCAGTAACAACACAATTTTAGTTTCTAATACAATTTTCTTAATAAAAATTTGCTTGTATACTGATGCAGCAACAGTTGTAGTATAGATTTAAAGTCCATTCACCAAAACTCAGAAGAAATCCAGCAGCTAAATATTCTTACATCTACTTCAGGACAACCTTTCAGCTATTAAATTAAGCAAACTGTTTCGCAGAGAAAGATAAAACTGTAAACACACCTGGAATTTGTAAAGCCTCAAGGCCTGGTAAATCTTCTAATTTCAGTCCTCCAACCCTCTTCCTAAAACCAAGAATGCCCGAGATAGACGCTCATTAATAGTGAATTGAGAATGTTAACTAAAATTTAGATTGATCTCACCAAGAATTATCTGTAAGTCCTAAAATACACGAAGAGAAAACACATAAAATAACAATTTTAATGTATATTTATTAACCTTAAAACACTAAAATTAGGCAAATATTTAGAATATAGATACATTCATGTAGTTAAAAGGGGGTTTGTCAAGAACTAAGGTAATTTGCACTTTATCAGAAACAAACCAGAAATTGACCAAGATAGCTGAATAAGTGATGTAAGAAACTATAGCTCATAATCACAAAATTAGGACATAAGGCTGACGTTAAGTTGCTGAAATATCAAATTTCAGGGCTGGATTTCAGCTAAGAATACTGAAATTTCAGCTTGGTATAGTTGGGGCTTTAGGATTTGATTGCTGAAAATTTAGGTTTACAATTTCAGGGTTTAATATGTCTGAAATTTAGGTTTAAGATGGCTAAAATAGGTTGGGTTAGCTGAAATCTAGTGAGGAACACAAACAATAGAGAGTAGAAAACTAGGAATCACTTCTAAGGTCTAAAGAATTACTCTTAGAAGGAAACATCACACCTTCTAGTTGAAAACTCAAGTTTGTAGAAAGATTTAAGACTGTTAGCCATTGAAGGGCTGAATATACACATATTTTTAGAACTCTTATTCTAGTAGAAAAAAGTTCCTAACAAATTTAAATCCTATTCTAATAAAATTCTATGAGTCCTAAACAACAAGGATAACATATTTAAAATAGAATAACATATTTAACTTCCTACTACTTCCTATTTAATAAGTAATCTTAAGACAATCTAAATTTTTACCCTTATTTTTAATGTCTGCTCAATTCTCAATTCTCATCCCACTAAATTAAAACTTGTGGTTGACTAATTTTTTATTTCTTCTATAAACTTTAAGTTCTTTTGCATCAATTCTCTCCCGCATATCTGAAGTCGTCATTGACATAGAATATAATAAATACTGATCATCCAAGTTTGGATTCGACTTTCAAAATTCAGGTTCTAAAATCAAAGTACTGTATCTTACTTTCTACTTAACGAGAAATTATCAATACCCTCCATTTCTTGTGGCTACAATTTATTCATCAAGAACATCCTCTATCTGTTTAAAATGGGGAATGATTGGAATTCCTACTGTTGCAGTAGAATATTGCATATCATCATATCCGTGATAAATATTTAAATCCACAACATTAAAGATACATATAATTCCCATATCACTTGATAATTCTAAAACATAAACATTAGCACTTATTTTCTTATCCATAATAAATATTTAAGTCCATAACATTAAAGATATAGCTAATTCCATATCACTTGGTAATTTCAAAGCATAAGCATTAGCACTTATTTTCTTGATAATCTTATAAGGTCCCGCACTTCGTGAATGAAGCTTCTTATATTTCCCTTTCAAAAAATGCTTTGGACAAATCCTAACTATCGCTATATCCCCTTCATTGAATTCTACCAATCAACGATGTTGATCAACATGTTCTTTATAAGACAAATTGTTGGTTGTTATCTTTCGTCGTATCTCATCAAAGATTTATCTTATGTGTTGTGTAAAACCTTCAACTACTCATGTTGTTTGTGGGAAAGTAATCAAATCAATAGGATTCCTTGGTTGAACTCTTCAGATTATTTGAAAAGAACTCTTACCAGTTGACCTATTTATAGAACTATTGTATACAAATTCTAACATAGGAAGAATTAGGTCCCAAGTTTTCACATTGTCTCCAACCAAACATCTTAACAAGTTTCCAAGCTTCTACGCACCACTTTTGTTTGTCCATCAATTTAGGGATGGAAAGAACTTGAAATTGAAGCTTAGTGTTTAATGTTTTCCATATAGTTCTCTAGAAATAACTCATAAACTTCACATCACGATGAAGACAATGATTAAAGGTAATCCATGGAGATAGACAACCTCTTTGAAGAAGAGTTTAGTAATATAGACAGCATCATAAGTCTTGGAACATGGAATGATATGACTCATCTTGCAAAACCAATCCTCCACCACGTAAATAGAATCATAACAATTTACAGTTTTAGGAATTTCCAAGTTAAAATCCATACTTATATCCTTCCATGTTGCATGAGGCACAGGCAGTGGCATGTATAATCCAAAATTTTGTTTCTTTCCTTTAGCTGATTGACATGTTCAACATTGTCGTATGAATTTAGACTCGTCCCACTTTAAAGAGGGCTAATAAAAGCAATCTTCAACCATTGTGATGGTTTTATCTCTTCCAAAGTGTCCTACTGCTGCTCCTCCATGTAATTCCCAAATCACATCCTCCTTTATATAAGTGTTAAGTAGGCTAAGTCGATTTCTTTTAAAAAGACAGTCGTCATAGATCACAAAAAGGTGTTGGTCTCTTCGTCCAACTACAATTTCTGAATAGATAATTTCAAAATCTCGACATGAAATATATTCTCTTTTTATTTGCCAAACCCTCAACTTTTACTGCTAAAGTGTTAAGCAAATGGCTCTTCCTACTCAATGCATTAGCTACCTTATTCTTAACTCCTATTCAACGTTTAATAACAAAGTAAATTGCTCCAAAAATTCACTCCATAAGGCATGCCTTTTGTTCAAGTCCTTCTGGAACTTAAAGTGTTTAAGAGATTTATGATTCAAATATAGATAAACTCCTTCTATGAGAGATAGTGACACAAATTGTAAAGAGCATGTACTAGTACATAAAATTACTTGTCTTAAGTTGAGTATTGTTGTTTCTCTTCACTTAAATCCTCACTAAAGTAAGCAATTAGGTGCTCATTTTGGTTAAGTATGCCTCCAATTCTCACATGAGTTGTGTCACAAACAACTTCAAATACCATAGAAAAATTTGGAAGTTGCAAAAACAAGAGATTGAGTCATCTTTTTTTATTTCTTTAAAAGCTTTAGTTGCTGACTTGGACCAAATAAACTGTCTTTCTTCAAACAATCAATAATGGGTATAGTTATGTTGCTAAAATTATAAATAAATTGCCAACAAAATGTTGCTAGACTATGAAAACTCGTGTCATGCACATCCTTTGGAATAGGTCAATCAAGGATGGCCTTAATCTTCTCAGGATCTATCTCCACTCCACGGTAGGATATAATCAAACCCAAAAATACAACAATTGATTGGTTGAAAGAACGCTTCTTTAAGTTGACATAAATTTTCTCTTGCCTCAAAACTCTCAAGACCTTTTGTAAATGTAATAGGTGGTCTTCTTTAGTCTTGTTGTATATTACTATATCATCAAATTATACCACCAAAAATCTGCCCATAAATGGTCAAAACAGTTGATTCATCACTCTCACAAAAGTGCTAAGTGCATTAGAGAGTCCAATTTAAAAGTCATTTTCCATTTATCTCCAAGACTAATTCTAATTTGATGGTAACCACTTTGTAAGTCTATCTTGGTAAAGATAGTAGCTACAGTCAACATATCTAACACGTAATCAAGGCGAGGTATTGGAAATCAATACCTTAGTTGAGATCTTATTTATCGCCCGGCAATCAATACACATTTGTCAACTTCTATCCTTTTTAGAAGTCAACAGTGCTAGAACTGCACATAGACTAAGACTTTCTTAAATTAATTCTTTTTTTAGGAACTACTCTACTTGTCCCTTCAACTCTTCATTTTCAATAAGATTCAAGTGATAGGCTGAAAGATTTGGTTGAGTAGATCCAAGTACCAAGTCAATAGCATGTTGAATATCTCATAAAGGAAGTAATTCAACTAGTAAATCATCTAGTATAAGGTCTAAAAAATCAGCTAACAATTCTCCCACTTCTTTTGTAATGTAAAGGGTGTTTCAGGTGACGTTTCTATTACTTCCCTAACTACCATTGCAAACTGTTACGGTTTGATCTAATTGCAAGGTATACAAAATTGATATGGGATTTATAAGGACTTTGGGCTCTCTACCCTCATAAGCTAGCTTTTGGGGTGTGGCTCTCCTAAAGTCCTTATCAATTGGTATCAGAGCTGGTCTTGGAGTGGTGGCCTGGGAGTGCCAGCCGTGACCAACATGGCCGTGACCAACAAGGATCTCAGAGTGGTGACCTGAAAGTGTCAGCCGTGACCAACATGGCCTTGTCCAATGAGGACATTGGTCCTTATGCGGGGACGAATGTTACGATTTGATCTAATTGCAAGGTATGAGACTTGAATCCCATATTGATTAAATACAAAATTGATATGGGATTTATAAGAACTTTGGGCTCTCTACCCTCATAAGCTAGCTTTTGGGGTGTGACTCTCTTAAAGTCCTTATCAGTTTTATCAAGTTGAAGTTTCTTAAGCTCGGCATGATTTAGAATATTACACCCACAGTTTTATAAATTACCGATTGCAGGGCCTGCAGATGATTGCTATAAATCCAGGTAATAAAAATATATTTGTAACGATTATTATTGCAGTTATAATACTGTGATCGCAATTTAAAATTAATTTATATCATATGATGGAAATAGATAGATTTCTTATCCAAATTGCTAAATTTTTTAATTTCAAATTTGTTATAAATGTTTTACGTTCCTATTTCAAGGAATATTTAATAACACAATCTCATCCCTGCTTTGGCTTGAGATGCTTGGTACCTAATATTTTCAATCATGTGAACCCAAGTTAGGATTACATCATCTGTGTCCCGTGTTAATTTTAGATCATAACTTACACTACAACAAAAACATATCAACAAACATCACGAATTCTTGAGACCTTTGATGATGTTTGTCCAAACGTTATGAAAAGAGTCAATATTTAGCGACGTTGAATGAAAACGTTGCGGATTTGTAAAGTGTTTAGCATTGTTTTTTCATTAAAACGTCACGAAATAATGAGCGCGACGTTTTGTTGAATAAAACATCACGGAAGGCTTGGGTTTTAAAACTCCCCCTTCCCCTGCTGCCCCACCAGAATGACGTCGTGTGCCCCTGCCCAAAACGACATCGTTTTCATTTTCTTAAAACTTACACTGCCCTCACCAGAAAGACGTCGTGTCCTCGCTCCCAACACGACGTTGTTTTGGAATTTGAAAACTTACCTCCCCCGAGATGAGATGACGTCGTGTCCCTACTTCTCAAAATGACGTCGTCTTATCTTCTGTGTAAATGAAAAACCAAAGTTTTTCATCAGTCCTGATTACGCTAGCTTTTGCCTTCCCTCTCTTGCGAACTACATTTTGCCGGAATGCTTTGAATCTGACAAGTGCTTCACTAGTTTACGTCATCTGTCATCTACAGTCGGAGTGTTTCTGCATTTTGGTGGAGGTAAGTCATTCAACAATTTTTCTTGTGATGAATGTAGGGTTAAATGTGTTGGTTTTTTACTCGTTTATAGTGAACGATTTAATATGGGTTTTAGAGTATTTATTCATTTGTTTTCATTATCTGTAACACAATGCATTTGGCTTTGCATTGTGTGATAGTATGTTAAGGAAGAAGAGATTATATGTTTAGGTGATTTGGGATAATATGATCACGACTTTGAAGTGTTCAACGAAAGTTTAGAGTGGTATGGATAGTTTTCGTAATTTTTAGATTGATTATGACAACTTAATTAATCAATTATGTTGAAAAGAAGCCAAAGATGTTTTTTTTTTTCATTTTGTCGAGAGATATGATAGATGATTTGTATATGAACCTTACCAAGTGTTGCTTGCTTTTGTAGTTAAATTGAAGAAGCAAAGCACATGTTCAGTGCGACTTACCAATAAAACATTTCATACTGTGGCTCTCAAGGTTTGTAGTTGTATTGTAGTAGTAGTAATTGGTTGTTGAGTTGTTGCAATGCCTTTCAGTTGTCTATTCTTATTTGGTTATGGTCTTTGCAGGTTAAGACTACTTCACCCAAGAAATACTGTGTCAGACTAAACGTTGGAATTGTTTTGCCTAATTCAACTTGTGAATTACTGCTATGGCCAATTTTTCTTTTTAGCTGGTCAACTCTTATAATGGGTGTCTTCATATGCATTTGGGTTTTCACCTTTTTAATCATTGTTTAGAAAAATGTATGTAGTAGTATGAAGTCTTGGATTTAACATGTAATTTTGACATTAATCTTTTTCATGTTTGGCCGTTATCTGCCTGTTGTTATAATTAGCCAACACCTTTTTTCTCCCCTTTTGTTACATTCAACATAAAAAAAAAGGGATGACCTTTTTCACTTTTGGGAAAGTTAGGGCTAGTGTGCTGAAATGCTAGATTTGGATCCAAGGAGTTATATTTGGATCCAAGGAGTTATATCTTAAGAAGAGATGCTTAGGAGAGAGTAAATTTTTTTTTTGGAAGATAAGCAAATTCATTAGAAGGACAAAGCATCTAGATACGAAATACAACTTAAAGACAGATCAAGTCAAGTAACTTTGGTTAGAGTAAACCAAATAAAGGAGGCCTATCATAAGTTCCAACTATTACACAATTAAGGAGACATTATGTTTAGAAGATTCCTAGAAATGGATATTGTTTTGATCTTGAGTATTAGATTCTGTAATTTAGTTTCATGTCAAGCACCTCATTGCCAAATATTCTTTTGTTCCTTTCACTCTATATGTAACAAACCACTGCTCCAAAAGTCAACCTAAATTGTTTTTTTATCCCTTTTGCTACAGAAGTGTATTTCTGTAGGATTGATTAGATTGATTATGATTATGTTTACATTTCTACTGTAAAAGCAAGGTTTGGATATGGATCTTAATCATCAATAAAAATTGCATTTTTTTTAGTGTTTATTTTTAAATTGTGATAATAACTACTTTTAAATAAAGTTAAGAATTGAAAATGTATTATATGTATCAATTCTTCTTCATATGTCTTATTTATTCATAAAGCCCTTATTTATTTCATCCTTTTCTTATTTTCTATCTAAGCTGGACTTGTTTGACATTCAGTAAGCTCCATTTTGAGAGTAGGGGGATGTTGAATGTATTAGTTTAATTTGTTGTCAACTGTAAATAATTATTAGTTAATTAGTTAAAAGCAGTTATTTTAAAATATTTTCAGCTTGTATAACAAGCTTAAACAAAATGTTGTGGTATAAGAAAATACTACAATATTTTTCACTATTTCTCGCAATCTGTACAATTAACAAAGTTTTATTCCAAGAATATATCTATCTTTAACTTTTTTATTTCTTTCTTTTGATTTTCATGTTTTTAAATTGGCTTCATTATTTTGGTGACTTATCTCCTTTTACTAGTATATGATTTCTTCTCAAATATGCTCAAATTATTTAGTGATTTGTGATTGATCTTTTCACTATGAATGTGTTTGTTTTATAATATACTTGCTTCATTTTCCTTATCATGGAGAAGTTGAAAAACAAATTAAGAGAAAGACACATTAAATGCAGATAGAACATTAAACCATCCCAAGGCAAAGATTAGGGTAGAAAATTTCTAGCAAGAAACCAATAAGAAAAAAAGCAACCTATTCCTTAACTAGATAGACGCCTACACCATACATCAACCTTAAAACTTAGAAAGAGGAAGTACATCAAGTACCAGAGTAAACTATAATCACAAAGTTATTAGTTGCCAAACTCAGATTAGGTTCTATTTATAAGCCTATCCATACTGAGGTTGGTGTTAAGGCCTGAAGCTAGTAGGGTCTCCTTTCCATTTAAAGGTGGTTTTGAAAAGAGCAAGTAAGTCTATTGAGCATAGAACTAGGAAAATGGGAGATGAGATTTTTGGTTTTAATTTTACTAATTAATCATACATGATATTAATAAGTCATATGGTAGTCATATATTTAATAGGTCTGTTGACATGGTTAGTCATATTAAAATCGTTCACTGTTGAAGTAACCTTTAGGCTATATTTATTAAAAAGTAAAAATTAAAATGTTTTATCACTACTTTTAAAAGTTATACATTGTCCATTAACATACGCATGTCTAACCCAAAAATAGGCGTGTCCTGTGGTTACTATACTGAATAATATGTATTCATAAGATTTTATACATTCAATTGCAAAAGTTTAGTTTTAATTTATCATGCTTTATGACAGATACTATTTCCAAGTGTGAGGAGGAGATAGTTGGAGGAGCTATTGGAAAACAAGAACCAGGTATGCTAACTTATAAGTATCAAGTTGCTGGATTGTTAATTGGTTTGTTTGCATTCATACTATAGCTATTGAATTTGCTCTATAAAATGCCATATTTTGCTCTATGCAATTCTACTAAAGTAAAGATCCTGCATTCATACATAAATAGAGATATGAAATGCCATATTTTCCTTAATTTGTTTTATGAATTTTTTGATTACTCTCTCCCTAGTTCTCCATATAGTTTATCAAATAATAATACAAATTCTACATATTAATATGTGTAGATGAAAGCTAACATTTCTATGGATGTCTTAGCTTGGATTATGTATTTATTAAAATCTTCCTTCTTTTATTTTTCCTAAGTCGTTAAACAATGGTTTAGGCCTTTCTTTATCTACGAATCTCATAGCTAGTTAAACTTCTTAGAACTCTTTATCTATGACTCTCATATCTATGACTCTTGTTACTGCTCGCGACACTTGCTGTAGGGCACCAATAGGTGGTGCATTATGTAGCACTTGCTGGTGCAATAATGCAAAACTAGTCTACATTGGCTGCATTGAGGTGCACCAATGCAGCACCTGTTAGTGTTGCCTATAATAGCACGTATTGGTGCCTGCAATGCTTCAGGAAGCACCAGCAGGTACTGAAATGCGACAGTTCTTTATAGATTTTCCATATATTGTAATTGTTTACTATAAATATTGTGTTTCAGTTTGATTGATTTGCCACTAACATAACATAATGTTATCATTCTTATATTTAATTAATAGGTATTTTTTTGCTCTATGGATAAGAGTTGGATGAATAGTGTTAAGGTTTCCCGTGAATACATTGATGGAGATAGAATGTTTATGAATTTTGTGGCTGAAAAAAAGGGCAAAGATTGTGAAATTTCATGCCCTTGTGCACGTTGTATGATGAGGTCTCAGATGAATGTTTTTGACAATTTAATTCAATTCAGTATGGATCAATCATACACCCACTGGGTTTTATATGGTGAACTATCATAATATAGATTTATCTCTAAGGAAGAAAGGCTTGACGCTGCAAATGTAGACATTGATGGGACGAGCAATGATATTAATGAAGGTGATGGTGACAGGAGGATGATGGCATGCAATATTTGCTTCATGATGTGGGTACTTTCTTAAATGATTGTCCAATTAATCAGGATGGAAGGAGTCCTCCCACAAGCGTCGGAGATTTTATTATTGTAACATCCTGTTCCTATACTAAGGGTTAAAACCCTAAAATTCAGTACATGTGAGATCAAAGAGAGATTTAGAAAAATATGCATTTCATGCTCATGCATAATATTAGCATACACACATGTGAATTTGATTATTACACACATTAAAATAATTGTTCATGCACTCAATTGATATTTTTCGGGTATAAATGATTATTTTAATGTGAATATGATGCAAATTATGGACTTTTGTTCTTAAAAATGGAGTGGGAATGTATAAGTAGTGAATTAGAATTTTGGTGAAAATTTGAAAATTTTGTGAAAATTTAAGGGTATTTTTGGACTAAGAAAAATGCCAAGTGGCAGAACCATTGATGAATAGTAGTAGAAATAAGGGTCAAATGGCAATGGAAATTTTTATAAATGACTTTGGGATTTAATGACTTATGTCATTGAAAATTGGGAGACAATTGGAGATAAAATGGACTAGTTATTAAAGTGGACCAAATGGAACCATGGGGAAGTGGCATATGGCAAGTGACATGTGTCACTTGCCACACCACTTGATGAAACACGTTTTTATAAAGTGAAAGACCATATTTTTTCCTTTCACTTTCCAAAAATGACAATGCTTCTCTCATCTCCATCTTCTTCATTTTCTTCATCTTCCTCTCCTTAATAACGACACTCATTTATCCAAGCCTAAAGTTGAACCTTGCCTTCTTCCATCACTATCCACTTAAATACTTTGCTATCTTCTTCTTTTTGCTAAAGGAACCTAACCTATTTCGCCCTAAAATTTGATAATTGTATGATGCTTGGAGGCTAGGGTCCTTGTAGACTCTTGAAGAAGCCTTAGATAAACAAGTAAGTATAAGCATCACTATTCTTGAATTGATGAATGAAACATGTTTTGATGATAGTTAAGAGTTAAATGTTCATAAAATGAGGATGAGTTCATGATAAAACGTCGGTGAGAAATGGGGATAGATTCATGTCTTACTTTTGTGTTTTGATGGATAATAGATTAGGGAATGACATAATGTTGGATTGAGTGAGTGAATGTTGTTTAAAGTGTGTTGGAGAAATATTAGCTGTGGCCTTTTCCACTAAATATGCTTTTGTATTTTAGCCATAACTTGTTCTATAGTTATCCAAATGAGATGGTTTTGATTCAAATTAAATTAGAGATATATGGCCACATTTTTCATGAAGACATCAAATTCAAATTCTATTGTTAAGAGCTTCTAATTTTGACTTGAAGTTCAGTATTGGGTGTAGGAAAAAGTGCAGAAAAATTGGATACATAATGCGTTCTTATTCTGTTTCCTTGATGAATTAATGTGAATCTATTTGGGTGATTTTGTGATAAAATAAAATGAGTCTAGAGATAAATAAAGGTATTAATGTGGTGTTTTGAAATGCAAAGGATCAAGGTAATAGTTAGAAATGAAATGAAGTGGAAATGAAGTTGAATATGTGCAGAAAGTTGATGACGAATGAATATATGTATGTGTTATATTCTTAGTGTTCATGATCAATCATGAACTATAAATTGTTTATAAATGATATTGAGTTGAAATGGAATTAAAAATAATTGGGGAAAATGATGAAAAATTGAACTAGAAGTGATAGATCAAGCATATGATGTTGAATTTAATAAGTAAAGAGGTGAAAATATGGAAATTATGATGCAATTGGACATACTTTCATGCAAGAGGCATAACTTTTTTTTAAAACTCTGATTGAGGTCATTTAGGCATGGTTTTAAAGAGGACTTCGAGATCTACAACTTCTATGAAGATCTCTAGAAGAGATTTTGATGTCTAGAGGGTCAAATTTTCAAGTTTATGTAAATGACCCATAAAGGTCTGTTTAACGGACATGGATGTGTGCCTAATGGGCATTCACGGGACAAGTGATCCTAATTGAGGCTTAAATGGGTCTTAAATTGAACCTAGAATGACTAATGTATGCTAGGTTTGAAGTGAAAATGGAGGTTATAACTTAGTGAATGAAGGGATAATATGAAGGGACCCAAAGCATGAGTATAATGGGAATGAAGATGTTCATATGATTGTAGCTATGATTCAAAGAAGTTGAGTACTATGTACTAAGTGATTAATTACGAATGAGAATTGGATATTATGAGATCATATAAGGTTAGAAAAGAGATGACGAGAAATTAAGTTATGATACAGAGTAACCAAGTGTTCTTAAGGTGTAAGCTTATGAATAAGCTAGACACATTCAAAGGGTAAAGATTGAATGAAGAATTTAGAATGATCATATGCAAATGAAGTGTAAATATAAGTTCAATTAGACAAATATGAATCATGAAATGAGAATGAGCATAAGATGTGAATTAAAAAAATGTACCAGGGATTATCATTGAGCATGCATTATACATTACACATATACACGTGTGTAAAACTAAATGTTTATGTGATTGTGACTGTGCAATTAATAAAGTGTTTGCAATATATATTTTACATATTGATGATACAAGATAGAATGTCCCCATCCAGATGTTTCTGGACCATGGAAGCTAATGCTAATCTGGAGCGTATTGTGAGTCAACCTAGATGGTCTCATTTCATTGTTTGTTTTGTTTTGTTTTGAATTTTTGCATTGATTGACTACTGAATGATCATATGAATGTGATTTGATTGTGTTGATTCCAGATGATGAAGGTCTGATGATTGTGATGTATGAATGAGATATTGAAGTGCTCATTGAATGTGATTTGGACGGAATAAGTGTTTTCTCAACTTAAATGTTGAATGTCAAACTAAGGTTCGATGACAATGTGAATGAGAATGTGATAGTGAATATGATTATGTGATATTGAGCACTTTCAATTGACTGAATATATGTATGCATTTCATTGCATGAATGCATGAAACATAAAGGCAATTGTGACTGGAGTAGCCATAAAAAAAGAGCTTAATGCTCAGAATGTGAAAAAGAGCTTAAAGCTCTGAAAGTATATAATAGCCAAAGGCTCACTATGTAAAATAAGCCCGGTATCTCCAACAGATATGGGACAGTTATTAACGAGCACGGTATCTATAATAGATACAAGATAGTAGTAGGCACTCGGTCACAACAAAGTAATAAAATAGAAAGTGAGGCTCATAAGTATTACATATGCATAAGATATGTATGATTTGAATTGTTTGAATGATTTCTGAACGTAATAAGTGTTTGAATGATTGAAGTGATTGTAAATGAAAATATGTGAATTATGTGACATGTGATTGAGTGAGCCATCGATGATGGTCACTCACTAAGTTTGCAAAACTCCCCCAAAATTTTCAATATTTTTCAAGCTCTGAAGAGTACTCCATTAGGCAAACGGGAGTGTAGCCACTACATTTAAGTAAGAGGTTGTTGGACCCCGTTTCCGAAGCCCAACATCGGACATGGAAGCGTGGTGCTTGGTACATGAGGTGAAACATACATATGAAAGGAAGGAGGAAATCCCTCGGGAGCACAAGGGGGCGTCGTCGTGGCGTGCGATGTCTCGCCGCGACGAGCCCTCTCGGCTAGCCACGCCGCGACGAGCAATTAAGCCCTCGCCTCGGCGAGCCTGCGGACGTTCGTCGCGACGAGAAATTAAGCCCTCACCGCGGGGAGCCTGCGGACGTTCGTCGCGACGAGCGTCTAGCCTCGTCGCGGTGAAGTTCCCCTTCGGCCCACATTGAACAAACTTGATACTTTCTCTCATTTTATTAAAAACAACACATCCCAAAACATAACAAGATACAACCAAGCAACTTCTAAATGATTCAATGCAGAAGATTTACATCATGTCTCATTAATATCCAAAAGATGAGTTTTACAAAGCTTTACTAACATTTCAA
>JAOSBK010000206.1:42121018-42131365 GCA_027568895.1 Erythroxylum shatona
TATTACCCACTCATCATTAACTTACTACATTCACTACCCAATTCCTCATTTAATTCCATTTAATAATTTCTAATTTCTAAGAAAAGTTCAGGGTCCAACATTATATATGGTAACAATCAGTATTATATTTTAACTCTTGAGACTTTCATTAAAAAAATGCAGACATAGAGTGTTCAATATGATCATAAATTATATCCTTGTTTGGAAACCAAGAATGGATGAAGAAGATAAGATCTTGTAGAGGAGGCATACCTCTAAATGCTTTACCAATAGATCTTACCTCAGTTTAATTAGGGTGCTAGCAAAGAAAATAACCTAGAGGAATCTAGTTTGGTTTAGCAAAAATTTCCCTAAGGCCTTCTTTATCCTATGGCTTGCAACTAAGTAAAGATTACAAACTATAGATAGGTTAAAAGATATTGTTATGATAAACACATTATACAAGCTATGTAACCAATCCTCTAAAACACTAGGTCATCTACTAAATTTCTATTGTTACAGATAGGTTATGGAGTTACTATAGAACCTATGCAAAATTCAATGTCATGAAAGTAGTTAGTATTAATTCCTGTTGTAAGCTAAACAAGTGAGATACATACATAAAGGAGACATAACATCTTTTTAACTAGAGTTAAGTTATGGAATTTATGCTTTATGGGAAGATAAGAAAATGAGAATACTCAAAAACCAGCAACAAAGCATTTAAAACCTCCACCAAAGCACCTTCAAATATATCAAGGAGTAAATTATGGCAAAAGGAATCTTTCAACATCTGAGTAATGAGCTAGCCTCCTCAAACTCATTAATATCTCCTAGTCCCTGGGTTTGGTTCTTGTTCTTATGCATTGTTATACCATCTTACTTCTTGAAATTTAATAAATTTTCTTCACCTTTCGAGAAAAATATTAGTCATTAATATAAGCTTTTAATTTATATAGGTTGTCCTTGTAAGTAATAAATTGATGCTCGGTATGTCTATTTTATCTTTAGAGCCCATTGCAATTATTAAAAATCTATCATAATTATGTTATGGTGTGATGAAAGTTAAAATAATAAATGTCGTATTGTGTTCACTTAAAGTCTTATTTTGTTTTACCCATGATCGGATTCATACTACAAAAAGCGTAGTTACTCTAATATGAATAGGTTTACTTTCAGACTTGGTGTATTAATGCTATGTGGGTATTTTGCATAATATACAAAAATAACTTAGATTAGATGTATTCAAGAATAAAGAAATATTCAAGAATACTTCAGGCAAAAAGAAGAAGAAGGAAAATAACATATATTAGAGTAATTTTATGAAACATAATTCATAGTCATATCAGGGCATTATTTAGACAAACAAATCTCAAGTAAAACAGTTCCTAAAGCATGAAGTCGCACCAACATCATCTCTCGGAGCCGTCTCGTATTGATCCACACAACCTTTATAGCAAGAACTTAGAATATGTCTAGCACTTGGAGGCTTACACATTTTATAACACTTCCTATGACAAGTTGGATCTCTGATAATGGCACAAAGCTTCAGGCATGACTTATAACAGCCTCGTATTTGGGTTGGCTCGAAATCATTGGCTGTGCTCATCCTCAGGTTGCATACAAGAATTGTCAGCATCATCACTAGTACAATGCTATTTAACCCAACTTTTTTGTGCTCCATGATTAATTTGTTCCTGTTGATACATCTTATTATAGATAAGTAGAGCCCTTTTATATCTCATTCTTGATGACCATATTTAATGATCTTAATCTTTCACCTTCCTATTATGGGAAATTTCAAGACATGGTATTAATTACTTTACTATTTTCTATATGAGTGGAATAAATGTAGATTTTTATTGTTGTTTTGGTAGTTAATTGGGTCATTAATGTTTTGATAATTGCTTACTACATATCAGTAAATGGTAATGGCTAAGAAAGGATAAGGGATGCCTTTTAGCCGTTTACGTTAGCAAAGAAGAGAGAATATTAACTTCCAATAATGCTGTGTTTTTAGTTTTACTAGTTATTTGCCAATTAGATTGTGTAACATATAAATAAT
The DNA here is from genome assembly GCA_027568895.1 of Erythroxylum shatona. Lineage (NCBI taxonomy): Eukaryota > Viridiplantae > Streptophyta > Magnoliopsida > Malpighiales > Erythroxylaceae > Erythroxylum > Erythroxylum shatona. The sequence goes on from JAOSBK010000206.1 coordinate 42,123,063, forward strand.
TACTTATTTTTCTTATGAAATCTAAGGAAAAAATAAATAGAACACTTCTTAGGGTGTTTAAAACATTAAAACAACTACGAGATATAGCCTTTAAATGTGGTGGGATAACCTAATATTAATTTTAAAAATTCTTAAATTGTAGTATATAAAATAAAATTCATTATTATCACTTAACATTATTTTTAACCAAGCATTTTAAAAAGCACATTCATTATCAAAAAAATTATAAATTTCACTTGCATGTTGGAACATAAATTTAATTATTGTAAACTTCACTTACATGTTAGAATGTAACTTTAATCATCATATAGGCGCAAAAAAAAAAATAGAATTAGATACAAAAGTTTATAGGATCACCAAATATGCACTAACTGGCATCAAATTACTTATGAATTTCAATCTTTATTTTTATAATATTAAAGTACTTTAATTTTTATAGAATTTCTCCTCTTATTAGCTTATAATTTTCTATATTTTTATTTTTAAAGATAATATGTCATGATTAAAAAATTAAACGTCTTTGGTAATTAGAAAATGATCATCCATTGTGCTTTCTATATATATATATCATCTCCCACTCATGTATTATAGATTTAATCATACTTATCTAATAGCTCATATGGTTATCATACATCGATAGCTTATTATCATATATTTGATAGGAATATATGGCATCTCAATTATTTAAGTCAATCCTTGAGTAAATTTTGAATGTTATACCTTAAGTCATATCTCTATTCTTGTTTTTCTTTGATCTTATTTATTTTATCATGTGATAATTGTATTCAATTCTTTCATTATGATACTAATGGGCACTTTTGAATACGTTTTTAATGCAAGTCAGCAAACAAAAAGACATTTATTTGTTCTAAATTTCCTCAAATTAAATTAAATTTATTGTTTTAGAATTGTCTCATACGATTACATCACACATGATCTTTCAATAGTGTTCTAAAGTAGCAAATCTTAAATTTAATTTTTAAGAATTAAACAAAAGTCATAAGGGTGTATTATTATGAGGCTCATTGAACCTCTAAGGTCTCATATAATGTAAGTTGAAATATTATAACTTAAATTAATCTCTTTTTATGAACAATATTTGCACATATGGTAAAAGTGATGTGTTACGATATTAGCTCTTTTTCATTTAAAGTAGGTGTCTTTTATTTATAAAATATGTACATATATTGGTTCAAATATATTTAATGCTTTAACATTAATTCACTAATCTACTTCAAAATTCATCATTTCAAAACTCAAATCTTAAGTAGATTTAGTGACCATTTAATCAGTCCAAAATAATTTTCTTTTGTTTTAATTATTTAAACCAACATTTATATTTGACCTTCTTGCTTTCAATTATTAATTATATAAGCATGCCACGTCTCCATTTATTATGAATATTAAAGGTGATTGCCTATGCAACAATCACTCTCTTATATGTTTAACATCTTAATTCACATTAAAATATTTAACTTAGAGTAAATATACATTAAAAGTAAGCATGACACAATGCTTATCATATAATATATAATTTCAACCAATATTATACAACAACAATACCTAGTAAGAGTCCCGCTAAAATATAGGGTCTGGGGAGGTCCAGTAATACGAAACCTTACTCCTACCTGATAGAGAGGTCATTTCTAATAATGCCAACCAATATTATATGGTTAGAAGTGACAACATAAGGAACGAACATATAGTTATAAATTTTTGTCAACAGTATAGTAACATCTACGTAATCCTAACAACTTTAGATGCCTAACATATATATCCTTTGGAATTGGTTTTATTATTAGGCTTACCACCATATCACATGTACATATATGTTTCATGTTCACTTCACCTCATAATTACATATCTTTCACATAACTATAATTTGTATATATATGCTTAGATTTGTAATGAAATTTAGAATTTTTATACTAGTGATTATTATTTAGATATCATATGATTAATATTTAATTACTCTAGCCTTTGGCCACTTATAAATGAACAAAGAAATGTCTAAGCCAAATAACTTATTATATTGCAACAAAAAAATGCTATAAATTCAACTTCTATTATGGAAAGAAACACAAGACTAGTTCTTACTTTTCCATAATATTACACCACTTTTAAGGAAGAAAAATTCTAAGAGGTAGATTTTATCATCTAAATCTCCTCCTTAATTAGCATATGTATGACCTTGTATATATAGTTAATTTCCTTGATAACACAATATGTGAATCAATAGTACCCCAATATTCTTTTTATTGTTTTCTATTGTGCTTGACCAAGATTTGATTGATGTATGTTTATCATCCAAATAATGTAATAAATATCAAGTCTTATAGACATCATTGCATATATGAGACTTTTAACTACAATAGAATAGTTAACATTCTTCTTTTATTCCCTTTCTTGTGTTATTGATGGACGAAACTTTTAACTGAGATCTTTTATTTCCTTTCTTGAGTTATTGATGGACAAAACTTTTAACTGAGATATTCAACTTTAATAATAAAATAATCAATTATCTTGCAATCATATATATGGAATCATTTAACAGTTTTCTAAATATATGTCACTTATGAAAGGGATAAGAATCTCTTTAAACAGTCTTTAGAAATGTCTACATGTTTACCCATATCTTTCATCTCAAATTTAGATGAAATTTAGTTTTTTGATTTACTTAACTAATTTATAATTATTACTAGTAATGAAAATATCATCCGTACATGAAATATAAAATTATCTTTAGACCTTTTAATTCATACATAATGGCCTTCATCAATCATGTGGAAATCATACAAAATAATTGTGATATGAAAAAAAATGTACTACTATCTTGATGGCTGTTTCAACTCATAAATCGATTTTAACAACCAAAAGATTTTTTAGCTTGTCTTAATAAAAAGCATGTATTGTTACATATAAATTTCTTATTCTAATTCTCCATTTATAAAGCAATCTTTACATACATATGATGTAACTTAAGATCTAAGTTGGTTAATAATTATAATTAGACAGATCAAAGAAAAACTCATAATTGGTGAAAATGTCTCTTTATAAATAATTTCCTCATATTGTGCATATCCTTTAGCCATCAGGCATCTTTTTGTATCTTTTGATACTACCATCAACCTTTTGATTTATTTTAAGAACCCAGTCATTCCTAATAGCATTCACTTATTAAGGAGATTAATTAAGTCTTATTCTTGATTGAAGGTTAAAGAAGTCATTTCCTTTTACATTGCTTTCATCCATACTTCTTTAATAAGATCAACAAGAGCCTTATTTGCATTCCTTAGCTTACCTTCTTCTTATAGGACAATCATGTGCATTTCTCCTTTTATTTTAAAATGATATTAGGGAATTATTCTATGATTACTTTGACATAAATGAGGTTTATAAGAAATAGTTTCGTCAATTTCATGTGTACTCCCACTCAAATTAGATAAGGTAAAGTCTCATCGAGTTGCAATATGAATTAATATAAATTCTTCATTTTCAAAATTGCTCCTACTTAGGTAGTCCCTGTTCCTGATTTTGCATAAAAAATCATTTTAACTAAGAGTTTCATAGAAAATTAATTTTTTCATTTTTCACTTGCTTTAGGAATTCATTTTTTAAAGAGTGTAACATCTTTTTATTCAAATTCACTACCTCATTACTTTGTTCAACTATAAACACATATCCTTTTGAGTGTTTATAATTTCTAATAAAGATAATTTTCTTCCCTTTTAGACCTAGTTTCTTATATTTGTGAGACAACTCAAGAATGTAACACCCTAATGGTATTAAGCTTATCATGTTAGGTTCTACCCATCCATAACTCATACAGAGTGTTTGTAACTTATTTTATAGGAACTCAATTAAACATATGAGTGGTTATGAGTAATGCATCACCCTATTATGTTATAAATAAATTTTGTTACGTCATATGTACTTATTCATTTTCAAAAGTGTTCTACTTCATCTTTTTACAATTCCATTTTATTACGTGGTTCAAAGAATATTCAATAATCTTTCTATTCTTTTTTAATTATATAAAATCTTAAACTTAATATGTATTCTTGCCCTCAATTAGTTCTTAATGCTTATATTTTCTTATCTAATTTATTTTCTACCAAATTCATGTATGAAACAATTTACTATTTATAATTTGTAAGAAATCAAATAAACATGACCATATTGAGTATAATCTTATATAAAAATGATAAACTATATAACCCTACATCTTTTTCTCACATTCATTGGATTAAAAATGTCTAAATGAATCAATTATAATAGATTAGAAGTTCGTGTTCCCTTTCTAAATTGCTTTCTTGTCATTTCACTAGCTAAACAATGTTTATAAATATGTGTATCTACCTGACTAAATCACTTAAAAGGCCTCATTTAGCTAATCAAATTATAGGATTTTACCAATATCACTTAATATAACATGTCACAAAATTGTATCATGATTGAAATTACTAATTGGTGTAAATAAGGAATAACTTACGTTAATAGAACTATTCAACATGATTCTATGAGCCTAATAAATGGTTCTAAGATTTAAATCCATTCCATCATTATAGAAGTTTACATTAAAACCAAGTTTAATTAATAACAACATAGAAATAAGATTCCATTGAATCTTTAGAATAAATAACACTTTATATAAGACTCAATGTATCTAACTCGTATGTGCCAATCTATTATACAATAGCTCTTGAATTATCTAAATTCTCCTACATAAATCAATTATATTTCAAGTGGGATTTTTTGGAATTATATGAAGACATCCCTTTCCTTCACGATATCGTTGGCTACTTTTAAATCTACAATCCATAAATGATGTGATTTGATAATATAAATAAAATAAGAAGCAAATATAGAACAAATGTCTATAGTAGAAGGATGTGTCTGTTTAGGCTTATTATAATTGTGAGTGAAATGTTATTGCCACAATTATAGAACTTCCAAGATGGTTCCAGTTGACCTTATTAGATTCTTGAGCATTGTGGTTATATTTCTTCCTTTTTTCCACTTAAGCTCACCGTAAAGCTTACTCTTCCTATTTATAACTCAATATGAGCTATAACCAACTTTATATATCTTAGAGGTCATTTTAAAACCTTTAAGATATTGTTCTTCAATATAATATGCCTCAAGGCATCCTTCATCCTCTCCATGCTCTCATTATGAATTAAATGCATGTTATACTCTCAAACTTGAGGTAGAGAATGGATAATAAATTGTATTTGTTTCTTATCAGATAAATCATAACCTATATCTTATAACTCACTAAAATTGTATTTGAGATATGATTTAAATATTTTTGCATTATTCTACCGCATATCTTATTATACTTGTCAAATTTGAAAGTGAGTAACCTTACCTTTTCTTATTGAGGTAGCTCTAAAATGAGCAGTTTAAACAGATCACATATCTATAGTAATTTCATGAATTCTAAAGTCATATATAACGTTATTGTCCATGTCACTCAGTAATATAATACAAGTCAATGGGTTCTTCTTTTTCCATATCTTATATAAATCATGGTCCCTTTTGTATTAGGCTACATTACCTCTTCAAGAATATCTTTTGGTTATGCTGAGCAAATTTAACATTTCTTACTCTTCCAAAACATATTGAATTATAGATATCACTATTTAACTTCTCACCTTTCTTAAGATCAACAACAATATTCTTTGACACAATAGTTATATTTAATACATAAAGTTTATATATTAAAAAAGGAAATAGTGTACATTACATTAATGTCATATCATACATATATATGTTAAATAATTAGTTTTAAATTGCTCATGAAATTGAAATGTTAAAAATTTCTCAATTATAAATTCATATAAAAATTGAATATCAATTACAATACTTAAGTTTAATCTAATGTATAATATATATAGCACAAATAATGAAATGATAAACTATATAACTTATGTATACATAAGTACGTATAATTCATTACAACATACTTAGTTTGAAACATATGAACATATAACATTCAAATGACATAAATATAATAAACCCTATGTGGAATAGAGTTAACTAAGATGTGTTGTAAAGCTTTAGATACACAATAATCAATAGTTCTAAGTATCTTAAAATGTAAGCCTATAGGACAAAAATGGCAATGGATCAAGTTAGGTTCGAGCTTTATGTGGCCCAATCTAAACTCAAATTTTTTTAGCTCAAGCCTGAATCCAATCGAGTTTCAGGCAACCTAGAGTAACCCAAAATAGCCTAAACTCAGACTCTAATCACCTTTCTTAATCATAATCTGTCACGACTCGGAACCACATCGAGCACATGATAACTACCGCATACTCAAGCTAAGGATAATCAAGATACCCTTAACCTAACTATGCAAGGTTAACTGAATATCCTTTAAAAGTATTTGGACATCACAACAACTGTATTTTTTAAAATCCCAAAACTCAATTAAAACACCTGTAAATCAGTTTTAAATACATTTCTATATTCACATTAAAACTTTACTGCAACTTCTGGACTTTTAAGTCCACTCAAGAGCAATCTCAACAACAGTACAAAAGGTTCATACATAAGGTCATTGACAAACCACAAAACAATTAAGAGTTAATTTACAAAATCATAAAGCATATATATATATATATATATATATATATATAATCATGAGCCACTATACAATAAAAGTACAAAATAGAGACTAGAGACTACCCATGTTCAGTAATGCGCCAAAAATGTAAGAAGACTACACGATCCACTCAAAGCTTCAAGCTCACCAATTTAACTTGCATGGTTGGAAAGCGGAGGTGGTGAGTACACTATGTACTCAGTGAGTAGGAAAAATATATATCACAATAGAACCCGATACATACCAAGACGATCTAGATAACCTAATGGAGGTTTTTTTCTCATGCATCTAGCATGCATATAACCACCTATGAAGTGAACATACATGACATAGAAACACATAGACCTAGCCTATAACTCAATCTATACTGGTTAGGGACCACATATGCCTAGTATATTAATCACTCATCCAATGAACATAGGTTCTAGTACACAAGAGCAGAAAAGCATCACATATATAAATCAAATCTCGTCAAGAAGCTAAATCTTAGAATAGGCCAAAATAGTTATGTGTGTCACCACTATTCGGCCAAACTAGTGCGCACACCCACCGATTTTTGGTATTGACCCGATTGTTCTGTGGTGAGTCTGGACTATGGTCAACAAGAGCGTCATGACCCTCGATGATGACCTCATCAGTGACCAAATCTCTAGGTATGCAATCACCCATAAGTCCCATAGAAAGATTTCGATACAAGGACTCGATTTTTATGTACCAACATTAAGGGTACAGGGGTCACTTAATTTGTTGTGCATAACACACGAATGACCAATAGTTGCCTCACCAATCACAAAAATCATATACAAATATTAAGTACTAAAATCAAGTAAGGCACCATGCCTTTATTTATCGATCTAACTGATAAAATAAAACCTTACCATAACTTTAAGCCAAAAGAGAACACATATATGCGGCATACATGACTCGGTTATGCACATATAAGTTCCAAAACATTATTTCATCTAATAAAAGTCATCTTTTGCAGTCCAAGTGCAAAGTTATTAAAAAATGTAGTTTAAGAAAATAAAGCATTATCATTTGCACTTCAAGTGCAATTTTGTTCATAACAATATTATTTATCAAAATACGTAATAAAAAATATCAGATAAAGCATTATCATTTGCACTTCAAGTGTAATTTTGTTCATAACAATATCATTTATCAAAATACGTAATAAAAAATATCAGTTGCATTTCAAGTGCAAAGAGTTATTTAAAACAATGTCGTTTATTAAATACGCAAGTATACTAGCATCTATTTGAGATTCAATTCTACTATGCATTTCCTATGTTCAAAATTCACATACAAGTCATCACGCATGTTTTGGGATGTCCTAATCCCATTTGAGAGATATGATTTCCCCCAACTCACCTCAAAAGAAGGTGTACACTCCCTTGACTTCAACAATCCTCGATATGAGCTCCTTGATCCACAACTCCCGAGCCTTTATACATATAAATATACAATGTATTTACTAATTAAACATGTATCTCATATTTATACACCACTACATAAATGTATAAAATATAATATTACTATCTTTAAGCTAGAGGATTCTGTAGCGCTCCCTTACCGCAGGGTACACACCGGAACGTCCGTAGGTCACTCCGATACAAATCCTACGATAAGGGTGAGCTACGAACAATCACTACTGTACTTCACATGGCATCATAATAATAAAACATCAATATAA
>JAOSBK010000206.1:42134849-42155622 GCA_027568895.1 Erythroxylum shatona
TTGTATAATTGGACTTAAGATTACCAAAGTATTTGATAGATGGATAATTGAACATATTTTACCCCATATTTGATGTATGTTTGCTTGATATTTTATACTTGTGTTATATATTTGGTACTTAATTCATTCCAAGTGTGTATACAGATTATAATTGCCTTCATGGACTTAAAGTAGAAGAATTCGGATGAAAACACAGTGTAAATGAAGATTCGACGCATAGAAGGGATGCACAACCATGCGTCTTCCTGTGCACTTCTTCCTGGCAGTGCATTTTTGCAATATTAAGATGATTTTGATTATGCACAACTGTGCAAGAGGCTATGCATCATCCAAAACCCTAAAATTCCATATAAAAGATGCATTTTGGAGGCAATTTAGAAAAGGGAGATGAAAAGAGGAATTATAGACATCTTATAGGCAACTATAAGTGTGACCCTCAGCCAGAGGAGCAGGAAACGTGAAGATTTTATCAACATATCCATTAGAATACAAGATCAGACTTCTATATCGTAAGAATATAGGATAGAAGACAATCAAGGAGATTTAGAATTATGATTCTGTTGTTTTCAATTCATATTTTTTGTTTATGTAGGTTTGATTTTGTATTTGCCAATGTGTAACTAAATATTTTGTTAGTATTTAGGTTAGATGAACCCTATTTTGTTACCTTAACATGTGTTGACTCTTTTATTAACGCAACTGGTTAATTGATTTGTTGTGATCCAATTATGTGTTTTTATTTATGTTATAATAAACTCTAGAATATTAGATTATAACTTGCTTTCATACATAGAGATTGAGAAATCCTAGGTTTGAATAGATCTACCATGTAACATCCCATTTTCCCGTACTAAGGGTTAGAACCCTAAAGTAATGTACATGAGAGATATAAATGAGAAAAATAAGACATGCACTTCATGCTTATGCATAATTTAGCATACATACACGTGAATTTGATTATTGCACACATTGCAATGATTTGTTCATGCACTCATTTGACATTTTACAGGTATAAATTTTTGTTTTAATGTGATTATGATATGGATAGTGAATCTTTTTGCCTTAAAAATTAATCTGGTGAATTAAATTATTGATTTAAAATTTTCGGCGAAATTTGAGAATTTTCTAAAATTATGGGTATTTTTAAACTAAAAAAATGCCAAGTAGCAAAACAATTGATAAATGGCAGTAAAAATAAGTGTTAAATAGCAGTAGAAATTACTGATAAGTCACATTAAGATTTAATGACACGTGCCATAGAAAATCGGGAGACAATTGGATTAAAAATGAGGAAAAAAATGGACTAGAAGTTTAAAAGACAAAGTGAAGACCATAAGGTGGTGACATATGGCAAATGATAAGTGTCACTTGCATCGCCACACACCTCACTTACATATGGCTTAAATGAAAGTCAACCATTTGGTCTTTCATTTTATTTCTTTGGCTAAATGTTCTCTCTTCATTTCATTATTCATCTTCTTCCCTTCTTCTTCTCTATTCACGACATTTTCTTACCAACCCTACTCTCAATTTTAAGTTGCCATCATCTTTCACTTTGTACTCCTTAATTGTTAATGATCGTGTGATGTGGGAGGAGCTAGGGTTTCTTGGAGATTCTTGAAGAAGCTTTGGGTAAATCAAGTAAGTAACATATTAATCTTCATGGCTTTGTTAAATGAAGCATATTTGATGATGAGTTTAGGATGAAAATGATGAAGTGTGCTAGAATATTTTAAATAGAGTCTTTTTAATGAATAAGCATCTATATTTTAGCCATATCTTGATTTGTAGACATCCAAATGCGATGATTTTAATTTTAGATTAAACTAGAGACATATTGATATTTTTCATGAAGGAATCGAATTTTAATTATGTCTTTAAGGGTTTCAAAATTTGGATTGAAGTTGAGTATAATATGTCGTCACTATTTGGGAATAGTATGTAGTATTTTAGGTATAATTTACAGAATACTGAACCAAACTGCATGAAATTAGTGTCATTAGAAACTTAAGACATAGGGGAACATTTTGTTAGAAGAATGTATTGCCAAAATATATTTTTTTTCATTTTCAAAATGGCCATGAAAAGTTGACCCAAAATTTTGTTTTGAGAAAAGCCATCAGGTAGTGCACGATCATGATAGAGAGGAAACCTTAGGGGAGTTGCATGATCATGTATAAGAATGATCATGATAGAGAGGAGATATTAGGTAGTGCACAATCATGATAGAGAGGAAACATCGAGTAGTGCATGATCGCGCTTGACAATGAAGGTGTAATGCTTTTTGACAATTTTAAACACTCTTCACTCTTTTGACCATAACTTCTTCTTTGGACCTCCGATTGACTTGAAATTTGAACCACAAACTCCTCACATATTTTCCTTCCTTTACATCAAATTTCATGGTCATCTTAATTCATTAGGAAAGGATTGGTAAATGATTGATTTATGATGTTATAAGAATCAAGTGTATTGAGCCATGAACCTTAGTGTATGATTGAGTGTTAAACTTGGAATAAGTTTGTATTATTGAGGTGTAAAGCTAAGTTCAAATTAAACGCATGTGTTTTAAAGTATATGTGATCATGACATGAAAATAAAGGAAATATACCTAAGATTGTCGTTGATCATGCATTGTACATAATCCATATACACAATTATGCATAAATGAGTACTTATATAATTGCGCAAAATTGTGATGTGTGTAAATGTGTGTTGCATGATATAGAAGAGCAATTAGAGTAAAAACATCCAAATGTTGTTAGGACTTCGAGGTAATAGCTATCTGGAGCAAACTGTGAGTGACCTAGATGGTCTTACTTGATTAATTGTTTGTCTTAAATTCTATAATGAATTATTATGTGAATGTGATTATGTTGATTCCTAACATTGAATATCTGAGGCTTTTGATGCATGAATAATATATTGTAAGTGCTCCTTGTATGTGAATTTGATGAAATAAGTGACACTCAGCATTATTGTTGAACGTCGGACCAAGGTCTGATGATAAATGTAAATGTAAATATGAAACTGAAATTAAGTGACTGATTAAAAATATGTGAATGTGATGCATTTCTTTACATGAATGCATGATAGCATAAAGGCAGTTGTGACCAAAGTGACCAGTCTAAAAGAGCTTAAAGCTCAAAATATACATAAGAGCCTCTAGCTCAGTTGTTAATGTGCTTAGTATCCACAAGGGATATGGAACAATATCTTAAACAAGCCTAGTATCCACAAGGGATATGGGCCAGTAAAAAGGCACTCAGTCACAACAATAACAATTGAAAGTGAACCTCATGACATATATAATTGATATGTATGTCTTAAATGATTGAAATGAACTGTTTGACTGCTCTGAATATGAAATATGGAATAAGTGAACAAAGTATTATGTGATGCTATATGATTATTGGTAAAATGATGTGTATTATATGCTGACATAAAGTGTATGTGAATTTGAAGTATGAACTGTTGTGTTAAGTGATATGAGTGAGCCATCGATGATGGTCTGCTCACTGAGTTTATAAAACTGACCACAGAATTGCAACATTATTTTTCAGGCCTAGAGAAGATCTCCGGTTAGACAAATTGGAGTCTAGCTACTACATTGGAGTAAGAGATAAATGTCAGGATCAGTTCACGTCTGTACAAGTATCTCATTATTTTGTATCAAAATGTGTATTCACAAGTATTGTATAATGTATGTGTGAATGATTTTATAATGTAATGACATTATGATGTGTATTCGCAACTACATCATACAGTTGTGGTTATTACAATATTGACTAACTCAAAAATAGGTTAATTAAGTTTTTGGCGTCGTTGCTAGGGATAGTGATATTAAAAAACCTCTATTTTATTACTCTAGCCATTTTCTTTATTTTATTTTATTCAGTTTTATTTTTTGTATCTAGTTTCTTTATTTTAATTGAGCTTTTTTATTTCTTTCTTATTGTATTTTATTGTATTTTATGTTTATTCATTTAGTTATCTTTTGAAATTCTCTACTTGATCTTGATTTTATGGGTTATTATAGGATTTAAAATTCATTGTTATTGCCACAACTCACAATGGAAGGATGGAGCAGACAATACTCTTATAGAAGCTATAATTTATCTTCGCAATATGTGTCATTGCCAAATGGGAGAGAGAGGTGTTCTCACATGTCTTCGGAGGCTCAACGATATCTAGGCCGTGCTACAAAATTAGTGGGAGTTATCACTACAATCATGAATGTCGAGCACCAATACATATATGTGAGCAATCAAACATGTACAATCAACCTCAAGGTATGTTATATGAGAATAGCTACAATTTAGAATAGAGCAACTCTTATGCCTATAGATGGAACAATTACGCTCCAGTTAGATATTTACAACAGTAAGCACCTCCAGTTAACGAGCTAACTTTGGAAGATATGATGACTGATATCATTCAAGAATCAATCATAAAGCATCAGGTAATAGAGGCTCGTATACAAAATTTGGTAATCGGATGGATTAGTTGGCAGTAATACCATTTGAAAAGATCCAAGGGAGTTTTCCTAGGGCTACTAAAACAGACCCTACAAAATATGGAATGGCAATCACCCTTAGTAGCGAAAAGAGTTCCCAGTAGAAGAGGAAGAGGAAGCACATATCAGAGATAAATTAATGGAATGCATTGCCGAATTTAAAGCTGGCCAACGCGAATTCAAAGAAAGGATTTCTTCACCTGAATATTTTGAGCATAATGTAGAATATTATTTCAACCTAATAGCACAGCAAAGTGAAGAAAATAGGACAGTTGGCTTCATGGATGAAGAGACATTCTAAGAAGAGCTTCTCAAAGAAGCCTCCATTCAAGAAGGGAAAGTAGAGGAGTGGTAGAAGGTAATTGAAGAAGATGATCCAAAAATCTTTGTCCATGAAGAAAAAGAAGAAGAAGAGTGGATAGAGAAGGTTCAAAAGGAATTAACAAAGTAGCTGAGTAAGGAAATTACTAATGAGGTGTTGCTAGTAACTTTAAGTGTGGACGGTTTTCACTTCCTTAAAGACAAACCGATCGAGTCAACTGATGATTCAAGGAGTTTTGTTTTTCCCTCTTTCATAAACAATTTAGCATTAGAAAGGGCATTAATGGTTGCAATTAGATTTACTAATTTAATAAATTATGTCCTTGTTATTATTTTGCAACAGGTGGCTTACTTATAGGCTACAATACCTTTATGCAGGGAAACAGGTGGAAGCAAGCCACTTCTAGGATGAAGTTCAACATAAAGGGTACGTCGAGCTATCGTCATTAAACAAGCCCTACATAGGAGGCAACTCATGAATTAGGATAAGTTTTAGTTTTATTTCATTTTGATTCTATTTCATGTGTTAGTATAGGATCTTTTATGTTATTTTTATTTATTTTGTTCTTTTATATCCTTTTCTTTTATATTTTGCAAGGATGCAGTTCACTACTAGATGGATATGAAATCATGAAATTTTCACATTCAGGAAAGTACTAAAAAAAACCTCCCACTTTTATCTACACTTCTATTGTGTACATTAGGGATAATGTATAACTTTAAGTATGGGGATGAGTAAAATGAACTTTTAACAATTTTTTTCAAGTATATTGATTTTAACATTTTTCAAGCTTATTATAATCTTGATTATGAATCTTATTAATTAATATTTTGAAATGATTGAAATATTTCCATGAATACTATATTTCCTTGTCGAATATTGATTGAATTGGTGTGCAAAAGGATTATGGTTAGAATAAAATTAGTTTTCTAAGTTATATTTATTGTAATCATTGAAATATTCTAGTTGAATGAAAATTGCATATTATTTACACATATATACTCTCAATTTTTTTGTGAGCTTTTGAGTCTAACAAGCAAATTTTAAAATTTTTACAGCTCTTTTTATGTTTTCATAATTGTGTTATTATGCATAGTAGGATAATTCTAGAGCTTACTTTTAGATGCATATTGAGACCATATTTATTAAATTAGAAACATTAATATGATGGAGGCATTTAGATTTAACAACTTGCTTTAGCCTATTTATTTGAAAATTACCACACCTTTAAGTTTGCCTTTAGGAATAACCAAGTTAAGCCTTAGTCATTTTCATTGATTTAACCCAAATTATAAACCTTTATCATATTTTTCTTTGAAGACCTATTTATTGTTTTGAACCTTAAAGGTTATTTACATTATTTACTTGTTGAGACTTGAAATTTTTTAAAGGTACAATATTTGTTAAATTTTGGTACTTATTGGAATATTGTAAAAAAAGGAAACAAAAAAGAAAACAATGAATAAATATATAGTACTAGTAGATTTATAATGAAAGGACCTATGTATATTTGCAAATAAGTCTTGAAATATATTGTTTAGTAAATTTGCTTCAACTAACCTTTTATTATCTCAATCATACATTACCTAAGCCCCATTACAACCTAGATAAAGACCTTTTGATTGTTGTTTCTAGTTTGTACATAAATAGTGGAGATGTGATTTTATTGCAAGCATATGGTAAGAGTTCTACTATGCATTGATTGAGAGTCTTAATGCTTTTCACCCTAAACACTTGAGTGCACTAACTGAAATCCTGTTGAAGATGCAAAGAGATATGATTTTGATTTCAATGTAATTGTTGATGTGATTACTGTTAATATTGCTTAAGAATTTAATTTTAGGACAACTTGGCTCTAATTTTATGTTAATCTGACTCAATAAGATATGATGATGTATAGTATGAATGGACAAATTGAGATTGGTGAAGGAATGATGTTGTAAAATTTATAATTTTGATTATAGTTTGCTTAAAGACAAGCAAAAACTTAAGTATAGGGATATTTGATAGATAGGTAATTCAACATAGTTTTAACCCAAATTTGATGTATTTTCGCTTGATAATTTATACTTGTATTATATATTTGGTATTTAATTCGTTTTAAGTATGTATACAGATTATAATTGCCTTTATGGACTTAAAGGAGAAGAATTTAGATGAAAACATGGCATAAAACAAAGATTTGATGCATAGAAGGGATTGCACGGTTGTGTATTTGCCCGTGCTCTTCTTTCATTTGGAAACCTTCGGATTAGTTATTAGTAGACTCAAGGTCAACTATTAACATATCATAGGAGTCTCCATGATCCAATATTTCAACAAAACAATTGTATAATAAAAGATCAATCTATTAAAGGTTTTGGGGGATTAAAAACTTAGATACTAATTTTCTGATATCAATAATTTTCTTATTGCTTCTTTAATTCTTTGTTCAATATCATCACCCATTTATTTTATGTGCTTTAGTTTTTATTTTTTTATTAAAATTTAAAATAAATTCGTAGGCTAGATAATAGGAAAAAGGTAACTACTAGTACTCACTATCCTAATGGGACCGACCTGTACTTGCTGATACTAGCTATAGCCACACTGTGCACTTGCAGTTATTACAATATTGACTAACTCACAAATAGGTGAATTAGTATCTTATGTGAAAATTACTGTATTTTAATGCTATTTATGACCTATTCTAATTAGGATAGCTCAGTCAATAGTACTTAGATATATTATGAACCATATGGAGATAGTTGAATAAGTCAGTAGAGGATTCATCACTCAAAAGTAATTAGAGAGAATGTTCTATTATTCTTGATTGGTGATGATTTAAGGAATTCTCTAGCTAGACTAAATTGATATTTTAAAATGTGTTTTTAAATATTAATTATAAATTAATTACTAATTAGCAAAAACAAATATGATTAGATTTAAAAGAGTAGACATTGTATCAATATTATATATCTAATTAGAATTTTATATGAAAAAATATTAAATTATACATCATAACCATGCATGGATAGGTTAAGTCAAATCACTTTGATATTCTTAATATTTGAGTGGTCATGCTATATTGTTAAATGTCAATCTTGATCTATGATTATAAATTATTTTATGGAAAAATAAAGATAAATTAAAAAGAATTTTAATTTATCTAATTCTAATTATGAATTATAATTATAATTTATAATCATTACCAACATATTAGGAACCTAATGGGTTACACATAACGAGTAGTTAAAAATTAATTTAAATTAAGTTAGACTTAATTGTGAAGTTTAAGAAAATTTAAGGATCAAAAATAAGATATTTGATTTTATTAAATTAAATTAAATTATAATTTAATTTTGACTTTAATTATAATTAGATTATTTAGTTTTGTCAAAAGAATAAACTCTAAGTTTATCCTATTTATAGGAAATAAGTGTAAGAGAGTTATCACTCCTACTTATTTCTCTTTATAAAAAATAAATGTAAGAGAGTTATCAAGCCATCGGCCAGTCTATGCTCTGCTTGACCTTGAACCATGGCTCGGTTGGGTAGAGCAATTTTGGCCTGTGGCCCCTGAGTTGTCGAGCTGGGTAGGGCCAAGGCAAAATTGACATTCATAGCCTAAGTTATAAGTCTATGAAGGTAGTATTCCGATACTCATGTAATCTATTATAGCCCAAATAGCATCACATTTATTATTTTAAGATTACTGTCATGGGGGTGTTTTGAGGTTAGAAAGATGCCTTCAAATTCTTTGTCATAACCTAGTCCCTCAATTAAGTCCTCAGCAAAATTCCACCAAACAACTTATGGCACTTCACTTAATCAAATTGTCAAACACCTTTTAGGCACTCTTTTGAAACATTTTATCAAACAAGTATTAAGCCCTTTGGTTTCCACTTTTTAAAGGCTTAGCTAACTCTATCTAATAGGTTAGAAAAACATGAATACCAATTGTAAACTCCAAAATAATCAAACAGCCAAATCTAGACCAAAGAGTATGTAGAAGTATCACTTCACTATTTGAGACGTTTCTTTAAACAGGTTCTGTGCATTCAATTTTTATGATATTTTGGGTGGTATATAACAAGGAATTAGATCATATATGTGTAACAAATATTTATTAATATCTCATAACAAAGATTACATAAAATAAGGTTTAGAAAGAGGCAAAACTTACCCAAATTTCTAGCCTACAACACACACACACATAAGCAACTATTTTGGATAGGTTTCCCTAATTTTTCGCCAACCATCATGTATTTTCATGCTAAACTTATCCTAATAATTTCAAATAAATGTTTGAAACATTATGAACCTTACAAACATTGAAAAATAACTTACAACTAACTTAATCAACAAACCAACATAACTGACATAATTGAAAGTAACTGCCATTCTATAACTACCATTTTGTAACTGTCATGACTAGAAGTTGAAGAGGTCTTTAGTTTGCCTCGAATCGAAATTTTCAACTGCTATGATGTAACATCGAACACTCTGAGCCCTTTTGTATTGTTCTGCACTTGGAGATACTACTGTATATTGATATATAAATAGTTGTATAAAAGTTCAAAGATGTATTTAAATCCTTTTCGGTATATATGTCAGTGATTTATATTATTATATGATCTTACATGAACTTAGATTTCATCGGTATGCGAAATCTTGGAGATTTCCAACATATAAGCTTCTAAGTGTATAAAATCGAGTCATTGGATTGATATGACCATAATGGTTGAGTTAAATGTGTGCTAATGCCTTATAGGTGATTAGACATGATTTATATACTTATTAGACACTTAGAAAGCTTAATTGGAAAGATTAATGTACATAAGGACTTATTTGTCAATTGTTAAAAGTCAAAAGACTTAAACGTAAATTTTCAATTCTTGGTGGACCAATATGTAATTTTATAAAGTTAAAGGGCTTAATTATTATTCTCAAAAGTCCGAGGATTGAAATAAAAATAAAATTTTTGGTGATTTCCAAATTTTGGGCTTAACTACAAATTTAGGAAAAATTTGGAGGGTAAAATGGTATTTCACATAACCTAAAAGCAAAAAGATAATTTCATCATATTTTCGTCAAAGAAGAGTCAATATTCTAGACCCTTCTTGCCCCCCATTACTAAAGACTTAAAACATGTTTTAATTAAAAGAAAGGAGAAGAAAGGAGAAGACCAATTTTTGGTTATTCACTAAATCCTACCATTGTTTTTTATTCTTCAACCCAAATCAAGGTGTTTTAAGCTAATTTGGGGTCAAGAAATCAAATCTATCATTAGATTTGAGAAATTCTCAAAGGATTTGAAGATATCATTAAAGGAAGGTTTAGGTAAATTTTGTCTCATCTCTCTTTACATTAGGATTTTGAGTTTGGTGTTAAGATATGTTGTTCTCCATGCTTAAATATGCATGAAACATAGTTTAGATGAATGAAATGTGTCATGGAGATGGTTCTTTAAGCCAAAACCAAAATGTCCCCTTTTGATGAAAGTTTGTGAATTTTTGAATATCTTTTGAAATTGATGGTCTAAATGAATTCTAAGGTATTAATTGTACATGTATAATGTGAATTGATGATGAAAAATGAAGAAGAAGTATGTTGGATAGGCTTGGTTTAAATGATGGAAGAAGGAATGTATTAATGTGATGAGTTGTATAATTATGATGAATATGGCTTAAATGAAGGGAATTGAATTGAATGGAGTGGTGAAATGTGTTGTTGATTGAAAGTATTTATTATATAACAATATAGGAGAATGAATTACCATGATAAAGCTTTGAAAATATGACTTGAAATTCATGCACATTAGGTGTTTGATAAAATGTCTAAGTGAACTTGGTTTAGGATTTAAGAATTCGTAATGATATATATTGAAAGTGGCTTTCATGTATGCTTGGATAAAAATGTGCTTAATTATGTTTTGAAATAAGTAAGTATTGGATTAAAGACATTAAATGCCTTAAAATGCAAAAAAAAAGCTAATGTGAATAGTAAGAAAGTAACCATGTGAGCAGCTTAATGAGATTCCTCTATTGTGTAGGAACTCTTCAAAATCAGACCTCCAAAACGAAGTTTAGAAGCAACTTAGATCACCAAGTGATTCAGTCCCCTTCTATATGCCACCAGAAATAGAAGAAGAAGGCAGTACTTAATCTCGTGATGTGGAACCTGTGCAAGGCACCATACATCATGAACAAGGGATAGAAGAAACTGAGGTGAGAGTCAGGAGTGATCCCTACACACAGCTACTGATGACTCTCAAGAAGCTCCACAAGACTATCATCTCACTAAAGATAGGCAACCAAGACAGAGAATTCCTAATAAAAGATACACATATTTAAACCTAGTTGAATTTGCATATCTAATTGTTGAATCCATAGATTATAGGATTCCTTAAACCTATGAAGAAGCCATGAATAGAAATGATGCTGAATAGTGGAAGATGGCCTGTAAGGAGTATTCTTCTCTAATAAAGAATATGACCTAGACTTTAGTGCCTAGACCTCCTAAACCTAAGCTAATAGAGAACAGATAGCTGTTCAAGATGAAAGAGCGAATAACAAAAGCTGAACCTAAGATATACAAGGTAAGACTTATATCTAAGGGGTATAAACAGAAAGAGGGAGTGGACTACAAGGAGATCTTCTCACCAATTGTAAAGTTCAAGACCATAAGACTTATTTTAGTGCTAACTACTATCTATGACTGGGAAATCCATCAAATGGATGTCAAAACAACCTTCCTATGTGGAAAGCTTGAGGAGACTATCTACATGAAACAACCAGTTAGATTTGTAGATAAAGATAAGCCTGATTATCTCTGCTTGCTTCAGAAGTCCCTATATAGACCAAAACAAACACCTAGATAGTGGAACAAGAAGTTCCATGAGGTAGCAACTAAGATGAGCTTCACTAGAAGTGCCTGTGACTACGGTCTATACTACAAAGATTTAGGAGAGACAGAGGCTATCTACATGTTAGTCTATGTAGATGATTTAATCATCATTGGAAAGGAACTAAGTAGAATAGTAAAAGTAAAGAATGTTTTATGCAAGCTCTTTGAGATGAAGGACATGAGAGAAGCACAGAAGCTCCTAGGGATGCAGATTATAAGGAAAAGGAGGGAAGGAAAATTACGGTTGAATCAGAAGAACTATCTCAGAAAGGTCCTTACTCAGTTTAAAAAGGAAAAAGCAAAGCGTAACTCTATTTCTATAAGCTCACATCTTCAGATGGTTGCCAGTAAGAGCCCCCAAACTGAGGAAGAGAAGAAAACTATGGCGAACTACCCCTATGATGATGGAGTTGATCGTATTATGTACATAATGCTAACCCTGGTTTGGAGCATTGGCAAGGACTAAAGAATGTCTTTAGATACCTTGTTGGAACTTTAAACTACGGTTTGTGTTTCTCTAAAGCTAAGCTAACCAAATATAATAATGTATGTAAGAGTTATCGTGGTTTTCATGCATCTTAAAGGAAATTCAAGCTAACCTAGCTACTTCAACAATTTATACAAACAGTCAAAGTGCACTTTACCTTAGTAAAGATCCTGTCTTGCATGAGAGATCCAAACACATAGACGTGCGACTCCATTTTGTCAGAGATAGAATCATGGAGGGTTCTTCAATTTGTAAAAAAACACAGGGGATCTAAATCCATCCGACTTTGGTACAAAGATTGTGACTCCAAAGAAGTTCACTTTCTGTAGGGATTATCTACAGATAAGTGAAGCCCCTTGAAGTCGACAACAATCGAAGACAATTTCTACCGATCTCACAATTTTGGTGAAATTAGGGTTTTTTAGTTTCTAATACGCTCACATATTGATGAATTTCGCAAAGATTAATGAAGAAGGAGGGAATAAATGTGGTGATATTCACCAGACACAACAAATAGAAGATTCAAGGATGTGTGTGATGAATATGTTTGAAACTCACGAAGAAGAAAGAAGGGAAAAGAGTGTCTGATTAAGGAACAAAAGAAAAAATGCTCTGTTTTAGTAAGACACGTGAGAAGCAGACAACAGAAGCTAAGACAAATACGCAATTGCATTAACACATTTAGTGGCATAAATAGAAGCATATGAAAGGCATGTGATATTTTACCTGACTTATGAAGACATATTTGAATGCAACTGCTTCTAATTCCTATATAAAAAACACAAGCCTCAGTCATAACATAACGCATAAAACTCATTGAACACATTCATTGTAATTAATAGTCTGGGAGTGATAGAAATAGAGTGAAGGTTTAACAACTGCTAGAGTACTTATTTAAGGGTAATGCAGAGTGCTTATAGGCCTCTTGCAAGTGTTTTAGAAAACACTCAATCTTTTGTAAACTGACTCTTTTTTTTATACTAGTAGAATCACAAGTGTGAGATCCTTAGATATAGATAACATTTAAGCTATCGAACCAAGTAAAAAATTTCATTGTTCTTTACTTTTCTGCTACATTACTTCCTGCAAAATCAAATCATCTTTAATAGTCTTTGTTGTAAAAGATAGCAGTATAACATAAAGAACCCAACAGTGAGTTTCTAAATTATCACCATTCATGCATGTATTCCATCTACGTGCCTCAAGGTGATATTCAATGTATAAATTTTCTATTAATTATGCATTTAACATTTCCCAAACCAACTGTTGCAGTTTAATAGTGAAAATTTTGGGTTTTTGGTCTTTTTAGGCCTTATTTTGTTCGATTATTTTGAATTAAAAATTATTTATACTTAAACCATCCAAAATTTAATTTAAATTGAACAAGTCTTAAATCAAAGAAAATTCAGGTCAAATTTGAATTATAAATCAAAACAAAAATCTATTTGGTTGTAATTTATTTTAATATCTTATATAATATTTTATTATTAATTTAATTTAATTTAATTACAAAAATTAAATAAACTATTAAATTAAATAAAATTATTGATAAGTTTAGTTAATTAATTATAATATTAAATTAAGTTATTCATAATTTTTATTAATAATTAATATATTAATTGATTAAATAATATATATTTAATTAATAGTAATTTAGATTAAAAACAAAAGTAATTTTTGTGGTTTTCATATTTTTTTACTAAATTTGTAAATAAAAACAAAAAATTAAAAAGTAATAAATGGAAACAAGCCGCTGGTATTCTGATGAATTGGAAAAGTACTGCTTGTAGGTGAATATAGTAAAATCCTTTGGGTCAAAATGGTAGATTTTTAAAACGTGGAGAAAAAGTAGCAAATTTAACCAAACCAAAACTCTTCAGTCTACTCACGGTCAAGTACGTCATTCACACTTTGCGAACACTCTCGAGAACCAAAATGGTGCAGAAACTAGCACTTCTTGTCATCTCCATGGCCGCAATTGTCCAATTGCTTCCCCATCTCTGCGCCTCATTCGGTCCCTATTCTCCTTCGGACCGCCGTGTTTTGGTGATGCTCGACGATGCTGCTTTGAAGTCATCGCACTCCCTCTACTTCAACAATCTTCGCACGCGCGGCTACCATCTGGACTTCAAACTCGCCACCGATCCCTCCGTCGCTCTTCAGCGTTATGGCCAGTACCTCTACGACGCTTTGATCCTCTTCTGCCCTACCGTCAATCGTCAGTTACTTTTTCTCTTTTATTTCATTAAAAAATCAATCTTCAATAGCTATGACGTCGCATTTTCTGTGTTGTTTTTGGCTTCAGGTTTCGAAGGAGCAATTGATCTCTCCGGAATCTTAGGGTTTGTTGATTCTGGTCACGATTTGATTATCGCTGCCGATAGTAATGCGTCCGATTTTATTCGCGAGATTGCCACCGAATGTGGTGTTGATTTCGATGAGGTTTGTTTGATTCTTGTTACTCTTAAGTGCTTTCTGTTTACAACTCTCAAGTTCATTGTTTTGTTTACAAGTTTTGGTTGGATGGATGTTATGATAGGACCCTGCGGCTATGGTTATTGATCACATTAGTTATGCGGTATCGAGCACGGAAGGTGACCATACATTGATTGCTAGTGATGAGTTTATACCGTGTGATGTTATTTTGGGAAGCAATAAAATTAATGTAAGTGAAAATCATTAGCAGTTACTTGTAAATACTTTATTTTTAAGTCCGAGGTTTTATGTATATATGTTATCTGACTTGCACAGGCTCCAGTGATTTTCCGGGGAATTGCTCATACGGTAAATCCTGTAAATGGCTTGGTAAGTGTGTACATGGTGTAATGGTTAATTTGATCTTTAAGTTTTGATTTTGATTTATGGTTTAATATTTTTTAGCTGTTTGTGTAGGTGGTTAGGGCTCTTTCAGCTTCTCCGTCTGCATATTCTGCAAATCCTAAGTCCAAGTTATCACATCCTCCAGCAATTATGGGATCTGCCATCTCATTAGTGTCAATTGTGCAGGTACAGTTGATCCACTCTTTCTCAGAAGTTTTCCCCAAAGATTACAGCTGTAAAGCTGTGTGTTTTCTTGAGAATTTTATAGTCTTATTTGTTTTTCAATTCTACATATATGCAAGCAAATGTTATATGATTTGAGTGAATGATGGTAGAGAATATGATTCTAACTCTAAACTCTGCGCATTGAGATTTATTGACACACCGGGCAAAGAACAATTTCAGGGTTATTTGTTTCTTTCAGAACTCAGCCATGCATTTTAACTGTTTCACCCAATAAAAAGGTCCTCGTTCATAATTTAGATAAGAATAGCTGATTACAATAATATATATTTTTCTTGTATGCCTTCTGATGGTTGGTGTGGATGTCCCTGCTATCTGACGATGGCATAATTTATCTTGCTTGCAGGCAAGAAATAATGCCCGTATTTTGATTTCCGGTTCATTAAGCATTTTCGGCAATCGGTATGTGGGAACAATTTCTGGGTGAATAATGGTTTTTTAGAGTGTTCCTTCTTTGCTAATGTACTTTAATTCCTTTGCAGATTCTTCAGAAGTAAGGTCCAGAAAGCAGGGAATTCTGTAAAGTAAGTGAAAATTCGTCTCATATTTCCATTGTCTGTAAGAATGTACTTGGAGTTTGTAAACTGGAGTTTGTAAACTGTCTAAATGTGAAACTTCTGGATGGCTTCTTGTAAATTTTACGCATTTGATAAGCAGTTGAGCAGGCATCTTTTTGTTTCCAGTTTCTGAGATAATAGGTTCTTTGACATCCATTATTTAGTTATCATTTGCTTAGGTGGACAAATACTGCAGCTCATTACATTGGACAGAAACCTAGATAGGATTTGGACACTATGAGCTGACAGGATGTAGGTGGGTTGATCCACCATGATATTATGCTCTTGATAGGCTTACTAGAAAATATAATGGTTAATAAATTTGAATGTTAAGTGCATTATTCCTTGAGCATTCTGCAGCTGTAAAAGATGGTAATCATCAATAACTATTCTGCATGAAGTTGTCGTGGGATGTTTTGATTTTGTTACTGGATCAGCCTTCATACTATCATTTGCAAGTTCCTCAGATTCTTGGAATATTAACTTCTGCTTATTACAAACGATTGAATAAAAGCTTTTTCTTTGCCATTACAGGCACGAGAAGTCTGGCAATGAGCAGTTTTTGACAGAAATCAGCAAGTGGGTTTTTCATGAAAGGGGCCATCTTAAGGTGAGGTATCTCCTCAGCAGTCCTCCTTACGATTCTCTGTATATCCTCTTCATTTTTGGTTACTTGTGGCAGCATCATTGATTAACTTTCATATTTCATTAAGTATTTTACTTCTTGCAGGCTGTAAATGTCAGACACAATAAAGTTGGGGAAGCAGACGAACCAGCAATGTACAGGATCAAAGATGAATTGGTAACATCTCTTTTTGTTATTTCAGATTCCTGTTCCAATGACGAGAGACATATTTACATGTTGTGTGATTGTTTGACAAAATGATTTTGGTTGTGTTTCAGGAATATTCTGTTGAAATTTATGAGTGGTCTGGAACAAGCTGGGAACCGTATGTGGCAGATGATGTTCAAGTGCAGTTTTACATGATGAGTCCCTATGTTTTGAAAACTCTCTCCAGTAACCTGAAGGTACTTTAGTTATTTTAAAGTTTTCAAATGTGAGTGACTTCTGTGTAACCAGTTCTTGAAGTTCTTGTTCCGTATCAAAATATTCCTGCAGGGTATTTATTCTACAACTTTCAAGGTTCCAGATGTTTATGGGGTCTTCCAGTTTAAGATTGAGTACGAAAGACTTGGATATACTGGCTTGTCCCTATCAAAGCAGGTATTGAACTTTAGTGCTCCTAATCACTTTTTGAAAACTCACTTTCGCTTTTGAGCTTTTCTTTTTCATTGACCATGATTCAAATTCTTGGTGAATTTTCACAGAACTTGAGTTATTAGTTATTTATCTTCTCATGGTTATTAGGTATACAGAGGCCATGTGCCAACTGCCATTGTTGTTGATAATGACTTTTTGGCAATACAGCTTTATGCCCAATGTCCTACTGTTCCATAGGAGATTTATGTATTTGTAGGTCATGTGCTAGAATAGGTTGGTATTGATATTAACTCAATAAATATATGCAAAACATATTACTAGGATCTACTTTAACGGGATGTTTGAATTCTAACTTAAGAGGAATTCATTTCTGAATGGGGAATTTTGATTACTATGGTGTGAAGCCCTAAAAATATAATCATTGGTTGTTTTCTGAAGCATTGTTTACAGTTAATGCATATAGATGCACTCTGATGAGAGGACCAAAAAATTGAATAAAACTGTTATGCCGGATGAATAGTATTCATAACCAGCAGTTTTTGCTGGCTGATTTTGACCCCTCACTATAAACCGGGCCTATGATTATGTTGGACTATTGGTTGATTTTCTTTTCAGAATACTGGTTTTGCATGCTAATGCTGCTAATTGTTGGTACGTTGACTATTTTGTATCTGAACTGTAGATTCCAGTTCGACCATATAGACATAATGAATATGAAAGATTCATAACAGCAGCTTATCCGTATTATGGAGCAACATTTTCTATGGTATGTTTATCTGTCTGATCCACTAATATGGACTATTGAATTTTTGAGATTGAACTTGTAAAAGTTGTGATTTTGACCAAAACTGAAATGGGCTAGGTGTTCCGCTGTAGTTTCTTCTAACTTGAATTGAATTCAGAGGCTAAATCTTTTAATTCTAGTGCTAACTTGAGTGTCTTATTAATTGTGCGTCCTGATTTAGTTTTTTTGAGGAGTTGAATTGTGAAGTTAAGGATTCACATACTGCTATTAACTTTTCTGTCATCAAAACCTTGTCATGCAACTCTATTTTATCACAAATGATTTCTTTATGATGTTTTTGATATGTTCTCTTTGTTTGTTTTTGGTGCTTTCCTCACAAGCAGATGGCAGGCTTCTTTGTGTTTACTGTAGTCTACCTTTACAGCAAGTTCGAACATCCCTAACGAGAGACGGGACAACACGGTGACGATTTTGGATTTTGAAACCCCCCGCTCCTATCTTGTGCAGTCTTCCCCTAGAAAACAGTGAAAAGAGTGCTATCCTCAGTTAGGAATTTTGATTTGTTAAAAACGTTGATAAACTGGCTAATGATATTTGATTTTTTGTTCCATCGGCTGGGTGGCCCATCGAAGATGTCATCTCTCTTTCTTGCACATCCATTGGAACTTGGAAGCATGCCCATGATTGTTCATAAAGGGCCAATCGAACTCACCAAATCGCTCATAACTAATGTTGAGGCTTTTTTATGAAAGGGAAAAGGAAGATTCTCTTCCAAACTCGTTCGGATTGAATGTTTACTCTATTTATATTATAAAAAGCTGCATTCTGGCAAAAATATTCATTGCAGTAGTAGTTGTGGTAAATTGCGATACTGCTGCAACATTTCAAGATTACCATGATTTTGTGAAAGTTGCAAATTGGGCAAGGCGTTTATGCACACCTGTCTTGCAAAGTTTTTTTTCTGTGAATGATTCAAGTACCCTTTTCCTATTTCTCACCCAAATACATATCTCAATTAACGATACAAATTTTGTACTGTACCGGCCGGTACCGTACTGACCGGAAATCGGTACCGGTACGGGTATACTTCGTACTAGTGTCAAATATCGGTCGCAAAAAATGAAAATCTAACCCTAAAAATCAACCCCCCCGGTTGCTTCTTCTTTCAGCCGCCTCTCACTCACTCTCTTCTATCTCTCTCTTCTACCTTCGATTCTTCTCTCTTGCTGTCGTTTTCCTCTCGCCTCTCGGAGTCACCGTAGCCGGCGCCGTCCCTCCCTGGTCTGGTGGTCTCCTCCTCTTCTCCACGACGTCTCGCGTCTTCAACTCTTCATCAGGTCGCGCCTCTATCGTGGAATCGCAACTCTTCATCAACTCTTCAACTCTTCTCCTCCTCTTCGGCTTGCCTCGCGTCTTCAACTCTTCATCAGGTTCAGGTCAGGTCGTGTCTGGGTTTGTCCATTCGTCTTCATCGCGTCTTCATCAGATCTGGTCTGGTCCATTCGGCTTGCCACCGATCCACCAAACGCACCACCGAAGGCATTTTCTGGGTTTGTGTTTTATGATTTCTGTTATTCATCGTGTTTTCCACTTGTTTCTACTTGATTTAACATTTTATTGTGTTGGATGATGGATTGGATGATGAATTGGTTTATTTCTAGTGTTGAGTTGAAGTTGAAATTTGTATCCGTGGTTGAAGTTGAAGGCTTGAAGCCTTGTTTCGATTATATTTGTATTTTCTGCTGATGTTAGTTGAAAATTGAAGTTGAAATTGGAGGCATATACTTGCTGCTGTGTTGACCTGAATGAAAATTGAAGTTGAACTGTTGAAGCCTAGTTGAAGTTGAAGCAGCTGCTCGAAGGGTTTGTCTTTTATGTTGTGATTGATGAAGAGTTGAAGTTGATTCTGTTATGCTATGCGGAAGGTGTATTGAACATTTGACAATTCAGCAATGTTGAAGAATTAATGTTGAAATTACATTTCTCATTTCTGTAATTGTGATTTGGAAATTGGAATTTGAAATTGGGTAGATTGGTTGGTAATCTGGTATAGTAATATAGATATGTTGTTTTGTAAATTGTAAGTTGTGTTTGGTACTTTGGTATTGAATTTAGATTTTGGACAATTTTCATCAATTGAAAATTTTATGATATAATTATAAATAGTTATCTTGTAAGAAGTTAGAACTTTAAAAGTTAAATGCAATTGGTATATACAAAATTAAAATATATAAAATCAATTGGTATAATTAATAAAACATAATGCATATTAAGTAAAATTAACAATTTTAATAAAAGTTTAGAAATATATGTTTGAACTCTTTATTATATAAAAATATATAAAATCAAATCACAAAATTTAAGTATTAAATTTTTGTTGATTTTTTATTTTAGTAATTAAATTTTTGTTGATTTTTTATTTTAGTAAATTAATCATTTACATGATTACATTACATCCAATTCTATTTACAATTACATACATAGTTTACAACATAATTAAGGAAATTATTTGAACACCTTTTCCACTTTTTAATTGTTGATAACTGTTGGAATTGAAAATAAAAAGTGTTTGGAAATGTTAGAAATGGAAATCGAATTATGATTTATGGATGTTTTGTCATTGTTCGAATTGGAAATGGTTGAAATAGAAATAGAATTATGAATGTTTTGTCATTGTTGTAATTGGGAATTGTTAGAATTGGTAATAGAATCATGATTATTTTGTGATTGTTGGAAGTTGGAATTGGTAATGGAATTATGATTGTTTTGTAATTATTGGGATTGGAAATTGTTAGTTATTGTTGGAATGGACATAGAATTATGATTGTTTTATGATTGTTAGAATTAAAAATTGTTGAAATTGGTAATGGAATTATGAATGTTATGTGATTATTTGGATTGGAAATTGACATTATTTGGTAGGAATGGAAATACAATAATGAATGTTTTGTGATTGTTGGAATTGGAAATTGA
>JAOSBK010000206.1:42164941-42178070 GCA_027568895.1 Erythroxylum shatona
AGAATAAAGTTTTACAAATCTTTAATGGCATTCCAAGCCACATTACATCATCGTCTCAAAATCTCAAATTACAAAAGCTCCTTGTACAAACAAACTTCTTGCTTTCCCAAAATCAACTCAAACTACAAAATAAGCAAATTTGGAGAAATGCCCTTAGGATCTTGATCACTTGGTCTCTTAGCTATCAGTTGAAGATGGCATAAAGAGGGGGTGAGCTTGAAAGCTCGTGGGTAACAATTTATAATAAAAAACAAGTAAAACCTTTGAAAGCATTTACTTATCGCAGAAAATTCTCTTTGAGTTCATAAAACACATGTTTCTTAAATTCTTATCATATAGTCAAATCTTTAAACTACAAAACATAAATGTATCAAACTTGTCCACATATCATAAGCACATAAGCACATCAGAATGGTTTAGGTGGATCCAAAACAGAACGTACTACACATTTCTCCTAAGGGTCCTGTGTAGTCGTGAATAGAACGTACTAACACAATCTCGCATAATGGTTTTGCGTAGCCGTGAACTTATGGGAGTCCATGAAAGAGCTCCATACCACTCGCAGGCAAGCAAGAGAAGCCTTTAACTTAGTCAACGTGTACATGACTTAACTTCAGAGACCACCACAAACCCACATAACATGTAATTCATGACTTGTAACCTTGTTGCCCAAAATGGCACATTTTCGAAACTTGAATTCATATACTTGTAAACATATTGCCTAAAATGGCACTTTTCTGAATATTGACTTTTCATAGACATGAGATATTTCAAAAACATTTTCGAAAACAGGATTTTATAAACATGTATCTTTTCACAAAAATTCATTTTCAAAATCTTTTCATAGACATGAGATATTTCAAAAACATAGCAGATTTTCAATTTATTCAAGAAGCGATAGATGCAACACTTATGATGCAATTGAAATCATTAAACTTTCTTGATTCAAAGAAAACATATAGTGGCTTATTTACTCTATTATAAACATATACCTACTTGATTTGCTTACTTATAGGCTTGCTCAAAATGTCTTTACTCTTATTTCTCTTGTCTTTCTTGATTTCCTTGATTCTTCACCAAATGAACACATCTTTGGCTCAAATGGAAGTTGTTCTTTTTCTCTACCTTTTTCCCTTCTTAAACAACCCCAAAATCTCTCTTGAAGGCCAAGAAAATTGAAACCCTAGCTTGTTTTCTCTTCTTTTCTCTCAACCACCTAAATATCTCTTCTTTCTCTTTCTTATTTCTCTTCTTTTGTACCAATTCACGTTTTCTCCTTCTCTTAAATGTAAGACCGCATTTTCCTCTTCCAATCTTACCCTTAAAGAGTGTGCAATGTCCATTTTACCTTTCCTTATATGCCTTATGTTCTTTATCCTTAAGTGTCTTGCGAAAAACACCCTTGAACATTCTTATAACCTTAACACTTTAATTCCACTTACCCATTCAATAAATCTTACTAACTTTGACATAATAATTAACTCGAAAAAATTAATCCATCAAAATCTCAAAATCATTTAAATGATGCTTATTCATCAAGAAAAAAATTCAGGGCCAACATTATATAATATTTATTCTCATACTCCTTCTTCATCATTATAGGAGCACAAAATGGCTCACACATTCAAGAAAAAAGGATGTAAAGAATTTTCATACTTGTGTCATATTTTTGGAGATAATATTGCAACTGGTGTGCATGCACATGTATTAACTAAATCTCCAACGAATAGTACATAAGAGGAACATGAAAATGATGTTAATAAAGATTACTCATATAATGAAAAAGAAGATCAAGATATAAGTTCTCCATCTAAGAGAAAGAAATATCCTAAGAATAAGAAGGCAAAGAAGGCACATTATAACATTGTAGAAGAGGTCTTACTTATACCTGGTGAACAATCAAAAAGGAAGCATGATTTACTTGAGAAAAAACTAAGTGAAATGCCATCCACTGCAGAGAATAGTTCTCAAAAGTCTAACATAATGATGGAATGTCTGACTTCCTTAGATAAATTGGGTGTTGATCATGTGCAATATGGAAAAGCTATAAATGCTTTACATAATTCTCCACTTTATAAGGATGTTTTTATGAAGATGATAGATAGAAGGAATATGGATTAGATTATGTCACTTTAGTTATATTTTCATGTTATTGCATATATTCTTATTAATTTGAAACTTTTATTTAATCATTATTCCATAGTGTGAACATTTTATGTTTATGATGTGTATGAATATTTGACTTAAGTTTATATTTTGTATGAATATTTTGTCCACATTTGGTTAAACTTTTTGATTTAATGTTTTATTAATTATATAATGTTGAAATTGTAGATACATAGATTTTTATCAGATTTTGATGATGAACAGAAGAAGGTAATCATTATTTCTTTAGCTGGAGGAGAGAACAAATATTTTCATTTACAAAAACAACCATGTAGAACTACTATTCTACCAGGCCATGATTGGATATTAAAACTTTTGAATGGGATTCCTACAAGGATTTATGAAAGCTTAAGAATGAGAAAGATAATCTTCTTGAGCTTATATGATGAGTTTAAGAGTTTTGAAGGCTTAAACGCAATAAGTCATTTGACTTTGACTGTGGAGGAACAAGTAACAATTTTGTTAATGACTATAGGGCAGAGTGAGCCAACTAAAGTCAATGTATAATGTTTTTAACATTAGACTTGGACAATTTCAAAGTATTTTCATAAAGTTTTATATGCAGTTAATCATCTTGCAAATAGATTATTACTCCACCATCTTTTACTAATACACCTCCTGAGATTTAACATAATTCAAAATTCTTTCCATAGTTTTAGGTACATTCATATATTTAATTACTAATTTAATTATGTCCTTATGATTAATAATTATTTTAATAATTATTTTAATTTTTAGGATAGTAAAGGAGCAATAGATGGTACACATATTGATGTACATATTCTGACCGATGAACAAATACCATACAAAGGCAAAAGAATTAATTCAACATTTTTGTTTCTCATTTGATATGCGTTTTACATATGTAATGGCTAGATGGGAAGATACTGCAAATGACTCAAAAATTCTTTTGAAATAGTGACAAATCCAACGAATCAATTTCCTATGCCTCCACAAGGTATTATGTTATTTTACATAAACATAGCAATTATGATTCATTTTTAATATCTTTTTGTTAATATTATGTTCTTTATACGTTAGGTAAGTTCTATTTGGAAGATTCAAGCTACACTAATATGCCTGGATTTCTTTCACGATACTGAGGTGAAAGATATCATTTGCGAGATTATAAAGACTGAGGAAGACCTCACGATCTACATGAATTGTTTAACTACACACATTCTTCATTAAAAAAAGTTATTGAAAGAATTTTTGGCATTCTAAAAGCAAGATTCCTTATACTTAAAAACATATCAAGTTATGACATGAAGAAACAAAAATACATCATTATTGCTTATTATATTGGAGCATAATTTGACATATATCTTGGAAGTGAGACAAAATTGCTGGACAAATGTGGAGTGATTATATTGTTTCTAATTGACTTATGATTCTTTCTATAAATGATAGTACTATTATGTTTTCAATTATAATATGACGGACATCTTTTATTAATTATAATGACTTAATATAATTTTCTAATTTAAAGAATTTTATTATATACAACTAATGTGTACTTTTTATTTGCTTATATTTAATTTTAGCTATAATGATGATTAATTAATCCAAATATATAATGTATTATAATAAAATTATTAACATAAGAGTATAATTACAAAATAGAAACAGGATGATAAAACTAAACATGTTTTTGTTTTTAGTTTTTTTATTACAAATCTCGACCAAACAAGTTTTTTATTTCAGTTTTTTTATTAAAAATCACAACCAAATAGGTTTTTGTTTTTTTTTTAAAACAAAAACCAAAAACTACAACAAAACATAGAAGTGGAACCAAATAGGCCCTAAACTTTTCATATCACATATGGTTTAGGTTTGTATGGGCTTCAATATGAACTTTTCAGATTATAGGAATAATCATATTAAAATCTAATTTTAAGGTTTCCAAAATTACAATCTTATTGTAACTTTTATGGATTTTCAATTTTAATTAAATCTAATTTGATTTTAGGACTTTGGGTAAGCAAATTTTGCAATTTTAATTCTGTAATTATTTAATAACAATCAAATTAGAGCATTAAAGATGACTTTGATACCACTATTGGGAAATCTGAAACTACTCTAACATATAGTGAAATAATAATGAAACCACTTGTTTTATTTCATGAAATTCAAGATCACTTAAATTTTATAATATGATTAGCACATAAAACATAGAAAAACATGAATCGAAATTCACACCTTATTATGAAACTTAATCCTTTTCTTATTGTTTCCCTTGAACCATTCCTAAAATCACCTCATCTCAATCACCGTAGTTGCATATTTTTCTAACCTCCAATAGTATCCATAAAACATGTTAAGAGAACTCTACAACTATTGTAGAGAGGGTTAGGTAAGAAGTGTTTTCTCTCTCAGAGCCTAAACATCTTTATAGTAGGTTTTGAACTTTGTACTAATTTGATTGGAATAAAATCATAATTTCAATTAAGCTTTAATTATAATTTCAATTAACAATAATTAAATACCAATTAGACCCGAATCAAATTCAAGATCTAATATTGGTTATTATTTTATTAAATATCTTATATTTAATCATAAAATTTCTCAAACTTTACAATCAATTTCAACTTAGTTAAAGTACCTTTTCTCTCTTTAAGTTAATCTTTGTATGTGACCCATTAAGTTCCCGAATATGTTGGTAATAGACATAAATTATAATCCTAAATCATATCTAGGATTGGTTAAATTACTCCTTTAATTCGTCTTCAATTATATAACTAGTCTATCCATAGATTAAGATTGACGTCTAATAATACAATAAGACTACCCAACTATTTAGATTATCAAAGGATTTTGATTAGCCTTTTTGTCTATGATTTTTTTTTATAAAATTCAATCCTCATCATGCTTAATTTGATTAGACATAGAGCATAGAATTAAGTTCTATTTTATTCTAGTTTAATCATGTTAGTTCTCTTCCATTAGTTTAATGTAGCGCCCCATTACCGTAGGTACATACCGAAACATCCGAAGGACATTCCAGTACATAACCTATAATAATGGTGTGATACGTTCAATCACAACATTCACTTAACATGGCATCATCATTCTTTATTCTTTTATAAGACAACATAAGGAAAAACACCATAATTTAAAACCCAAAATTTTCCTTTCATTTCATAAAACCAAATATTTACATTGACAGTTTTCAATATCATTCGAATGTGAACATCATCATATCCTAATACAAAATACACTACATAAAAGAGTAAGTACACAAAAAGATCTATCTAATCTTCCAATCTCAACTGACCTTTAAGCCATTTCTTCTTCTTCCCATAAGTATAAGGCTATACTTCTTGTAGCGTCTCTCAATACCTAAAGTCATCTGTCACTCCTGAAAAATCAACTTTGCAATTTTGATGAGTTTTGCGAACTCAATCAGGTAACCATCATAAATGGTTCACTCAATTCGTGCAACACATCACACGTGTAACATATAATTCACATCTTTACATTTTGCATAAATTATCACATATCACATTCTCACTTAAGGGTAAGACAATTTTGCATCAACACAATCAAACATTCTTATTAAAATGTATATGAAATGCTCATATGACTTTTTTCCAATTATTACGTTGTTGTGACCGAGTGCCTAAACTATCTCATATCCTTTGTGGATACCAGGCTCATTTATACCATCCCTTATCTGTTAGGGATATAGGGCTCATTTTACATAGTGAGTCTTTGGCTCTTAATCACATTTATAGCTTTAAGCTCATTTTTGGTGGCTACTCAGGTCATAACTCTCATTATCTGATCATGAATTCATGTATGGAATGCATCTCTCATAATCAATCAATCATGTCAAGAAGCATTTAGTTCGTCAAATTCACATATAAGTCATCTAGGATACTCATAAGTCATTCCTAATGCTAATGCTTGGAAGTTCGGGTAACGTCTGGATATTGACGATCCAGTTGCTCCTCTATATCAAGTAATATACACATATCACAATTTTGCACATTTATGTATATGAAATATGAACAATGCATATTCATGACATTCTCGGGTATTTTTTTTCATTGTTCTCATGACATAATCAATCCTATTTATAATAAAATTTGGACGTTTTAATAATTTAATTAAAATTAATTTTTAATTTCAATTAAACTTTAATTAGAATCACAAATAATTTTAATTAAATACCAATTATGCCCATATTGATCCTTATTTATTAAATATCTTATATTTAATCATAAAGTTTCTCAAACTTTACAATCAAATCTAACTTGATTAAATTAACTTT
This sequence comes from Erythroxylum shatona, assembly GCA_027568895.1. Taxonomy (NCBI): domain Eukaryota; kingdom Viridiplantae; phylum Streptophyta; class Magnoliopsida; order Malpighiales; family Erythroxylaceae; genus Erythroxylum; species Erythroxylum shatona. Next base: position 42,171,381 of record JAOSBK010000206.1, read on the forward strand.
GCTATCTTCAACCCATTCTATATGTGAGACCCATTAGGTTCCCAAATATATTGGCAATGATTATAAAATTTAATTTTAATTCATAATTAAAATTAGATAAATTAAAACTCCTTTTAATTTATCTTTAATTCTACAATTAAACAATTTATAATCATAGATCAACATTGGCATCTAGCAACGCATTATGACCACCCAAATATTTAAGAATGTTAAAGTAGTTTTGACTAACCTTTTTGTGCATAATTTTTTCATATAATTCAATCCTTTCATCATATAATATTCTGATTAGACATAGAGCATAGAATTAATGTCTACTTTATTTTGAGTCTAATCATATTAGTTCTTTTCTATTAGTTATTGATTTAATTAATGATATTTGTAAACTATTTATAAAGCGTCATTTCACCTTGGTTAAGGATTTCTAGAATCAATATTAATCGAGAATAACAAATCATTCTCTCTAATTACTTTAGGGTGATGAATTATATCTTGATTATTCAACTATTTCCATATCATTCATGTTACATCCAATGACTATTGATTAAACGATTTATGATTAAATAGATCATAAGTAATATCAAAATATAGCAACCCTCATATAATATAACTTTGATGACCTCAAATCAAAGGATCACTTATACAATCATCATAACGATAATTCCAGACATACAAGTAATATTCTAAATGGATTTCTCATATCGAGTCTATTCAGTGAATTTGTTTTCTAACAAGCACCTACACGTTTATTTAAGTATCTCTATACTTTAGCCTATGAGATCGACTACTTTCTTTATAAGAAAAAATAAAACATATGCTAGTCTTTTTTTCATTCTATTAATGTCCACTATTAATAGAACAATGACTAGGAACATTTAGGAATAATACATAAAAGCAACATTAATCTCATAATTATAATCATATTATAATTTCATTTGCAATGTACAATTATTCTATTGGGTTTATCATATACATCTAAACATATACAAGATAAAGAATGCCTTTAAATAATTTGTTAATAAACTACAACTAAAGCGATTGGCTGTAGGGCATAAACCAACAGTGGTGATAGTGCCTGATACTTGCTCGATTTTGCACCTTCCAACCTTGAAATCATGCGAACAATATTTGCATATTGAGCCTTAAATTCTTGTTGCCCATCTCTAATGCCCATATCCTTTGATCCATCTCTCAATCTATCAAAGATTGCTCTGTAGCTGAATGGCCTGTTTCGCCTATGAACTCCTCCTCTTATACGAAATTGTTATGTGCCCATGCTTGGGATCAAATCCAAGGACGATTATCAGGAAAGTTAATCTCTTTCTCCTTATTTACGATAGTTCCCATCTTTGCAGAACCTATTTTTGGTGATGAAAAATTGGTAGTATTTGTCAAAGATAAGGTCTGCCAAGATTGGCCTAAATTACACTACTCCTAATTAGCTAATTTTTAAGATAACTTCTTCCTTTATTGCAACATAATAGCTTTATATTTGTAAAGAAACATAAACGTTCCACCTAAACTAGGGCTATATAAAAACTCCTATTCAAGCTGTTTTAGGACTCTCGGAAAGAATCCTATTCAAGTTGTTTTTATTAACATAACTATAACAAGAACTAGTACAGAAATAATAAGGAAATAATAAACTTCCATTAAAAATAAAATACTCTAATAAACTTCTAATAAAACACTGGTACTCCTCTAATAGACTCCTAACAAAACACTCATCCATCGCAATATCACATATAAATTGTGTTATTTAATAAATTAAAAATATCAAAAACCTAAAATGATTATAAGATAAAACGTATAAAAAAGTGCATTATTATTTTAAAATCTTTATATTACTAATTTATTAAATAATAACATTTATACATGATACAACTACAATATGTAACAATCACATGACAAAATATTAATTTGTCGTGACTTGCCATATCATCCATATTAACAAAAAACCTTAAAGTCGAATTATTTTTGTTACAAATTGTAGTATTTTAACTTCATCTTCCAAAATTCAAATTAGTATTATAAAATTGAGTGAAATTTGAAATTTTCTTTTATACTTACCCATAAAAATCTATGTAAAACATGAGGTTAAACCCAACTTTTCTTAATAAGAGCAACCTCATGCTTTCTATACAAGTATATACTCGTTATCTTAGGCCTATGGAGCATAAGAAGAATGCTACCTAAACTAAGATTATTAGAAATCCTAGCAAGTTGGTATCTCCAGCGACGAATGCTTGGAAGAAGATTTAATCTTCATCATCTGTTTGTGAATCCTGATTATTAGTTGCTGCGCCTGCCATGCCTCTCCTTCCCTTTCCTTGCCATGGAAGAAGGGTATTCCGAACTATTTGATTTTCATGCAACAGAAAAGAAAGCCAAGAAAAATTAAAATAGTAAAAGACATAAATGAGTTACAAACATAGTGCAATTCATAAGTGCCAAACGACTTAGTAAACAAACCAGATAAAATTACCGGCAAATGCATTAATACCAATATTTCTTTCTGTTTGCTAATCCGAGGCAATCAATCTATAGAGAGCCAGGCTAAATCCAAGTACGTACCTGATGATAGAATCTTCAGGAAAAGTGCCTTCACAAACTGGAGTTCTGCTAGATGAGCAGAGACAATTTTATTCTGCAAACCCATCAACCATCACATAACTTGATATTACGAGTCTTTAAGTGTAAGAATGTAAATTTCTTGAGGCATGTTGAGTATCCCTAGGATGACAAGGATCACCAAACCTGCACCACATGCCAAATAAAGTTTCTCTTGCAAGGAGATAGTTTACATGGAAAACTTGGAAGTCATCTCCTTTTGGCAGTTGAGTAACGCGATTTTAACAAATGGGAGTGGAAAACCAAGACTGGACACTTCATTGCATAAAGCATACAAAATAGTACAAGATCCAATTCTCACCATTTCACCATATAGAAACCCCATGACTTGATCAAGCCTAGCTTGATGCCTCAGCAGGAATGGGCGCAAATAGTCCATATACAATCGCCTAGCTCCCTGATTAACAGCAAACAGTTGGATGTAGAAATGCAACATCAGTGTGTGACCACAAAAAACCTATCAAGTTTAACGTATACAAGAGCCAGTGCAAGCAAGAACAACATAACCAAAAAGCTAAGCTTACATTTGTAGATGGAAGCTGCAGCCAAACCAGAAATGCAAACTTCATATGATAGTAAAGGGGAAACCTGTTACAACATAGATTTCAGATTATGGTGACCTCTCAGAAAAAACAGCAGCAAAAATGGAAGCATCAGATCCCATGATTGAATGAAAAGAAACCATGACCAAATATCACGAGGACAATTTATCTGGACAAAATAATAGAACATTGTTTGAAAAGAATAAAACAGGAGTTTGATCAGAGTATTAACTAAATACCAGTCAACTTGGTATAACTATCAATATCGCATGACTAAGCATGAGTCTACTTCATTTGCTATCCAAAGAATAGTTACCGTAAGGAAACACCCAACACAGCTCTAAGAAAAGGATAACAGGCTGGGTTAAAACAAGCATACCATGGGAGAATTTTATCTGCAAAACCCTCTGTGAGACTGAAAGTTCCATACGCTGCAGATAACAAAGTTGGGCGAGGGGCAAGTCAAACATGTAATTAAGCATTTTACTCATTTGGAAATGATTGTAAACTTTGGTGTAATGAATACACACAGCAAAAACACCAATGCCGTTTCCTTTTCTTTAATATGCTCATGAGTTGCACAACAAGTTCTAAATTAAAAAAAAATATTGACGTGATGAAACAGAATATGTTTCCTCAAAACTTCAATATATCCACGCTCACACGTTCATGCGGTAAAAGACTCGTTGATGAAAACCCTCAAATTGTACAAATCCCATATACAGAATGATGCTTGAAAGAAATTAAAGAACCTTCATGCCAATGATAATAAAGAAAAATACGTAGCATTCATGTATTAATAGACATAACTAACCTGTCCAATAGAGAAGCCATTTATTTTGCTCAAAGTAATCTCTGTTCTCAATGGCCTTGAACGTTGAATAAACAGGTAAAACAATTCCAATGGAACAGCTGCAAAAACCAAAGAATCATATTTGGCTTTTGGGATGAAAACTATTGACAATACGAATCATCTGCATTCAACCTAAACCCTATTAAGAAAGATCAACAATGTTGTTCAACCCAATACTTATAAAAAAAAAATCGCACATTTAAAAAACAAAATCTTTTCTCCATAAAAAAAGGAATAAATAATAAACGTGCGAAAAGGAGAGCTGAGACATACCAAGCTGTACGGACAACAACGTTGGAATTTATTGGGGAAAGGAGCAACCGTAGCCCAACCTGCGATATGTGATTGGTCGGTAAGTTCACTCAAATAATTTTTTTGCAAACAAAAGAATTTGAGAAAGTTTAGAGAGAATTGAGGGAGAGTGATGGGCATTGGAGATCGTTTGGATGGAAAGATACTGGAAAACAAAGAAACGAAAAACAGAGATGAAAGTAAGAAGGCTTCGCTCTTCTTTGTGTGGAGTTTCTTCATGAATAGATGGTGAAGGAAAGCGAAAACCTAACAGTACATAAAAGGGAAGAGGGAGAGAGAGAAACCTGTGTTGTTGAAGCCATGGAATTGAAACTTTGAAAGACAGAGGCCACGATGCCATTTGACATCCTTTAGTCTTGTTTTCGTTTTTTATTTTATTTTATTTTATTTTTTACATTAATCTTCTGTACTCATAATCCTGTATCAACTCTGTTTTATAAGATTTTATCCACATGTTTTTTGAATCCCACATAGTTATGTGAATAAGATTGTATGGAACAAAGTTTGTACAGAGTTATAGATACAGAAGATCTTATCCTTTTCTGAAGGGCTAATTGTGAAGGTGCATTTTGACTAAAGATGGTTACGAAGATTAATCTTGATATAATTTGACAGGATCAAGGTTTGTACAGAGTTATGGATACAAAAAATCTTGTCCCTTTCTGAAGGGCTAATTGTGAAGGTGCATTTTGACTAAAGATGGTGATGCACGCACAGACGGAGATTAATCTTGATATAATTTGGCAATCTCTAAAACAAACTGAATACGCAAGGTTTTCGATATTTTGCTAGATCTCAAGGATCATGATTGTCTAAGCAACCTAGACCAAGCAATAAACCAAGAAAAACTAAACCAAAACAATATGTCACAATTGAGATTAATTGATAAGTAGAGTTAGGGTTCGTAGAACAATAAGAACATGAAGAAAACTCCTCACAAAACTCTCAAGTTATCAAAATGTAACCCTAAAACTAATGTCAATACAACTATTTATAATTAAATAACCCGAAATTGGGCCAACATCCTAGGCCTAGTTAAATAACTCGAAATCGGGCCAATATCCCAGGCCTAAATAGGTAATAAAATACTGTTTGAATCGTCTTAAAAATAGTAGGAAAACAACCCAAAGTAAAAGAAGCTAGGTGGTGCGCCAGGGCATTGGAGTGTGCGCTTAGCATGCACACCTGTCAAGGGCTGTTCAGGCCCAGAGCTTGACTAAAATTGACAAATTGAAGCTGCGAGCGAGAATCTTGATTCTTCTGGAGTCCATCATCAACCATGCGAGCCACAAATGACTTTAACGCGGCCTTGAATCTTTTAAGCCCAGTCCGACTTGCGGGACTAGCAGGCAATATCAAATCTCGATTAGCGTCATGTTGATCTCGAAGTCTACTGATATATTCATCATGTGCAGCCTTGCTCACATCAGCCCCTCCTTCGTTAGAAAGATTCATCCTCGAATCTACATTTATATCAAATGGAGACAAGTCAGCAACATTAAAAGTAGCGGACACGTTGCACTTACCGGGCAAGCCAATTTTATAGGTGTTATTGTTGATCCTTTCCAAGACTTGAAAAGGACCATCTCCTCGCGAATCAAGCTTAGATTACTTATGATTAGGAAACTTCTCCTTGCGAAGATGAAGCCAAACCCAATCACCGGTTTCGAAGATCACCTCCTTGCGTCCTCTATTGGCTTGGCGTGCATACACCTTATTCTTACGCTCTATATTTTGCTTAGCCTTCTCATGCAAGTCTTGAACTAACTCGGCTTTCCTCTCTTCATCTAGGCTAGTCAACTCAGGAAAAAGTAAAGGCACCATATCCAATACAGTTAAAGAGTTAAAACCATAAACAATTTCAGAAAGAGAATAACCAGTAGTAGAATGCACCCTATGATTATAAGCGAACTTAATAAACAACATGCAATCAAACCATGTTTTTAAAATTTTTTCTGTCACAACACGCAACAAACTCCCTAACGTTCTATTCACAACTTCCATTTGCCCATCGATTTATGGGTGACAAGTAGTAAAAAACAATAATTTCGTTCTCAATTTATCCCACAAAACACGCCAAAAATGACCCAAAAACTTGGTGTCCCTATTTGAAACTATTAACCTAGGAATACTATGCAATCTCACAACATCTTTAAAGAACAAATCAACAACATGCACGACATCATCATCTTTTTTTACAAGCAATAAAGTGAGCCATCTTACTAAATTTGTCCATAACAACAAAAATGCTATCTACACCTCTTTTTGTCTTCAGCAACTGTAACATCCCATCTCCCATAGGAAGGGTTTATTGGTAATTTGGGACGGGTTAGAAGTATTGATTTAGGTCTCGGC